>BSYO01000023.1:7850409-7948970 GCA_033239525.1 Nepenthes gracilis
CGAAAATTCTGCATAAGCTGATCAAATAATTGATATGAAATCTCATGGCATACATCGAAATCCGATGCATTGATCCTTCCTAAGAATTGCATTTAGCTATGGTAAAATTTCAACAGATAATATATTATGGCATGCTTTAATATATTATAGTAGCATATTGGTATCCAAACCTATCATCCAAGTATGAGAAGCGACATTCGGCCTCATGTACAGGATTATGTGTATAGCGGCTATCTACAGATCTTGAATAGTAGCATACAACCTTTAATTTTATAAAAACAAACATAAATCGGATTTTGATTGTCCGCTCCTTTGGTCAGTAAAACCTACTGGCCATGGTCCATAAGAAAAATTTTGTATAAGCTAATCATATAATTGGTATAAAATTTCATGGAATATCATCGAAATCTAATGCATTGATCCTTCCAATACATTTTTAATGCAAAGATATATGTCTCATTGTTATATTATATGCCTTACTGAACTTTTGATTCACTTTTTACTGTTTTTACTAATCCTCTCAAATGAGATTTACGAATTCTTGTCAGACGAACAGGAATGAAGAATGATCTTTGTTGAAGAATTTAGAATCTGAAATTTAGCTAATCTGATGTTGTTTAATGGTTCCGAACAATAGTTAACATGTTAAATATTGTTTTTTAATTGATCAGGCAATTTCAGTTGATAATGTTTGATGTTTCGGGTATTCAGATTGTGGTATGTCAGTATCCGGGCAGCTTTAGTATGTTCTAAAATGTTGTATCGTGTTTCCGGACAGCTTTAGATCGTTGTATGCTATAATGTAGTTTTTCAAATAGCGGTTAACAAATTATGTTGCGTTGTCGATCAGTAATTAATATCTGTATGATGATCAAACAAGGTCATGGATGTCAGTTTTCGGTGTAAAATGTTATGGTTTATTTTTTCACAAGTTTTTGTATTATAATTATGCATTGGACAGGCATCACTCTTTACATAAGATCCAACGTCATGGTTGGGTCAGTATCAAAGCTACATGAGTCGTGGCACATGATTTGGATCTTGTGTATAATGTTGTATTTATTTTATTGTGGTCAATCAGGGTATCGACGTGAAGTTCACGTCCATATTTATTCGAACAGTTAATTAGTGGTCAATCGGATAATTAATATTTGGTTAAGTGTTAATTACAAGATCGGGATTTGGGACGTGACAGTTGTGCCAGGGATATCCGATCTCTCATCTTTCCTTCCAAGCTATGGAAGTCTTGCATGGAATTATCCAAGTTCAACTAAGATTAGATAGTAGATTTACTTCACTTGAAATGTACCACCACTAAAACAGTCGTACTTGCATTTGCAAATGACCTTCTCTTGTTCTCACGAGTAGATTCCTATTATATTTCTATTCTTAAAAATTATGCCTTAAATCTCCCCTTCCTTTTCAGGTTAAAAAGCAAATAACAATAAAAGTAGATGCATGTCTGCTCATTGGGTGCCTCCATCGTCCATGAATTACAAGGCATTGTAAAATCAGGCTAGGATCCCTCCCTGCAGTTACTTTTAAGTCCCCTTATCATTCCCAAGTTTACATTCAACAATAAAAGTGAATTGCATGTCTGCTCATTGGATGCCTCCATCATAGACAAATTACAAAGCATTATGGAATTCAAGTTAGGATCCCTCCCTGTCTGTTACTTTGGAGTCCCTCTTATCATTCCCAAGCTGCATGCAATGACTGTCAAGGCCTAATAGGAAAGTCGCCAATCAGACATCCTCTTGCGCAACAAACTTCTCTCGTTTGATGGAAGACTTCAATTGATCGTTTCAATCCTTTTCACCACCCATGCTTATTGGGCATGTATTTTTATCCTTAGAAAGGATTACTAAAGAAGCTGGATTGTACACTCCAAAGATTCCTATGGCACAGTGACATTGAAGGTAAGAAATCAGCAAGAGTGGCCTAGGATGGCATTTTCACTACAAAGAAGATGGAATCCTAGGCATTAGGAAAACTGTTTCATGGAACAAGGCTCTGGTAGCTAAGGGACTCCTGACGCCCATTACAAACAAGGAAAATTCCACCTGGGCCAACTGGATACATCCCTATAAATTAAAATACAGAAGCATTTAGACTCTCGAGATCCCGCAAGTAAACCCATGGAGTTTTCGCAAAATTTTGAATCTCAAGCCCACCTCATGTAGTTCATCCGAACAAAGATTGGCAATGGTGAATCTACCTTACTTTGGACTGAAAGCTAGCACCCCCTTTGTCCTCTTGTTCATCACTCATCTAGCCATTTGACCACTCTCACTGGGCTCCAAATTGACTCCAAGGTTAGTTACATCATATTGGGGGAAAATTGGCTGTGGCCTATTGAGTATCCAATACATCATCAAGGATATGCTGGAATCAACCTAACCTGAACAGAGAAATGTGATCACTTGGACTCTAGCCCCTTGTGAGAATGTCACCACCAAATCGGCTTGGAGTATTTTTCAGCTGGAAAGGAACAGAGTTCCATAGGCATAAATGATGAACAGCCTTAACAAAGTTCCACAGGCACAACTGATGAATTCGTGCGGCTTGGAGCATTTTTCAAACTTTCATCTAGTGGCTTAGCATCCAAGCTAGACTAAGCATCATGCGGATTCTATCCTATAATTAAGTCCAAAACAGCCTGATTTGCATCCTCTGCAATGAGGCCATTGAGTCTCATTCCCACCTATTCCTCTGGTGTACATCTACTAGCAAAGTCTGGAAAGCTGTCCATAGAAAGGCTCAAGGGAAATGACCTCTTGCAGAATGAAACAGAATAATTAGCTGGGAACAAATAAATGGAAAGCTCAAAATAGTTCTTTCAGAATTACATATGCAGCCTTTTTACACTTCATCCAACAAGAAAGGAACAACTAAAACATTTTCTACAATGCAAATGGCCATTTGCAGAATGGAACAGAATCATTAGCTCAATGGTAAATAAATGGAAAGGTAAGAATAGTTCTTTCATAATTACACTTTCAGCCTTCGCACACTTCATCTAACAAGAAAGGAACAGCCTTAACATTGGACCATTACATCCCATAGCTGATGAACAGCTCGCCACACAAACACTTCGTATTGTTGCAGGGAAATTGTCAACAATGACAGTCAAATTCACATCCCAAGGAAAATCCATGTTCAGAATTGGGGCCTACCATTGCATAGGATGGAGTCTATCACATTTCTGAATCCACAGGAGTGAACCTGAGCAGAAGCAATCTGAAGCAAGGAATCCAGCCTAGCAGGTAAGCATTCCTTCTTTCAGTTTAGCACTCTTTTGTTCTCCCTATTATTCGATATTTGCCTAAGGAGTAAATCAATGATGGATGAAATTAAAGGGTTAAGCTTTCCAATTTAAGTTCCATATCCTTCAGATCCATCCCTCAAACATTATATAATACTCTAGGGGAAAGCAAAAAGGGAAGTCCCCAAGCTATCAGACCTGTAATGGACTGTTTATAGGATTATTGAAGTTGACTACTCAGTCCTCAACAAGAAGGCATAATCGCAACTGTCTTTGATATCATATATAAACATAATACAAAACCTTATGCTATCTTATTACTGACTGACTTTGTTTGATTCAAGAGGCAAACAATCCCCAAAATAGTCGAGCAGGGTGGGGTGGTTGTGATAGGCTGCCTCGGATATGATTTAATTTAGAAAGGCAACGTCCGTAATTGAAGAAAATCTTCTTGCTACTGTTATTTTGTGTTTCTGATGGTTTCCTTGGTTCTTTTCCTGTGGTCTAAGGCTGGAGCCTTTTGTGGTTTCCTCTCTTTGGCTGGGGGATTCCATAGCACCTTGATAGAACCGATAATTGTATAATCTTCTTTTCTAATACGACTCATCATTACTTACCAAGAAAACAAGCCAAAAAAAAAAAAAAAGGACAATCAAACTGTAACCCAGAAATGAATCTCATGAATCTACAATTCCAAAATTTTACTTTAGAAGTTAAGTATCCGGAAGAGCCAGAGATGACCTTTGGAAAAAGGAACGATGTGGTCGTATTCGAAGCAGAGACAACCAGAGCAATTGCAAAAGCGCTTGCAGACAACATTGCCGGCGGCGTCTTTACGCCACCTCTCTGGGTGGCGGCCCGGCACCGTATCGGCTTTAGCCCAGCAAATTTTCTTGGCGTTTTTGTCAAAGAACCTGGGTCTCTCCTCTTTCTGAGCACCCTCGAACGAATCCATGCGGTTGACTCGGATTCGTCGAGGCGAAGAACAGAGGGACAGTGGACTAGAAAATATAGCTCAGACTTCCGCCATTGAATTGCCATGCTTGCATTGGCAACCTCAATTAAGCCGCCGACAACTCTTAATCAATATCCTTTTTTTTTTTTCCGAAAGACAACTTTATTTTAAATTTTGAGACCTTATTCTAATTATATTATTTTTAGTTAGATAAAATGAAAATTTTTAATTTTAAGTTTTAATTTTTTTTTTAGAATTGATACGGCTCTAAATTTAGATTATTATACGGATTAAAGAGTCACTCGATTTCTCCCGACCAGTCAAATTGAAGCGAGTTCGATTTCCGTCGCTTCGAACCTGAATTCTGTGTAACACAACAAACAAATAAGAGGTTAAAGAATAACATGATTTATTTTTCGATATAACTTCCGTTATTTAAGTTAGTAATCTTTCAACATAAAAGATACTCATGCACAAGTATAGAGATTGACAATTTAAAGGATTAGACTCTGATAGGTACACTCAACTTGAGAGTGGATTGCTAGCAATGTACTCTATGAGGAGCGGCTTAGGGAGGTTCTCAGGATAAGCGAATGCTCGAGGGTTGGTTAGATAGATGAAGCATTTTGCGGCTTAGGACTCAATTGCTTGGGTTGGTGCTTTGAACCCACTCTACCTCTTTGCTTCTGCTTGTGTTTTCTTGTCTGCTTGTATGCATCTGTGACAACCCCAAAATCATAATCGAAATTCAACAAGGTTTTGGTTGTAAAATGGTCGTCAAACTGAATACTAACATATACAATATTCCTATATAACATATACATAACACAACAACAACCAACACAGAATGCAAATACCATAATATATTCGTAACTCCAACGCCTGCATCTCCAAACACAATGTCAGATAGAAAAATACCATTAGGTACCAAAACACAAACCATAATTACCTGCAAAAGTATATCTATAACCATCAATACACAGGGGAACTAAACTATCTTCACATCCTCAATACAACAGATACAAATCATCAAAATATATAAAAATCCTCCAAGCATAGGTACAAAATCACAAAATCTAAATCTACAAAAATCTCCTTTGTTGTCTAGAGCCTAACTAACTGCTAATCTTTACTCCACCTCAGCAGCATAAACTCATACTCATCTAAAGGTAAAGAAAACAATAAGAATGAGCGAAATGCTCAATAAGGTATAATATAAATAAGGATAGTAAGTAATATACGCAAAATAAAGTAAATGAAAGGGAATAAGAGTATAAAATGAATGCATAAATATGAAGTATGAATAAATACATTTTCGGAATACATTTATCTTTTTCTTTTTATTTCTGATTCTTTTAGATTCTAAAATATGTAGAAACTTCTTTATCTTTGCGAACCAGGTTAGTAGGCCCTTACCAGTTAACGGTGTGACCAAATGATAAAAGGAATGTGTATATTTTCACACATCCTAAGGCACAACCTACACAATTCAAACACTCCATGGTGAGTGATATACATTTAACCCGATATACGGGGCTATAAAGCTTTGCCACCATATCCCCCATAGCTCAGAGGCAGTTCTAGTGCTACCACAATACTATTATAAGGTATGTCAGAGAATACTACCTTTGAAAATATAAATCCTTAATCCAAATTCATAATTACTTATTCTTAAGGGAATGTTCTACTATAAACTTATACAAAATTCTTACTCCCTGGAGAACGAATCATTAAATATAATAAATTGTGGAGTTTTAATTCAATACTTTGTATAACTTGCATAATTCTTTGATACGGATATAGATAGTCATTTTCTTATGGGTTCATATTTTTACATGCTTTTAATTACATGCACAAATTAACATAAAGTTTGAAATATGTAAGAAATTCCTACTACAATAAGTCAAACATAATTTTAGAACTTTTGGACAACAAATCCAATCACAAATACATGCAACATAATTTTTGGAATATATACAAGATAACATATATAATGTATATGTGAATAATTATCACTATTTACATTCAACAATATTTTTAAAATACATAAAATAACATATACAAAATATATGTGAGCAAATACAAATAATCGAAGTAACAATGTCCATGAAGTTAGTGTAATATCTCAAATATTTTTTTTAGAATAAAATTGATAAATTAGTATCAATAATTGGTTTTAATTATTGTTAAGATTAAAAATTTGATCTTTGGGCCTAATAAATTAAATGAATTAATGGATTGAGCCTAAATATTTCGACCGTTAATTAAAATATAGATTAAATAGTGAATTAATCATTCATTGACGAAATATATATATCTATATATATATATATAAATGAATAAATAAAATATTAGAAATTTATGTTAAAGTCTTAAATAGATGTTATTAGATAACTAACTAAATAATAAATATTTTAAAGAAAAATTAATAAATATACACAAATAAATATATTAGAAAAATATACTAATAAATATATTAATTAATAATAAATAATAAATGATAATAATAATAAATGGGGGTCAAATATATATTAATAAACATTAATAATAATTAAAAATAAATAATTATTATAATTTACATATATATAATAAATAAATAGAATAAAATAATAATAGATATTAAATAATTAATAATAAATTATTATATAAATATATATATTATTAATAATTATAATTTACATATATATATATATATAATAATAATAATAATAATAAGGGAGAACGAAGAAGGAAAGGAAAGAGGGAAAAGGGAAGAAGAGAAGGAGGGAAAGGGAGGAGGAAGAGGAAAGCGGCGAAGCCATGGACGCGGATCCAACGATGCCCAAAATGGAAACCGAGTACAACCCTAATCGGACCCATTCGTTATTTAAGGACGACGTTGGTGTTATGAAGGGGGGAGAGGGGGCCGCCATCGTGAAACCCTAGTCATGCAATCGTTGCATTTGTTCCTCGCCGTTGCCACTGCTTTTGCCATCGTCGACCAGTGCCGGAAGAAGAGTCGCCGTCGCAGTGATTATCATCACCGCCGTTTGCCGTTGCCATTGTGTCGAAGCCGAAGACGAAGGAAAGTCAAGCCAAACTGGTGCTAACCTAGCCGGGGTTTGCAAAGAATCGTGCAAGTGAACCCTCTAATGTCATGCTACCCAAAAATTGAAAATGATTCCTCATAAATCTTTCCTTCTTCGTTGGTATTGTTGGCTGTGAGCTCTTGGATTCGAAGTTGATTCGAATCTGTCTCTCTCTCTCGCTTCCTCTAATTTCACCATTTTGAGGCGTAAATTGGGATGGGGTGCACTCTTTGGGAAATTGATGAGAGGGAGCAGAGTTGTTATTCTGTTTTTGTGGCCGGCTGAAGTCGAGTGAGAAGCAGAGCTTCATGCTCTGTTCTGGCCGAGAATTGGTGGGTGAAGGAATTATAAATTTGGGATTAAATTGGGGGTGTATTGTTGTGTGTGGTTGTGTGAGTAGATGGTGTTTCGATCGAACTATGTGCAAGTGTTCTGTGTGTGCTCTGTGTGGGTGGATGTGTTGACATAAAGGCAGTTCGGTTGATGTTGTGCGTGCATGAGTGTGTGTAGGAATATATGTGTTGTTGTGGTGGGTGTAAATGGTTGTGTGTAGCCGTGTGTATATAATGTGTGTGGGTGTGGTAAAGCAGCAGAGCTGCTATGCATGTATGTATATGGAAGCAGAAAACTGCTATATATGTGTGCGTATTGAGTGTGTGTGTGTGTGTGTATGGAGGGCCAGAAATTGCGTGAAGTTGTGTTGATGGGCTGTGGGCTGGGTGATTCGGTTTGCATGTGTGGGTGTGTGAAGGGCAGCAGATTTTGGGCCGTGGGCTGGGTGAATTGGTGGAGTGTGTGTATACGTGTGTGAGTGTGTGTGTATATATATGTGTGTCTATATATACATGAGTGCATATGGT
This sequence comes from Nepenthes gracilis, assembly GCA_033239525.1. Lineage (NCBI taxonomy): Eukaryota > Viridiplantae > Streptophyta > Magnoliopsida > Caryophyllales > Nepenthaceae > Nepenthes > Nepenthes gracilis. The sequence goes on from BSYO01000023.1 coordinate 7,858,558, forward strand.
TACATATATATATACGGAAGTGCTATGTGTAAGTGTTGAGCCGTGAGCTGAGTTGGTGGTGGACAGCACAGTGGCCCGTGGGTGGAAATTGGTGGATGGTGTACGTGGGTATATGTGTGTTTATGTGTATGGATATATGTATATATATATATATAAATGGAGGTATGTGTATGTATATATATGTATGTAGTAATATGTGTGTATATATATATATATATATATATATATATATATATATATATATATATATATATATATATATATATATATATATATATATATATATTTGTTAATGTGTGGTTATATGTGTATGCATGGGAATAAAGATGATAAAGAGTATCGAGGATATTTACAGTTTTTGTGTATGTTGTATGTATAAATGTATATTGGCCGGTGTGCGGAGTGATACCGATTGTATGAAGAAATAGATATTACCAATTAATTGTCGGAACCTTACAAAATTAATTAGGGATGGAAATTGAAATAAAAATATTGTTGGCCTTAGTCATAGGCATCGCTCCAAAATAAAATGAGAAAATAGTAAAGTAGATGAGCTGATGATATCTTGATCCTTGTATTCCCTTTGGATATTCTGAGATACGTTCCTTTATGTTGGATTTGATTGTATGAGTGCGGTCTAGTCCGCACCGAACGACGTTCTTTTGTTGATGTTGTAAAGCTTTCTTTGCATTATACTCGGTGTGTGAATATGTGTATTTGTTGACTTCTTACAGTCAAGGTTGAGGAGAGTGTGTGAAAATATTAAAGTATCTGGTCGAGAGGGAGGCTTGGGTACTTTAATGTGGTCTACGCTTATCCGATACTGATTTTCTTGTCCTAGTGGTGTTGAGGTACATTACCTAGGTCGATCGGATCATTATAGCCATGTGACCATTATAAGAGATGATATCAGGGATATCATTTGGCGATGGGTATCACGGATGGTATCGGCATGCTACGGATATAGCCTCTGGGAGGACTGTAGGGGTAGTTGGATACCATGGATAACCTCGTTGTACTTACCCAACCGTTGGGGGCGTAAATACGCGGTCTTTGGTTCACGGTGACAGAATAAGATCCAAGGAGATTCTTACTATCTCGTACAGTGGTGACCTCAAAATTGAGTTGATAATAAAATTCTTGATAATTCATGTAGTAAGTCAAGAGGGATGCTTATAACCTAGTGACCATCGTAAAAGATGATATCTGGGATATCATTGGCGAGGGGTAACGGATGTGGTATTGACAGGCTACGGTACAGCTTCTGGGAGAACTGTAGGGGTAGTTGGATACAATAAATAACCTCGATGCACTTACCCAGCCGTCGGGGGTGTAAATACGCGGTCTTTGGTTCACTATAGTCGAATAAGGTACAAGGAGATTCATTGTGATGTTTCATCATTGTTGATATCTGTTGAGTTTAGGATTCGGCTGAATCCACAAGTTATATTTTGTAGAATTTATGAATTGAATTTTCCATTATTTGGATTTGGTGGAATCCATGTTGTTTATCGATATTAATGTTCAGGTCGTTCACGCTGACATTTGGACCAGGGAATCCCCACTTATTCATGATATCGGATTCCAGGGGATCACCGTTGTTTATTGGCACTCTTGTTGTTTTTGGATGTGCGGGTCTTGTGGGACCTATTTTGCCTAGAGTCGTATTTACGACGTATTGTAATTTGCTCAGATTTAGTAGATGATTAGAGTGATATTGAGATTTTGTAGTTAGTATCTGAGATTGTTATTATTGTATACCATTTTTTATTATTATCACTTGTTGGGTTTTGACTTATCATTGTATTTTCTTGGCTCCAGAGTAAACAGATTGACACCATGATAGAAGAGATCGCGTGAGTAGACTCCAGGCAGAGGTGATCTCAAATATTGAGGCTTTCCGGATAGAGACTTAAGATCTTAGTAATTTAGTTACTGTTTAACTTTTATTAGATTTCTCTATGATGATTGATACATTTAATATTGAGGTCATTTATTAAAATCATTTGTTATTGTTACGGATATTTATGTGATGATGCATTTATGATGAATATGGATTGTGTCTTAAATAATATTATATAATTCATTAAAGTTGTTTGGTGACGCGTAATTGATGATTTTGAGATGATCCGAGATTTTCAGCGTGACGGTCCGGGTCGGGTTCGGGGATCCGAACTCGGGTCGTTACTGTTAGGATTTTGAGTTTCTAAAGCCAAATCATACATAAAACTCAAATAAAATAGGTAAATTCTAATGGGACATGGGTTAGGGTTTTAATGGGCATAATACCACACAAATCTTAGAAATTGGAGATGAAAACGACATATATGCATACTCAAATTATAGGTAATATAAAATAAAAGTATGGACGGGTATTGGGAAGAAAATATCTGAAAAAATAGAATAAAAAGTGAAACTAGAGAAAGAAAAGTATATGAGTGCACTTACCTCAACCCGATATACAACTTCTCTAACTAGCTCGAAGTCGGAATCAAATTCAAGAACCTCGATCTCCTCATTCTCTCTCTCCTCATTCGTATTCTCTCTCCTCTCTCTTTTCACACTAAAAATGATGCAGAAGAAGACCATTGCGCCTTTATACCCGCTTCTGCTTTTAGTGCCTGCCCCGGGAGCTCAAATGCCCAATAGACACTAGTGCATTGGATTGGACACCTGGCAGGTGTCCCCCACCAATGCCACCTACCGTACCCAAAACTTTATTTACCCACATGCGTTAAGCCTTATATTGGTTATTTTATCTTAATTACTCCTAATTACGATACTATAGAAACTAATGCCTTACAACTTATCTTAATTATTGTACCTTAATTACTACTAATTATGATGTTGTAAAAACTGGTATCTTACACAAGCCTCTTGTCTATGTGGGATGGGGTATTTATAGTGTTGAAATTGGTTTAACCTTATTTGGGTCTTACAATTTGTGACAGTTGCCAATGCCGATTCGCTGAGCTGTCCTAGTGATCATAGCACCATGGCTATCTGCAAGGATTCTTTCCTTTGTTAGAGTGGCCGTAGAGATTGCCACATTGCAACTACCTTCCTAAGGATATCCTTTCCTCTGTGAGGGTGATCAAGGAGATCGCCACATGGAAATTGCTTCAGGGAATATTTATTGAGTTGTAACTGCCACCCTAGAAAGATGTATGATCTTGGGCAATATTTTAGAATATTTGTTGAACTGCCCTGTGCAGTTATAATAAATGTAATGAACATACTCATGCTGAGTTGTGCTATTTATTGGCTGATGAGTTGGAGGGGGTTCCTATGAGTCTACCCTAGTTACCAATTTTCCATTGGACGGTCTCAGGTTAGCTCGACTAAGCCGATTGCTTCATTGCTTTGATCTTTGGGCCCACGATACCGCACCATGGGCTGCCGCCTCCTAGGCCCTTCTCCTATCAACTGGTTTAACTTTTGGGCTGACCCATTTATGGCCGTATTCATTAAGAATTAAAAATTAATTTAGAATAATTTTTTTATAAATTTAATGTAAATATAGAATTTTAATTTTACTATTAAAAATCATCTATCAATTAAATATGATAAAATTAAATAATGTTAGACTTAATAGATAAAATGTTTTTAACTATTTGTATAAAATAAGGGTGGACAGATCATAATTTTATTCTTTTAATTTATTCTTTAAAGTTTTATATAAGAGTATTATTTTAGAACTTAAAATTTAGTATTTTAACAAAAATAATTTTAAATAATATATATTTATAAAATATTATCTAAAAATAATTTTTTAAAATTATATTTTATTAGATTTTATATGCTAAAAAAATTTTAGAATTTTAGTAGGCTACTTATTTTTTATTTTTATATATAGATTAAAAAATTAATCATACATTAATTTTATTTTTTTACTTATATTTATTAGTTCTTATACAATCTAAATAATAAAATTTAAATTCCACCCAATTGTGATTCTAATATAATTAGAACTAGATTTATTTTAATATCAATTTTACAATCTAAACAGGCTTTTAGAATATATATATATATATTCAAGAAAATTAGAAATAACAAAGAAAATAGTAAAGAAAAAGAAAAAAAAAAAAAGAGAGTTTATAAACATATATGCATTTAATAAGTTTATAAACTCATTTTAGTGATTATTTTCTATTTTATTTTAAACCATTTAAAAAAAAAAGGGAAAATCAGCCTTTAAACTCACAGATGACTAAAGAAAAAAGGAAAAACCTAATGGAACTAATAATTTCAATTTTTCTAACTATAGTTTATAATCATTATATGAATAATTATCAATCCAATTAGCATTATGTGAAAGTTGGGACTAACAGCTACCAATTTCCAATTAGAAATATTCATATCAACTAATCATTAAAAAAACTAGACTCGTATTTTATATATAACCAAAGGGATCGATGCATTTTTGGTTTTTCTCTTGTTTTTAAATAGAAAAATAACTTTCTACAAAATACTAATATGTTTTACTATTTTTCCTTAACATTTTTCATCAAATCCAAAGGCAAAAAATATTTTCTTTCAATTGTTTTCTTTTTTTTTAAAAAAAAAATATATATTTTCTTAATTTGGTGATTTTTAGTCTGCTATATGAGTAAAATTAGAAAGATACATCTAAAAGTCTTGGAGGGTATGAGGATATGTTTTATAGTATTCTAGTAACATAGAAATTTTACAAAGCTTATTTGCAATAGTATATAATGCCTTCATTTTTAAGGTAGAGAAATAAGATGATCAACTGGATTTGCCACGGTTAATAATATTTAATTGAACATCTCCTTTCCTCTGAGTTTTTCTTAGCTATCTCATGCAGAAATGATACTAATAACAACATTAATCCTTCTAAGTTGTCCGGCTTTTGGAGAAGATTTCTTTGGCTTTAAAATGAGAGTAAAGATAAATATGAGTCATAAATAATTTAGAAAATAAAAAAATAAACTAACCTGTTAATGATCCAAATAACAGCGAAAACACGAAGATCAGCTACATTATCGGTGATTACTCGCCATATACTAGATATATAATCACAAAGTGAAAATACCCAGTTTTTTACGATCTAAACACTCACAATTTTAAATAATCGAAGAGAAATTAAAAATCCCACGTATCGAATTCTCCGCCTCCGTATCCTCTCACGGCACAACATATAATGTCGAACTCTTTGTTGGGTTTTGGTCACTTTGTTATACATGCTATAGTATTATTGATTTTTTAAATTAAAAAAAACTTAATTCTCTTTAATTAATAAACTGTACGGATATGATATACTTTCTTAATTAAGAAAGATTTGATTATATTTGATTATGAAAGATTTGATTTTGATTTTATTTGAGAAATATTTAATGAGATTTTATTTTATTAGAAAAGATTTTATTTCCTAATTCTGTGATATCGTTATTTCCTAATTAATCTAAGGTGGAAGTTCTTATAAATGACCATAATGTTGGAGATATGCAATCAAGTAAACATTGATGAGTTGAGAGAAAAAGAAGAGAAGGAGAGAAAAAAAAGAGAAGAAGAATATTCGATTAAATTTCAAATCGTATTCCAATTTTCATTGATATTGGGTACACTATTCTTTGAATTGCGAAGAACGTTTTTACTGGTTATATTTTTAATTTTTCATCTTGTACCCATTCTTACTTAGTCTAATTGTTACAATGTGTCTAATCCTTATATTTGTAGGGTTTGTGTAACTATTATTACAATGTATCTAGTCTTTATATTTGTGGGATTTATATAACCGTTATTATAAGGTGTTTAATCCTTGTATATATAGGGTTTGTATAACCAACACTTTTATAGTGAATTTGTTCAAACGTATCGTCATGTAATTTCTTTTCTCATTCTTAAGAGGATTTTTTACATAAAAATTGTATCTTACATTATTATTGGTAATTGTGATGTACTTATTATGAATTGTTGATTATTTTCTCATGATTCAAATAAACGGTCCAAGATCCAACACTTTCTTCGTGTTTTTCACACCTTGCCAAAAATGAAGTACATAATACATCCTCGTTCAAGAGAATTTTTATTATCTTGAGATAAACTTCCTCCACTTTTAATAACCTCCAAAACTTGCCCTCAAATCACTCTCCCAAACACTGACTGCAAGAGTAGTTAATGGAAAGGCCTATCATCAAATGATGGGCTGATTGATCAAGAATCAGTTCCCCTTAATTAGATGTTCTTGGATCGAGTCAAGATGGTCCATAATTGATAGATTTAATTCATCTGAAAAATCTAACAAATAGCCTCATATCCACAAAATTAGGCCATCTCTAATGCCGCGCAATTCCCCGGTCACGTTTGGTTAGAGGGAATAAGGTGAAAATAGAATTTCTATTTCTAGGAAATAAAAATTCTTCCAATTGGTTACAAATTTAATTGAGAATAAATATTTTCTGGGAATTGTTATTCTCACATATTATTATTATTATTATTATTATTATTATTATTGTTATTATTATTATTGTTATTATTATTTTTATTATTTTGTTTTATTATTATTATTATTATTATTATTATTATTATTATTATTATTCAACGCTAGCGTTGACCGCCTGGCGCGCAAACCAGACGGCTAACGCGCTCCCTCAAGACGGCTAACGCGCTCCCTCAAGACGGTCAACAATTTTGTTGATCGGAAGTACTGTAGTAGCAGGCCTTAAAAAGATATAAAACCTAATACCGGTTACGCCCAATTTGGCAGGTGTTCCCGTACACGACCCTGATTTCACACATTCCTTGAAGTCAATCTTCACTAAAGAAAGTATAAATAGATTCAACGCCCTCTCCATGAGGAAGGTGCCAGATTTTCTCTTCTTGTCAATGATGGAGTCTAACGGTAACAAAAATACAAAAGGAAGGCAGATAATCTGGAGACTGATTACCCGCTCAGAAAAAACGATCCCATCAGATCACTCTAGTTAAGCCTTCCTACTCAAGGAAGGCCGCCCACTACTAGGTAGAGGATCACACATTCCTAGCCAAGGAAGGTCGCACTCCCCACCGGCTATATAACCCTAAAGTCTCCACTCTGGAGGGACACGATCTAAGATACGAACACAGACGCAAAATGTAGCGCAGTGCTTGAGCAAACTTACTCTCAATCACTTACTTTGCCAATCCCACTCCAAGCCTCCAAATTACAGAGACTTCGCCCGCTCCCTGAGAATCGTCCTTCTAAGCTACCACGCTTTCAGGATGTAGCTCCCACTCGTTCCTTGCGAACATCAAGTGGGGAAACCATACTCTCAATGAGTCACGGGAACGTCTCTATATCTACAGGCCAACACTCCCACCAATCTCATTCTCTCTCTATCTCTTTTTACTTATCAGTTCACCTTCTTAAAATTTGAAGGCTTGTTACTGACTTGAGTATCGAAAAATTTTCGGTGGGACAACATCCCACCGGCACCTGACCTCTTATTTACTGTAGTGGTGTGCAGGATTCAGACTCGGTGAATAGAGCCGGACCCAAACAATCAAGCGAATCTGAATCTGTTTGAAGTCAGATCCAGGTACGCATCATTGGCGCCGTCTGTGGGAAACGCTTACAAAAAGCCAACTACGTTTCCCAAAAGCTCTCTCCGATCAATACTCTTAAATAAAATGGTAAACACAAGGGCGCAAGCAAGCGAGCCATCCTGAGACATAGTCTCACCAAACCAGGACCACGCCATTGACGCCATGGTCAATAGGGTAGCCGGTGGAATTTTGACATCTTTCTTCCAAAACTTGGTAGAGCACATGCACAACACGGATAGAATGCTCCAGATACTCTGCTCCCGCCAGGAGTAAGCACAGCTAGGGGCTGCACCGGCGGTGGCCCCTGCACCGGCGGTGGCCCCCCAGCACCGGCATCCAGACGAGGAGGTCAGAGAAAGAAAGTTCTGGCTCGACGGATCGAAAGGCTAACCAGCGCTCCCGTGCCAGTATCCTCACATGCCCAAAGCCGTTTAAGGCGTAAGGAGCGAGGAACCAGCTCTACCCTGGAGGAAAGTCTAGAACGAAGGAACCCTAGATACTCCTGGATAGAATCTAGGCCCCAGGCTCAAGAGGGAGCCTCCCCGGCCGCTAGATTGGCCGGTTTACTATGTGAGCAAGATGTTGACCGACACAGAGATGTGCTACCCACGCACAGAGAAGCTAGCCTTGGCACTTCTCTTCTCCGCCCAAAACTGAGGCCTTATTTCCAGGCTTATCATATAGTTGTTATGACCCGACTAACCTCAAGAGCATACCCGTAAACTCGACATTTTCAGATCACGTTATGGGGCTATCGAGTTGGAAAAGTTCAACATTGAATTTTGGCCTAGACCAACTATCAAAGGGCAAACTCTGGCCAACTTTATTGTCAAAATCACGACACCAATTCCTGATGAACATCCCACTGAGGATGCAGGACTATACAGAGAAGAGCCAGAATAGGTTCTCAACGTTGACGGATTGTTTACGAACTCAGGCAGTGGAGCCGGAGTGGTCATGGGGACCCCAAACGAGTTTGAGGTGAAGTACTCTCTCAGACTTAACTTTTCGGCTACCAACAACGTTGCCGAGTACGAAACCCTGTTGGCTGGATTAAGGCTAGTAAAAGAGTTTGCCACCAAACAACTGATCATCTACAGCGACTCTGAGCTGGTCGTCAACCAAGGCAGCGGCGGCCGAAAGCCCATAATAGTACTCGATAGATATGCGGGAAGTCCTGAGCACTTCCAGCACTGAGGAATAAGAAGCCACGCAGGTCTAAGACTCGGAGAGTCGGATGATACCTTATCAGAGATACCTAACAGATGGAGCACTGCCAGACAATGCAGACGAAGCCAAGCGAATCAAGAAGACGGGCGGTTAGTACACCATAGTCGATGAACGGTTATATCGCCATGGCAATTCGACTCCGTACCTCTAATGCTTAATCCTTGAGGAGGCAGACTACGCCTTGAGCGAAGTCTGCCTTGGGATATGCGGATCACATATCGGTGGTAAAAACCTAGCGTTCAAATTCATGCACCAGGGATACCATTGGCCAATGATGAAGAAAAATGCCCTCAACTTCGTGAAGAAGTGTGAAAATTTCCAACTCGATAGTAATCTTCACCATCAACCGCTCGTTGAGTTGAGGACTCTTCGAGCTCCTTGGCCTTTTGCGTGGAGGCTCGATATTCTTGGCCCATTTTTCATTGCTACTGGGCAAAAAAAATTCATCATCGCAGGCATCGACTACTTCACCAAATGGGTGGAAGCTACACTGCTGGTCATGATCACCGAGCACAATGCTTTAGAATTCATCCACCAGAGCATAGTTAGCAAATTTGGCATTCCTAAGGATATAGTGACTGACCAACAAACCCAATTCTCCGAAAAATGCTTCACTAAGTATTGCACCAGTTTAGGAAATCGATTAGTCCACATTTTAGTAGCATACCCACAAGCCAATGGATAGGTGGAGGTCACAAATTGCATGCTACTCCACAGTCTGAAGATTAAGCTGGAGGATGCAAGGGGATCCTGGGTTGATGACCTGCCCTCCATCCTATGGTCTTACCGGACGACTCCAAAGGAATCAACTTACGAGACACCCTTCGGTCTCAACTATGGGACTGAAATAGTAATTTCGGTTGAGATTGGGCTTCCAAGTCTTAGGGTTGAATCCTTCGACCCACAAAGTAATTATCAGAAAATTCGGGAACACCTAAACTTGCTGGAGGAAGCTCACGATGCTACCAAATTGTGGACAGCGACCTACCAACAATGAGTTGCATGCTATTACAATAAGAAGATAAAAACGTGACAATTGAAGTTGGGGACACGGGTCTTGCAAAGTATCGAGGTTACAGGCAAGACCACCAACTGGAATAAACTTTCTTCGAATTAGGAAAGCCCTTTTATAGTCTCCGCTATTCTGCGGAATGGAGTATACAAACTCCGGACCCAGAATGGAAAGTTGGTTTCATAGACGTGGAATGCGATCCACCACAAGCCCTACTTCCAGTAAGGGCACAGGTAAGTCATTCATCTGTATGCTTGTAAATGCACACAATGTTTATTATTAATAAAAGAATATATTTTTTCTTTCTTATTTGCACTGTCTTCTTTTTCGTTTCCATATGTATGTGTGTCTGCTCGCAGGGTTATATGACCGAAAATGTCCCTAAGTCGGGCGGGTTTTCACCTACTCATAAGTAAACCCTGATCATCCAGGTGGCTCATAAGCGGTTGTAACTAAATCCTGATCATTCAGGTGGCCCACAAGCAGTCGAATTAAACCCTGATTATCCAGGCGGCCCACAAGTGGTCGTAACTAAACCGTGGTCATCCAAACATCCAATTAACAGTCGAATTAAACCTTGATCATCTAAGTGGCTCATTCACCGTCAAAATCTTAGGGGGCTTAAACAGCACACGTGACAACCTCCTACACTAGGAGATAGCGTGGCAGTCAGTGATGGTCGATAGAAGCAAAAGAGCTCCAAAAGAGTCAACCGTCCAAATTCACACTTGGGTAGCGCCGCAAAGCCTATACTCACAAATAAAGAACAAGCTTGACCTGATATCAAGGTCTGCCCTGATGCCTTCTCCTGGACTCAAGTCCATCGAGAGCGCTGTTAATATCTCAAGAAAGGTAGACGGCTAACTTGCATGCAATGCACCATGTCAGCCGGATAACGTAACGACAATAATTGAAAAACGATTGCATAGACAAAGACGTAAAATATCAATAAAATGACCATTTTATTAATTATGTGCATTCATAATCACAACAACTTCAAAAAACAAGGGTGCAAAATCTACAATGGAGCGAGGCCCCCAGGAAGAGGCGACGATGGCCCTTGACTGCTTTGGGGCATTTCCACAAGGCTCTCGCGACACTAGGCAGAACAGTTTGCTGGGTTAAGAAATTCAACTAGAAAGCTATGGCCAATCAACCGAGTAATGCGATGATTGAGGTTGACGCTTTCCCATACTCGTGCCCATAGCATCCCGGAGACCTTATGGGGACATATACAAGTTGCTAGCTCTTTCTCCAGCGATACAACTGTCCCAAGAGTTGGGCAATGCGCCTTGCCACCTGATCAGCTTTCTCTCTCAGCTTGGCGTTCTCCTCCTTCAATCCAACGTTTTCCTCCTCCAGGTTCGACACCACAGTCTGAAGGACAGCTATGTCATCTAAGTGCTCCGCCTTAAACAGCTCCATCTTCTCTTCAAGCCAAGCAATCTCTTTGTCACGATCAGAGATCACTAGGTCTCTTTGATACAATCCCTTGCTAACTACACCAATTATTTTCTCCTCATGCAAAGACCAAAAATGTTAAGTAATAGCAATGAAGAGAAAAAGGAGAAGGAAAGTTGTGAATATTTACCTGCCAGATTTTACGCTCCAGCCTCATTGGCCTACTGTAAGATCTTGGCTCTAGCGGCGGATGACTGGAAACATAAATCTCTTGAGCAGGCCCAGTAGTGGCCTCAGCCGCAGCCTCATCCGGTAGCTCTACCGTAAGGTCAACCACCTCAACAGGCTCCCTGGCGGCAGACTCCTTTAGCACCACCACAGTAAAGCCCCACCTCCTCAACAGGCTCTCCGGCAGTAGGCTCCTCTGTCAGCTCAATGCTGACGCCAACTATCTCTTGAGACTCTCTAACGGTTGGCACCTCAGGCACCTCTTGAGGCTCACCAGCTGCAGGCTCCTCAAATAACCCAACGGCATGTGCAGTAGGAGGGTTTGTGGGTGCCTTTAGGAGCTCTTCGACAGCTAGCTCCTCCGGCCATTCAGCAACCCGTTCGGCTAAAGGTTCCACGGGTGACTCCGATAGCACCACCAGGTTCTCCGACTATGGCAGAGCAAGAATGGCGCTGCTCATAGCAGAACGTAGCCTGGACGTATATGCCTCCACAGCTGCCTCAACTTCGCCCTCATCAGAGCTATCTTTGGTCCTAGTGAACCGGCCAGCCATAACATAGTTTGGCCCTGAGGAGGAAGAAGAATAAGGCATCACCGTCGCCGCCTTCTTTTGTCGTGGACTTCTGCGAGCTTCCTCGCTGGAAGGCATGTTGGCAGACTAGATCGTAATGGTACCTGCCTTCCTCTTACAGGAAGGCACCATCATCTTTTGCTCCGGAGAAGGCGGACCCCATCGTGCCTTCTTGGCCTCATTGCGAGAAATCAAATGGTCTCTCCGAAACTCCGAAAGGTGGCTCTCCGCCAACTCTAGAAGGGGCTCCATAGCAGCAATCTCCTCATCGGTGGGCGTTCCAGTAAAAATGTCGGGCACCCTGCCCCAATCTCTAGCCAAGGGCCAGGACTAATCAACGTGAACATAGAAGAACCACTTCTTATAATTCTTCAGGAAATCATATATGGCGCTGCTGATTTGGAGTCCTCGTGGGGACAGGGACACAAACTCTCTACCCTGGATGAACTAGAACGTCACTCTGACCGCTCCCACAGTCAACAACTTTCAATGCTGGTGAAGAAATATACAAAGCGTACACAAATAATGCACCGCATTGGTATGAAACCATGCTATGGGGATCTGAAGGGCAGTCAGAATATCCAGCAACTCGTTAGAAACTAGGAGGCGTAGCCCACTTCTTAAGTGGGCCTCATAAATGGTGATGTATCCCTCAGGAGGAGAGCACGCCCTGTCTCCCTCACTGGGCATCCTGAAGACAATCGACTTGGGGATGTTATACTCGATGTACAGCTTCCTAACCTCTCTGGCTTTGATGACTGAAGCGATCTGGGTAAGAGAAGGAGCCACGGGAATAGAAGCAAGAAGGAAGATGGCAGAACACTTAAAAAAATTTTTATGAAGTTAAAGGAAAGCGTAAAAAATTTAAAAAGTAACAGACGGACCACTTAAAGGAGTGTGAACGCAGGAGAAGGCGAACCATCTCGTAAACGTGCGCCCATCATTGCTGACACATGTCGCTTCCTGAACGGGTGCAGTCGAATTAGATCCTCTGGCACATCAATTATCGGGATCGCAAATTCACTGCATGCAGACACGTGGGCAACTTTTGGACTGACAATCCGACAGCATGATGGCTCATCGTTTCAACTCCCACAAGTTTTCCAAATTTTGACCTAGATGGTTAACAAATCCAGTCAAGACTTCCTTTAGTTGTTTTTCAGATTTTGGCCTAAACAGTCAACAAATTCGATCAACGCTTCCTTTAACAAGTTCTCCGGGTTTTGGCCTAAACGGTTAATGAATCTGGTCAACACTCTCTTCTGCCAGTTCTCTAAATTTTGGCCTAGACGGTCAATGAATTTGGTCAATGATCCTCTAAGCCAGTCCTCCAGGTCAAGACTTTGCGATCAACGGACCAAGAGTCACCGCTAGCTCCTTCGGTAGGTCACCTCAGGCGAGTAACCCAGCAACTCACGACCCAGCTTGAACATGCTGGAGGCCAGTATTCTAGACCATCAGTATGGGGGGCTAGTGATGGGTACGCCAGTAATGGAATGGCCGAAAAAGGAGGAATAACCCAAATCCACAATGGCCCATTTGTACCTGGATGGTCAACGCTCACTATTGACCAAACGAAAGGCTAAGTGAGGCAGAAAAAGCCCAAGAACAAGACAAATAATTTGCTCTCGAGATAGTTAACGCTTCCATTGACCGAAAGTGAGATCAGTGGACCGTCTGAAGACCAGGCCTCAAGTAGGCCAAGCCCAGTTTGGCCCACTCGACCGCCCATGACTAGCGATGGTCCTTTCCCCTAATTTCGCGCTCTCCATAGAAGGCAATATCAATTGTAATGGTCATCAGTAGATTCAACGCGCGTCCTTGAAGGAAAGTGTCAGAATCCTCCTCCTATTTGCTATAAACCCTAATGGTTACAGAACATAAAATGAAAGCAATCAAGGCAATGCCTGTTACCGCCATAAAGGCTCCATACCAGAAAAGGCAGCAAGCCCAATAGAGCACAAAAATCAAGCCTTTTTACACAAGGACGGTATGGTAGCACAATGGCTATAAAAGGCCATGGAGTTCTCACTCCAAGACACACATTCATTCGCCCACAATAAGCTCACAAGCTTTGATTTGCCCACAAAAGCTCTCTGCAGAAAAGCTCACACGCTTTCAGACTACAAATACTCTTTTTCTTTCTCTTTGCTAATACGTTCCCAACGAACACAGTGTTTAGAGTCTACCCCTCCTGACGAGCCAACAAAGTCTCTCTCAACGAGAGTACTTACCCATTTCAAACACTCTCTGCTTTTCTTTGCATTCTTTACTTTCTCCTTCTTAATCCGAAGGTTATTTGTTGACTTGAGCGTCAGAGTGTTTACAGTGGGACAATCTCCCGCCGTCACCTGGCCTCTTATTTAAAATTGTGGTGTATAGGATCAAAACTTAGTGGACGAAACTGGATTCAAACAAACAATTTGACCCGAATCTGTTCGAAATTTGGATTCAGGCCGCATCAATGTTATTTAATTCTTACACTTTATTTATTGTCTTTTTTTTATTCTGAACCTTGGATGGTTGTACCACCGTTGCTCTATTATTTTTATATTTTTACACTTTAATTTTCTGCACTTTAATTTCTATTACTGTGGGATGGCACATCCGCCAAAAGGATTTTAATTTTCAGCAATTTAAATTTTGTTGTTTAATTTTTGTATCTTTTAATTAACTTAAGGACCTTACTACAACTGTTATGGCCTTTTTTTTTGGTAAGTAACAACAACTGTTATGGCCACTCCAATTATCATCAAGTCAATATTTTAATTTTCCTTTAATATATTTTTTAAATTATATAGTTGTTACGAAATTAGTTTTACGTAGAAAATCGACTCCTTATGAATACGATAACCGACTTACCGAAAAAATTATACTGAACCCTCATGCACTTGCGAGAAATACATAAAAGGAGAAATATACCGTAAAAATTTTTACCCTTTTTGTTTTCAATTTTAAAGTTTTTTTAAATAGTTTTTTTTCTTTTGTCATAAAAAAAAGTCGAGAAGAAAGGAATACACCTGCGTGCTTCAAGTATCATCAAACTCACAGCTGAATGCAAAGGGAAGTGTAATAAGTTGGAGTATACAAGTTGTGTTTTCTCTTAACATCGACCAATTGATCAGCTTAGAGTATCCAGTAAATACCAATCAAAATTCATCAATTTGATAAACCTTCCTACAAAAATGATCGTTAAGGAATAAAAATTGTATGAAAAATAATAATAAACTGTAAAATTTTTTTTATTCTAACGGTGGAGGATCTTTCAAATTGATAGATTCCCTATCACAGGTGAAGGGTTTGAAGAAATGTTTTAAACGGTGACCATAAACTTTAAAACGGTTACTATTCTTAGGATTTTTAATTTCAATAGCATAGTGCTTTGAAATGGTGGTTACAATATGAAGTCCTGCCCATCGTGACTTTAGCTTCCCTGGGAACAAATGCAAGTGTAAATTATACAACAAAACTTTCTGTCCAAGATAAAATGCTTTCCGAGTTATGAGTTTGTCACGCAAATTTTTCATTTTAGATTTAGCAATTTTAGCATTTTCAAAAGCATCTTTTTAAGCTCCATAAGTTCACACAATTGCAATTTCCTGTGAATTCCGACATCATCAATATTTTCATTAAATTATCTGATAGCCCAATAGGCTTTATGTTCCATCTTAACTAGGAGATGACATGGATTTTCGTAAACTAGCCTGTATGGCGACATTCCAAAAATTGTCTTATAAGCTATGCGATAAGCCATAATGCATGAATAAGCTTTAATGACCAATATTTTATATTAGGATTAACAGTATTTTTCAAAATTTATTTTATCTCTTTATTGGCCAATTCTACTTGTCCACTAGTTTGAAGATAGTAAGGGGTGGCTTTTTTTTTTATATATATAATACCATATTTGTTCATTAGAGTTGTGAACGGTTTGTTACAAAAATGTTTACCCCCACCAATAATGATCACACGTGGCATACCAAACCGAGATAAAATATTCTCTTTAAGAAATTTTATCACTGTTTGATGATCATTGTTACACGTAGTGGTGACCTCAATCCATTTGGATACATAGTCTACTACCAACAAAATATACTTGTATCCAAAAGAATTAGGAAAATGCCCCATAAAATCAATCCCCCAACAATCAAAAATTTCGAAGATAAGAATGGGGATAGTGGCATCATGTTTTTGTTAGTGAGGCTTCGTAATCTTTGACACTGATCACAAGTAGTGTAATATATGTGAACATCTTGAAACATGGTGGACCGATAAAATCTACATTGTAAAATCTTCGCAGTAGTTTTCCTTGAAGAAAAGTGACAACCACATTCTGATGAGTGACAGTAAGCAATGGCATTCTGAATTTCATCATCCAAAATACAATAGTGAACAATTTGATCCGAATAATACTTAAACAAGTATGGTTCATCCCAGAAGTATGCTCTCACATTTCGAAAACATTTTCATCTATCTACCTGGTGCCAATTATCCAAAATTTTACCTGTTGCTAAATAATTTACAATATTTGCATACTAGGGTGACTAACTTGGCTCAAAATAATTCAGAAGGAGCAAATATTCATCAGGAAAGTATTCATTTATGGGGCAATCATCTTTCAATTGGTTATCAGGGGTAAGTCTAGATAAATGATCAACGACAATATTTTCTGCTCCCTTCTTGTCCCGAATTTTCAAACGAGAAATGAAGGATCCATCTGATCAGTCGAGGTTTTGTATCTTTTTTAGTTAACAAGTACTTCAAAGCTATATGATCAGTATAGATTGTAACAAGTGAGTCAAATATGATCTAAACTTATCAAGTGTAAAAACTATAGCAAGAAGCTCCTTTTCAGTAGTGATGTAATTGATTTGTGCATCGGTGAGGGTCTTGCTTGCATAGTATAGGACATGGGGTCTCCTATCTTTTTGTTGGCCTAGTATGGCCCCTACCGCATAATCACCTGCGTCGCACATGAGTTCAAAAGGCAGTGACCAATCAGGTGCTTGCATTATGGGTGCAGTGGTCAAAGATTCTTTAAGTTTATCAAAAGTATTTTGACACTCAAGAGTCCACTCAAAAGGAACATCATGCGATAACAAATGACAAAGGGGTCAAGCAATTGTGCTAAAAGATTGAATGAACCGTCTGTAAAATCCTGCATGTCCTAAAATTGAACGAATGTCTCTAACTATTTTTAAGATTGGGAGATTTTTTATTAATTCAACATTAGCTTTATCTACTTCAATTTCTTTAGAAGAAACAACATGTCCCAACACTATACCGTGGTGACTATGAATTGACATTTTTTCTAGTTCAGAACAAGATTGTTTTCTTCATACTGCTCCAAAACTTTTTCTAGGTGCTCTAGACACATCTTGAAAGTATCTCCATAGACTGAGAAGTCATCCGTGAAGATCTCAAGAAACTGCTCAACCATGTCACTAAATATGCTCATCATACATCTTTGAAATGTGGCCGGAGCATTACATAGTCCAAATGGCATTCGTTTATATGCAAATGTACCAAATGGACAAGTGAACGTGGTCTTCTCTTGATTATCAAGGGTTATCTCTATCTGAATATATCCTAAATACCCATCAAGAAAACAATAAAAAGTTTTCCTTGCCACTCTCTCTACAACTTGATAAAGGAATGGGAGTGGAAAATGGTCCTTCATAGTTACTGCATTTAGTTTTCGATAATCAATGCACATACGTCATCCAGTATGAATTCTACTTGGCACAAGTTTATTTTTTTCATTTTTTATAACAAGTAACTCCAGACTTTTTTGGAACGACTTGTATTGAACTAACCCATTTTGAATCGGAGATAGGATAAATTATTCCAATATCAAGTAATTTCAACACTTCTCCTTTTACTATCTCCTTCATATTGGAATTCAATCTTCATTGCATTTAACTCACTGGTTTCACATTTTCTTCAAACTAATTTTGATGTGTGCAAACCAGGGGACTAATGCCTCGAAGATCAGCTATAGACCAAGCAATGGCATGCTTGTGTCTACTAAGCATTTTTAACAACTGACTCTCCTAGTCTGTAGTGAGGGTAGATGAAATTACAATTGGATATGTTTCATCCTCACCTAAGAATGCATATTTTAAAAATTCTGGTAAAGGCTTTCGCCTAGGTTTTGGTGCTTTCAATGGTGCTGGCTCAAACTTGGAAATTAAAGGCTCTATTGGCTCAAAGGATGGGGGCCAGTGGCCCGCTATCAATAGTGGTTTCATCTTATGTTGAATGATTTCATCACATTCTTACTCATCTTCAAAATCAATTATTCCTATTAATTCACAACAAAGAGATATTTTCAATGGATTTTCATCAATATGTCTTTCAATCAGAGTATCAATAACATCAATATCCTTTATGTCATCATTCTCAATTGGTTGTTTCACATTACAAATGTTCATTTCAACAGTTATGTTTCTAAAAGATAATTTCATGAGACTATTTATACAATTAATTATTGCATTAGAAGTTGTGAGAAACGGTCCCCCAAGTATGATTGGTATATGAGTACTAGGGCTGATAACAGGTTGATTTCTAACACTACAGAGTCCACAGGAAAGTAGAATTGGTCTACTTAGACTAAGACATCTTCCACCACGCCCTTAGAAACTTTGACAGATCTATCAGCTAATTGGAGTGTAATCCTTGTGGGTTTGAGTTCTCCCAAATTTAGTTGCTGATAGACCGTACATAGTAAGAGATTGACACTAGCCCCCAAGTCAAGTAATGCTTGCTCAATTTGATGATTACCAATGATACATGAAATCGTGGGACTCCCTGGATCTTTGTAATTGGGTGGCACCTTAAACTGTAGGATAGAACTTACCTATTCTGTCAAAAAGGTTCTTTCCTTGACATTTAACGTTCTCCTCACTGTGCATAAATCCTTCAAAAATTTAGCATATGAAGGAATCTGTTTAATAGCATCAAGAATGGGAATATTAATCTCGACTTGCTTAAAAATCTCATAGATTTCAGAGTTTAACATTTCATTCTTGGGTTTTTTATGCCGACGAGGAAATAGTACATTCGAATTGTATTCCCTTTCTTTCTCCTTATGTTTCAAAAATTTGCCACTATGTTCTACCACATTATTTTTATCCGGCAATGTCTTTTCGCGTTTGGCTTGGACTTCTTCATCATCTCTAAGAGTTTCATGAACTATGTTTTTTTCAAATTTAGGGATACTCTTAAGTGTGAAAATGACTTGGATCTGTTCATTATTCAGCTTGCCATTTGAAGCCTCCCCCATTTGAAGTTGGGTTTAGGGTTTGTATTTGGGTTGTGCAGGAAATTTTTCCTTTTCAAGAATACTCAAAGCTTATGTCAATTGAGTGATACTGTTACAAATATCATCTAATGTTCTAGCATGCTAAGCATTGATATTTACTTGTTGTGCATTCACTTTGCTTTGTTGCTACATGAATTGTTGTAATTTGTCCTCAAGTGTTCTCTTATGTGGGGGTTGATAAGTGCGTTGTGGTGGTGGAAGTGGTGGGTCCTGAAATTGTGCAGGGGCGGAGGGTCCCTCATTTATCCAACTAAAATTTGAATGATTCCTCCACCTTGGGTTGTAGGTTTCTGAAAATGGATTGCCTCCGTGAGTAGGACCTTGAAATGATTTTTTTAAAATTTGATATCACATTTGCTGGTTCTTGTGGGGGTTGATAAGTAGAACCCTCAACTCCATTACAACCGGAAAAGATCTGAAAGTTCCATGGTGAACATAACTTAAAAACATAAATTAACGTTATTATTATTTACATTATCAAATTTTTTCTAAATTATGTCCTTCAATATAAGAGTTGCATGATTTGATTTTTTCATCACACTTACTCTTATTTAAGCAACTCTTGAGTGTAACCTATGAGTTCTGTTGCATCCTGGGTCCCTAGTTATTGTACGGATTAGGGAGCCTTCAGATTCCTCATCATTTGGACAAGATCTCGAGCGGGTCCAGTGTCCATTGCTGTGAATATGGAACCTGTACAACAAAACTACAAATAAAAGGTTAGAGGTCAGCGGAATTTCTTCCACAAAAAATACTCCGACGCTCAAGTCAGTGACTTCCTGCAATGAACGAAAAGGGATGCACGCTTAGAGGTGCGCAGAAATATGTTGAGTGCACGGTGGGAGTGTGTGGATGCAAGAGTATGGGACCCGTTGAGCGTTTTATGGGTGGCCTGGCTCCCTGGATGCACCGCAATAGGTGGCTCACTTTGGTAGCCTGTGAGAGGCTGTGAAAAGTTGGTGCTAGACGTAAGTCTGAGGGTGAGAGCTAGAAGAGTGCTCGTCTCAATGCCCAAACTCAGATTAGAGATTTGGAATCAGACCGGGAATTGAATCGGGGGTCTCGCCTGTCCTCTTTCGTAAAAGAAGAAGGAATTTATAGGCTCCTTGGTGTGGAGCTTTGGGCACGAGAATCCTTTTTGCAATGATTCATCAACCGTTGATTGCTGGTGGCAGCCGGTGGCGTTAGTTGTCGCCTTGTGGCGGTGAGGAGACCGTCATGCGTCGCTGACCACATTTGATCTGCTTCTCGCGTGAAGATTGGCTGGCTAGTTACATGGAACGGCACGAGCCACAGCTGGCAGGGTTGACCTTCCCCCATTGGCTCGCCCCTTCTGCGCTGCATCTGCCTCCTGCAGCCACATTAATAAGCTGCAGGAGATGCCTATTGGCTGCAGGTATTGGGCTGCCTCGTAGGTTGCTTTGAGTTTTGGGCTGAGCCAATTGTCCGGGCCGCTACTTTCTGGATTAGACCTTGTGATCTCTAGGCCTTACCAGTGCTAGACCCAATACTAACTCCCTATGCCTGAGCCGATTGATAGTTGAGGCCTGGCATGTCCTCCGAGGGTCCAGCTAGCCACCGCATGTCCTCCCTCGAGATGCGTTAGGCCTTGTCCTCTTCTGGCATCTCGTCTTCCCTAGGCAATCACGTAGGCTTTTCAAATGCCGTAGAGATGCGGTGCTCTGAAAGGAAGGGTTCACAAGCAAGAATTCGTGCCTATATCGTGGCCTTTCCTGCTTTGTGAATGACGACTACCAAGAAGCATGCCTCGTTGAGTGCAAACAGGGTGCAGGCATGCCCATAAATTGAGGAGTTCCCTGATCAGAGTGATCCATCCCTTAGCCGATCCTTAGAGTAATGCAAGGCCCATGGCTTTTCCCGCTCCCAGTGGGAATTCGTGAAGGAATCAGATGGACTTGCCAGACACCCGGAGCTTCCGTCGAAGACAGTCTTCACGCTCTGACCACGGGTACTTCCTCATACTAATGTCGGTGGCTCGACCACTCTACCGTCATTATATGCATCCCTCGCGGCCGGTATGACTTCCAATGTGTGAGAGAGTCCTTGCAAAGCTATCACAGGGCACTTTGTCCTCGAGATAGCGCATCACTGACGGCCTCAACCACACCTGATTCATCATATGTGCCATGTGGAGAGAAGGTAGAGGGTGAAGCTTCTATAGGGGGAGCGCGAGCTAGTCGTGTTCCCTCCAGGATTGCTACTACGGGTGCTAGTTCTACCGCTGCGGTTGAGATTTGATGAACCTTCAGGGTCTGGCCAGCACCAGTGACTCTAATGCTTGGGGGATCGGGGTTCTAGCGACGGAGCCGGAGAGATCTGATGTAGAGTACGTCCCCTGATAAGGCTCTGAGCATTCGAAGCCACTATTCTGGGCTTTATGCTTCGTGTTGTATCTTTTCCTTTTTTGTACTTTCGCTATCGCAAACCTTGTACTATGTAAATGAAACTTTGATTAATAAAAGTAGTACTTGTTGCATTTATTCTTTTGTCTTGTCGCATGCATCTTCTTCCTTTTGTTGCTTTGTGTGTTATATTTCAAGGGCAACAAGACCCATTCGCTATTGTACGCCCCAGTCCATGTGGTTGATCATTTTCAGTTACCCACGATCTGTTCCACCGACGTCGTCCCTCAAGTCCCCATGCAGACTATTGACGGGAGGACACTGCGGGAAAAGATTGCAAACATCTGCCAACCTGGGAGATCAAACGCTAATGGTAGACATCACATCCATTGGATATTTTGACACGTTAAATGCGCGAGAGGCTTTGAGCGTTGCGTCCATAATGACGTGCTTTGGAAAGGTGTGACTCCTCTGAGATCCACCACGTGTAAGGAACTTGTTGGCTCTCTCCCAATACACTTCTTCTTTGAGGTGACGTCATTTCATTGGGGGGTCTCTGGCTATTTAAATGCATGAGTTCCCTTCAAAGCCTTTGCTTCCTTTGGTGGCTTCAAGAGCGAGAAACAGGAATTATCTTTGCCTCCTTTTATCTCGACACCAATGGAAAGATCGTCTTCTTCGTCAGAATCTGAGTCGTCCTCTTATGAGTCCGTGAGGGACACATACACCTCAAGGATCCATGATGAGGCCGCACCTGGCGTTGTGGTAGCGGAAGGATGCCACTCGAAGGCCTCTGTCGTTGGACCGATGTGATTTTTGGGGGCACCACGGGGCTTTGAGACGGAGGGAGCATCCACTTCCTCTCGGCATCATAGGCCTCGGTGAGTGGACCCCGTGCTTCAGCAAGTCGCCAGGGCCGTGGAAGACATGGATGCCTGTGTCCAAACCACTGTCGACACAATCAAGTAGGCTCAGGCTCAGGCTCGTGCGGCGCACTTTGAGCAGGCATGGACGGAGTCAAAAGCAAGGGTGCCGAGGCTTGCCAATGCCAACATGTAGGCTCATGACCGCACTCTGGCTCTTCAGGAGGAGTCCGAGCAATTCCTAGCACACTTTGGAGAGGAACGCATGCGATTGAAGGCTAAGTTGAGGTCAACATTCGGGCCGAAGGAGGTGGCTCTTGCACTGAAAAGGAGGTTCTAGAACAATATCCGTCTCAGCCGGAGGATAGTCACGCTGGAGGAGTCAAACGTCCACATCGACGTCCTAGACTCTCGAAACTTGAGCGCCCTGACGTGCTTGAATCTGACGAAGTACATGACCTCGAATCCTTTTGGGCCCTTAGAGGGTAGTTGACTATAATTTGTGGCCGTTGGCTGCCTCTTGCTGTAAAAAAAGTTTATTAGTGGATTACATAATAAAATTTTTTACTTAGCCGTGCGGCTTATTTATTGTCGTTTGTTATGCTGGAATAGTTGGTTCTTTCTTCTTGATGCTTGTCTTGGAAGCCTTGCCGCCTCATTCCTGGTGGTCGAAATCCCCGCATTAAATGCAGGTGTGACAGCAGGAATTTTGGCAGGCGGTTGAGGCGATAGCGATCTGCAATCTAGCAGAAGCCATGATTGGTTGCCATTTGGGAACTCATGGCACTTTTGCTAGATGAACATGTGGCCTTGCCATCAAGTAAAATGCTGGTTAAGTTTCCCGCACAATGGCACCATGCCGTGTATTTGAGTAGTGCCTTGACAGTTTCCACTCTTTGCACTTCCTTACACTGAGAGCTTCTGATAATTCCTTGAGAGAAAGAGATGGAGAAGAAGAGTTCTCCGTCTACCTCCTGAGTTTCTCACATAGTTCGCCATGGGGTGAATAACATTGGGTCTGTACTGACGGCGAGTGCCATTGCTGCACTGATGGTGGACTACAGGGTCCCCAGTGATGCAGTTTATCGTGCTCCTGGCCTAACTGATAGGGCCAATGCCCTCTAGAGGGCTTTATCGTCGTTTACGAGCACCATCTGAAGGGAGGGCTTCGCTGAAGGAGTTGAGAGAAGCCGAAGACACTTCCACCTAGAGGTTGTGGAGGCTTGCTGATGGGCCATCCGTACATGCCGTGAGCTCCGCTTCCGAGCAGGCATCAGATACCGAGCCGCAGGAGGGAGCAGTCGAGCATTTGCCGATTCCTTCCGCGGCGTTGGCTGAGTATTGCGCTCCCATGGTGGAGCTTCCTTTCGAGGGAGAGTCTCCTGTGGGTCCCTTCGTTGATCTAGGGCCGCAGGAGGCGACTGCTGAGGGCCCGCCGATCATGGAGATCGCCGCGCCAAATTCTAAGGAGGCCAAGGAAGCAGGCACTTTGGATCCTGCGCCAGAGGAAGCAGGGACTCCAGAGCTTACCGTATCACCTGGGGCGCCTTAAGAGGCTTACGCCCATGAGAGTGCTGCCATCAAGGAGGAAGTCGGAGCCTAGCAATTGAGCAAACACCGTGTCAGGAAAGAGTCTGAGTAAGAGACAACCCAATGCGCGGGAGTAAAAATTAGTGTGCTTAGGGAGGAAAATGATCGGGTGTGGGAAGAGAATAGGTGGCTGAGGCAGGAGGCTGAGCAGCTGAGGGGACTGACCTCCACTCTAGAGGACAACATCTCTCGCCTTTCCATAGACCTCAGGCTGCGGTTCACTCCAGAGGAGGTGTGCCTTGCACTCGATTCCAGGTTCTGGGATGGCATCCATCTGTGCCGTTGGATTGCCTCCGTTGCACTTTCGGGTGTTTCCGTGAGCATCTTTCATCCAAGGAACACCGGGGTCTCTGACATCTCACGCTTGAGAGACTTCTTAGGAGAGGCTGGCCCGTTGGATCCGTAGGGTCAACATTGCTTTTGTATAGCTCCTTTTCCTCTTTTTACTAGCCAGCAACTCCTTGTATCCATTTACATAAATAATAAATGGATGGCAACTATTTTTCTTGCATTCGATGTTCTTGAGTGCATGATGTAATTTTTGGAATCATAACTCTTGTTTTAACGGCTAAGTTGTGAAGCTATTGTCGCCAAGGCCCTGATCCTATGCCTTCTTATGCTGTATTCGTCCTTCGTCGAGGGATATTGTCGCATCTTGCACATTTAATCGGAATCTCGGTCTAGTAGACTAGATGTCGTCGCAAGCCCAGTGGAGTCACACCAAGGGCTAGCTGGATTTTCAGGCCACAATAGCTGAACTCCAAGTCTTAGGCCTTTTTGCACACAATACCTGTGTTAGGCGCTCAGCCCCACTCAAGACATTGTAGCTCTCGGGTGCACGGTCCTAGCCCACGACCATCGTAGACTGAGGGTGCTCTCTTCTCGAGGAGAAGGTTGCCACACGCCTGCAATTCTTACCCCCTAAGGTTTTAGTGGCCGCGTGTTGGGGACTTCAAAAGCCCTCAGGCCTGATATTTCGACCGCATGGGTCACTTGGTAAGGAACCAAGGCTTTTGGGCAGCTTTGGGCCTCTCGATGCGGGGTTGAGATTTGGGAATGGCCGCTTCTGGGCCGCTTGACATGGGATCAAGGTTTTGAGGGCTGCTTAGGGCCTTTCGACGCGGAGTCGAGATTTGGATATGGCCGCTTTCAGGCCGCTTGGCGTGGAGCCAAGCTTTTGTTTTACGGAAGGATGAAGATCCTTCCGACTTAGGGGCAGTCTAGGTCATTCCACTTTTTGAAATGTCATGCATGCAAACACCCATATGAATGAACACACAAGACTGTAAAAATAATCAATTTTATTGAATGGAAACATAATATATGTACAAGCATTCCTCATGGTGTGCGTCTATGTCTAGGGCTCGGTGCCGGCCTACTAATAGTATTTCTGGAGGTTGGCGGCGTTCCAGGTCTGTAGGACAAATTTGCTGTCCTATGTGAGTGGCTTGTACGCTCCGTTCTGGAGGATCGCTGAGACGAGGAATGGGCTCTTCCAACCTGGGGAGAGCTTGTTCCTGCTTGCGGTTTTTCCCACTACCTCTACACTCTGGAGGACCAGGTCTCCAACCTTGAGTAGGCGTGCCTTCACTCACTTGTTGTAGTACTGTGCGACACATTACTGGTAGGATGCTGCCTCAGGCGGGACTCGTTACGGACTTTCGGGAGCAGGTCTAGGTACTCCCTAAGTCTCTGGGAGTTGGTGGCTAGATCGAAGCACTTGACCCGTAGGCAGGGAAGTCCCACTTTGACAGGGATGACCGTTTTGTTTCCGTAGCAGAGATTGAAGGGTGTCTCCCTCGTCAGTTCCCGTGGGGTCATACGGTACTCCCAGAGCACGAAAGGCAACACATCAACTCAGGAACCCCCTGCGTCTTCTAGTTTGGTCTTCAACCCGTGCAACAATGTGTGGTTAGTTATTTCGATCTGCCCGTTTGCCTGAGGGTACACCACAGATGCATGGACTAGCATGATGCGCAAGCTTGCATAATACTTGGTGAATCGTTTGCTGGTGAATTAGTTCCGTTGTCAGTCACTATGACCTTAGGAATCCCGAAATGGCGTATGATGTTTTGGCAGAGGAACTTTGTCACGTTCTGCTCGGTGATCCATGCTAGAGGAATTGTTTCTACCTACTTAATGAAGTAGTCAATATCAACTATAAGGAACATCCTCTGTCCGAAAGCCAAGGGCATAGGTCCTAGGATATCGAGCCCCCATTGTGCAAACGGTCATGAGAATTAAAGGCCGTGCAACTCTGTGTGCGGTAGATGAGCCATAGACCCATGGACCTGACAGCTTTCGCACTTCTTCACGAATTCTAGGGCATCTCACTTCATCGTAGGACAGAAAAGACCTTGTTGTATGATCTTGAATGCGAGGTTTTTCCCCCCAATATGCAAGCTGCATATGCTGAGGTGGACTTTACTCAGCGCGTACTCAGCTTCCTTAGGAGTTAGGCATTTTAGGTAAGGAGTAGAATACCCATGCCGGTATAGCCTATCATCGATGATTACGTACCAGCCTGCTGTCTTCTTGATTCGCTTGAACTCATTGTTGTCCGCAGGCAATGTTCCATCCATCAGATACGTGCAATATGGGGTCATCTAATTGTCACCCTCGTTGACCTGCAGCACTTCCTGATTCGGACCGTCCACACTTTGTGCAGTTAGGATTTCCCGCATGCTCCTGGCTTATTACTTCGAAGATCCTGCAGCTGCATCCCTTGCCAACTGATGGGCTTTCGAGTTCTTAGCTCTGGAGATGTGTTCAATCTTAAAGCTTTCGAACACTTGGACATGGGTTTTTACTTTCGCTAGGTACTTTGCGAATTGAGGGTTTGATGCCTCAAAGGCTCCTTGGATCTAATTGACCACTAGCTTTGAGTCGCTGCGCACGACCAGTGACTTTGGGGAAACACTCCTTTGCCAGACGAAGTCCCGCAAGAAGGGCTTCGTACTTAGCCACATTATTGGTGGCAGGGAAAGTCTGTATAACAGAGTACTTGATCTCTGTCCCGTCTGGAGTTCTCAGCATGACTGCAGCTCCGTTGCCTATCTGGGTTAATGATCCATCGACATTCAAGATTCACATGGGAATGAGCGGTTTGTCCAGGCTCTTTGGGTTGTGTGGGGCATCTAGAGTTGGGGTTGCTGCCTCGACGATGAAATCCGCCAGAGCCTAACCCATAAGGGCTGGTTGTGTTCGGAACTCCACGTTGAATTCTTTCAACTCTATTGCCCACTTGACCAGCTGCCCAAAAGTCTCCGGCTTCTCGAGGATTAACTTCAGGGGTTACTTTGTCAGCACGACGATCCGGTGTGCCTAAAAGTAGGACCTTAACTTTCACGTGGAATAGATGAGGGTTAGCGCAATCCTCTTTGCATACGGGTATAGAGTCTTCACGTCCGTCAATACCCAATTCACGTAGTACACTGGCCATTGTGTGCCCTCGTGCTGTTTGACGAGCATTGAGCTGAGCGCCGTGTCTGACATAGACAGGTAGAGGTACAGGTCATCTCCCGCGGATGGGAGCTCAGGAGAGGAGGGCTAACGAGGTATGCCTTTAGCTCTTGGAATACTTCCCCGCACTCATCCGTCCACCGAAATCCGGACACTTTTGTTCCTCTAAGCGCTTTGAAGAAAGGCAGATACTTCTCCACGGATTTGGCTAGAAACCGCAATAGGGTTGCCAGCCACCCAGTGAGTTTCTGAACTTCCTTCACGTTCCTCAGAGGGCTCATATCAAGGATGGCTCTAATTTTCCCCAGGTTCACTTCTATACCGCATTGGGACATGATAAAGCCTAAGAACTTTCTGAAAGCTACCCCAAATGCACTCTTGACCGGGTTGAGCTTCATCCTGTGAGCTTGGAGCACCTGGAAGGTCCCCTCCAGATCATGAACATGGTTGCCGGCTATCTTGCTCTTGACGAGCATGTCGTCAATGTACAACTTTACGTTCATTCTGATCTAGGCCTCGAACATCTTGTTCACAAGATGCTAGTAGGTTTCCCTAGCGTTCTTGAGGTCGAAAGGTATGACCTTGTAGCAATACGTGCCCTGGTTGGTCATAAAGGATGTGTGTTCCTCATCGTCTGGGTCCCTGATTTGGTTATAGCCTAAGTATGGGTCCATGAAGCTCAGGAGCTCATACTCGGACGTGGAATCCACCAATTGATAGATCCGAGAGAGTGGGAAGCTGTCTTTAGGACAAGCTTTATTCACGTTAGTGAAGTCCACACACATTTGCCACTTACCGTTACTTTTTCTTATGAGCACGATGTTGATAGCTGGATCTGGATATGACCTCCCTTATGAATTCGGTGTCCAGCAGTCTCTTCACTTCCTCTCTGATAGCTACTAGCTTCTCGATGGAGTTGTTCATGCACTTTTTCTTGATGAGCTTATGACCGGGAACGAGGCCCATCTTGTGGACCATTACCCCCGGCGATATTCCAAGCATGTCAGCAGGAACCCACGTAAACACGTCCGAGTTCTTCTGGAGGAAGTTAATGAGCCGGTCGTGGTTGGCCGCAGTTTGAGAGCTGCCAATATGCCCACACTTCTTCGGCTCGATAGGGTTCAGAGGGACCATTTCGGTTGCTTTAGCTGACTGAGCTTGCTGTAGCGTGGCTTCATCTTGAAAATCCAAGTCTCCGTCCACACAGTCAGGCACCGCTAGGGTGGCCTGGGACAAGTAGCATGTCCGCTCTACCACCTGAACACCGATCACCTTTCCCACGCCTCACAAGGTCGGAAACTTTACCTTTAAATAAGGGATCAAATTAACAGCCCCAAAGGATGTGAGAAATGATCAGCCCAGGATGGCGTTGTAGACAGACGGTAGATCGACGATAAGAAACATTAGCTCTCGCATTGTGGTACGCGAATGAGTTCTCATCATGATCTCCAGCTAGATTTCTCACTACACGGGTACAGGTTTATTATCCAGGCCGTACTGAGGGCCATCAGCCGTTTTCATTTGGTTTTGCCTCAATCCAAACTTAAAGAAAGTGTTAAGATATAGCAAATTCTAAGAGTTTCTATTATCAATAAAGACCCATTTTAGTTTGTAATCGACCGTGCCGTTTAAAACAAGAGTGGATACAACAAAGGGGTCAGAATGGCGGAAGGTTATATGTGCCATATCGTTGCTGCTAAAGCTAATGACATCACTTCTATCCCCTATTCTCGCTCTCTTCCTGCTGGAAGCTTTTTCGGACTGTGCCTGCCTGCTGCTCTTGGCTGGTCCAGTTGAGATCATACTGATCATGCCGACGACCATACAGTTCCTCGGAGGCTCGCTCACCTCGCCTTCTGAGGCTGCGGGGGTCTACCACGAGCCCTTCATGAACCGCTTGAGGTGTCTGCGATGGATTAGGTCATTTATCTCCTACTGCAAGGTCCGACAATTCTCCATAGAATGTCCCAGGCAGCGGTGGTACTGGTAGTATTTCGTCTGTTCTCGACCGCTCGGGCCCTTTTGCTCCTTCAGCCATTTGAAAAACTTCTCGTCCAGGATCTACATTAGGATATTCATGCGAGTATCATTTTGGGGAGTTAGGGACGTTGGCTTGTACTCCTTCCTAGATTCTGGCAAAGGTCACAGCCGCTTGCAGCATTCCTGGAAGCGGTTGTTGTTGCCGTTCCTCTTCGTCCCAACGGCTGGCTTAGGTCCTTCCCGGGGGCGATCCATGCACTCATGACGCATTGTCTCGTTGGCCTTCCGCCGAGATATAAGCTCGGGCGATGGTTTCAGATTCCCGAAAGGACTAAAGGTGCTGGTTCGACAAGTGCTTGAAGAAGTCCCCTGCTGCTAACGTGGTAACGAAAGCATTGAGTTTCATCTCATCAGAGAGTTGGGGGATCCGATGCGCTTCAATGATGAAACGACTGAGGAATCGCTTCAGGCCTTTGTTCGGCCTTTGGCAGAGGCGGACCAGGTGCCATAGCTTCTTTTCGTCCCTTCGGCTGGAGGCGAACTGGCTCTAAAAAGAGTCTACGAGCACGTCAAAAGAACAGATGGAGTTTGGCGGGAGGCTGTGAAACCAAAGCAGTGCGTCCCCCCTGAGGGTGACGGGAAAACACTGGCACATCATGGCGTCGCTAGCTCCATGGAGGGATAGGTGGGTGCAAAAGTTGTTGAAGTAGTCCATTGGATACTTTCTCCCGTCGTATTCGTCTAGCATTGGCATTTTAAATTTGTAGGGGAGTGGCTGATTCCGGACATCCATGGCAAAGGGGGATCTTCATAAGTCAGCGGAAGAGCGTACGGGCTTCTCCTTGAATAGGTGGGTCCACATCACCTTCACATTTTCCTCTATCGGCAGGTCGGACTCGCTTCTCCGCACGTTGGTGATGTCGTAGAGCTCCGCGTGACCCTGCAGGTTCTGCTGGATGTTCTGGCCACGACGGCTTCAGTACGGGGAGGCCGTGCGCTGCACGATCCTGCAACTGTCTGCCTCCTCTTACTGCAGGTTACTGCAGGAGTTGTGGGGGTCGCACAGCTCTAAGCTCTCCTCCCATTCGTCCCGACTAGGGTGGCTTCCAGCCGCTGTCTGGGCCCTGCTACCAGAGACCGCCTGGGCTTCGACCTCGTCAGGCCGATCTAATCTACCCCTAGGGGCTCTAGTACGACGCCTTCCTCGCATGGAGGATGATGCCTGAGATGGTGGAAGAGTAGCCTCCATCCACCGGGTGCTCGTTCGGTTGTAGAGGGCCTAAATCATCAGTCTTATGTCACCCATTTCGGCAGCCAATTGGTGGACGTTAGGCTGCGGCTGCTCGTCAACATGGCTGCCCGCCGAGGGGTCGTCGCCATGAGTGGCTGTATCTCTTGTTGACATGCTGGCTTGCGCCCTGATATTGACCATCTTGGTGTAAGGGAGTGAGTGTTGAGGGGAGACGCAAGACTCTTTGTCACGTTCTCATAGATGGCGCCAACGTTGTATCCCGGGTCCCTAGTTGTTGTACGGATTAAGGAGCCTCTGGATTCCTCATCATCCGGACAAGATCCCGAACAGGTCTTATCTCTATCGTTGTAAATCTGGAACCTACACAATACAAACAATAAATAATAGGTTAGAGGTTAGCGAGATTTTTTCTACCAAAAACACTCTGACGTTCAAGTCCGTAACCTCCCGCAATGAACGTTAAGGGATGCACGCTTAGAGGTGCGCAAAAATATGCTGAGTGTGCAGTGGGAGTGTTTGGATGCAAGAGTATGGGACTCATTGAGCGTTTTATGGGTGGCCTGGCTCCCTGGAAGCACCACAACATGTGGCTCACTTTCGTAGCCTGAGAGAGGTTGTGAAAAGTTGGCGCTAGACATAAGTCTGAGGGCGAGAGCTCATAGAGTGCTCGTCTCAATGCCCAAACTCAAATTAGAGATTTGGAGTCAAACCGGGAATCGAATCGGGGGACTCGCCTCTCCTCTTCCGTAAAAGAAGAGGGAATTTATAGGCTCCCTAGTGTGGAGCTTTGGGAACGAGAATTCTTTCTGCATGGATTCACCAGCCGTTAATTGCTGGTGGCAGTCAGTGGTGTCAGTTGTCACCTTATGGCAGTGAGCAAACCCTCATGCGTTGCCAACCACGTCTGGTTTGCTTCTCTCATGAGGATTGACTGGCCAATTGCAGGGAACGGCGTAAGACACGGCTGGCAGGGTTGACCTTCCCCCATTGACTAGCCCCTTCTGCATTGCGTCTGCCCCCTACAGCGGCATTAATGAGCTGCAGGAGATGCCCATTGGCTGCAGGTATTGGGTTGCCACGTAGGTTGCTTCGAGTTTTGGGCTGAGCTGATTATTCGGGCTGCTACTTTCTAGATTGGGCCTTGTGATCTCTGGGCCTTACTGGTACTGAACCCAACAAGTTCTATTTTTTTCATAAGTGCATATCTTTTAAGATTTTAAAGTCAAGGCTACTAAGGTGACACATGTACATTTGCTCTTAAAGGTCAAGGTGAAATAAACATATACACGCTTTAACTCTTTCAATAATAGATTTAAAACAACTAAATTCATAATCTTTAATGTTTATATTCATAATATTAATTCTTTTAATATCAGTATAATTGACATATATTTTAAGATACTCATGGATGTTTATGGGTATCATCGTTGGAAACCCTCATGAGACTCAACTCGTCCACTAGGGCTGACCAGGGGTTTAAAAGCTTGTTGCACCTGCTAAATATAATCGTGATACCTACGAAAGTGGTATGTGATCTACAATGTTCATCTGTTTTGTTTTCTCCATATTGCTAATGGACTAGCAATGAATGGGGTGGGGGTGTGATGAATGCTGAATTTTATATTTTTATTTAATTATTGTTATTTTTTTAGAAATTTTTATATAAATTACACAATTAAGTTATATATTTTAACTATGCAGGTTTTATCCTTCGAATAAAATTTTTTGGGATAAAGTACGCAAATTGACTGTATGAAGCAGTTATTTTTGTCAATCTGTGTAGACGATCGAAGAAATACAGAGAAGATGAGTGGTGCGTCATTAGATCCGAACTTCGAATAGATTCGGCTTGATCCGCTTGTCCTGATTTCGGCTCCGTTTATTGAGTTTGGATCCTGCACACCACTAAAACGAATAGGAGGTCAGTGTGTCGGCGGAAAGTTATCCCACTGAAAACACTCTGACACTCAAGTCAGTAAACAGCCTTTGAAATATGAGAAGGTCACTGAAACTGATAATTAAGAGAGAGAGAGAGAGAGTAAGAGTGTGCGCAACTCCAGATGAAAGAGAGACAAAGCCGTCTTCTTGATCTGGATGGTGGAGAGGCAGTAAACCGCTATCAGAAGCGCGTTTGTATGCTATGGGTTTTTGAGTGTCAGTAGAGAGTAGAGTATTGTAAGTATGTCTCTGTCGTCGTTGTGGGCGTTGTGTGAGTAAAAGCTTATGTAAGTCAAAGTTAACGTGAGAAGCAGGTAGCCTCAATAAAAGTTCACGTAACAGATAGCTTGCCCTGAATGAGAATTCTAGGGCTTATTTATGATTGACAGGGTGATCTCCTTCCTTCAGAAGGAGCGATCCTCTGTGTGATTTTTGGTTGACCTGCCTTTCAGAGCTGATGCCAGTTGCCAAATTGACCAAGATAGTTTCCTTTCATAGCGATCAACGGCTTTCCAAATTGCTTACATTCCTTCTGTGTTTTTTACCGTTGGAGTGCCCCAATTGGCAGGAGATTGGAAAAATCTAGTGCCTTCCTTACACGAAGGGCGCCGATTTTGTTAATGTCCATTTTGGGAGCCAAACAGATTGTAAAAGATGTGGGGAGAGCCGTTGCCGACTGTCTGATGGATCGTGGGCTCAAGTGGGTCAGGCCCTAAAAAGCCTTTTATTTTTTGCCTGTTACTACGGTGATTCCGGTCAACAATCGAGTTGACCGTCTACACGCGAGTTAGTCGCCTACTGGAATCTAGACAATCAACGCTAGCATTGACCGTCTTGGGCTTCTCAGGTTTTGGGCCTTCGCGTCTTGTTGGGCCGTTTTGGGCATCTGTTGACCATGGGCCAGCCCATATTCGATGTACCCATCACTAGCCCCTCATGATGATGGCCAGAATTCTAGGCTCCGGTATGTTCATGATGGGATGCCCCTTACTGTCCTTCGTCGTTTGAGGATCCCGGAGGACTCTATGAAAGGCAGAAATGAAAGTTTGATCGAGAATGACCCACCATTTTGGCTGGCCCCGGAGAAGAAATTGACCCGGAATCACACCGTCTTTGGCCGATTACGAGGAGAATATTGACTAGAACTATTGACAGTCTTTGGTTAGTTTCGGAGAAGAATATTGACCAGAACTGTTGACCGTCTTTGGCCAGTTTCGGAGGAAAATATTGATCAGAACTATTGACCGTCTTTGGTTAGTTTCGGAGAAGAATATTGACGAAACTGCCACCGTCTTTTGGTCATTTCGAGGAAAGTATCGACCGTAATCGCTGACCGTCTTTGGTCATTCGAGAAGAATACCGGACAATCTGACCGACCGTCTTTGATCAGTTCCTGAGGAAAGTATTGACCAAAATTGTTGACCGTCTTTGGTCAGTTCCAGAGAAGAATATTGACCAGAACTGTTGACCGTCTTTGGTCAGTTTTGGAGGAAAGTATTGACCAGAACTGTTCACCATCTTTGGTCAGTTTCGGAGAAGAATATTGACCGAAATTGTTGATCGTCTTTGGTCAATTCCAGAAGACTTTCTGTCAACCTTGATTGACACGTGGCCATCAGCCGGTTTGCAGGCCAGAAGAGGACACGCGTCTTCTTTTGGTTGGCTGGATATCCTGGCCATTAATGCGTCAGGGATCTGCCTTTTGAAGAGCCAAGTAGGGAGGAGTCACGTGGCACGACTAACGGCGTCCTTAATGAGGGGTTTTAAAGCGTTTTTGCCGTTTAAGTTTCCCTCTACATTTCGAAAACCTTTTACGCCTCCTAGCCTTTGTCTTCTTCGTCTCCAACTTTCATTCTCAGAAACCCTAGTCCCTCCTGCAAACCATGGCATCCGTCGCAGACATCGCCTCCGTTGAGTTCAATGGTGGAACTTGATCCTCCAGCAGCTGCTCTAGAGGCTGCAGTTGAGGTGCCCACAATGGCCATGGATGAGACTGAAGAGCTGCTGGAGAGCATTTTGGGGGAGGCCGCCACTTGCTTGGCTCAAGAGGATGCTCCTGGTCCACCGCCACCTGGGCCAGGTCTGGAGGTCAGGCCCGAGAGGCCCACGAGGAAATTATGGGAGGTACGATTCTTGGCGATGGCTTCCGTGTATTTTTCCTTTCCCGAATTTCTAACTTGTTCTTTGTTTGCCTCCTGTGCAGTCGAGAAAGCTGGCTTCTGCTGTTATCAAAGTTGTGGAGTAGCGAGACCAGGTGATCGCTGATATGGAGGCGGAGATCGCTTGGCTGGACGCCAGGCTGGCTGCTTCGGGGAGCGAGCACCGTGAGGAGACTACAGCCCTCGAGGCTGTCTTGGCGGGAGTAGAGACGGAGAACGCCAAGTTGAAGGCTGAGGTTGCTCGCTTAAAAGAGGAGGAAGAACGAGGCAAAGCGCGCCTCAAACGGCTTACCGAGCGAGTAACAACCTTAGAGAACGACCTAAGTCTCCGTATCTGCCCCCACGAGGTCATAGAAATGATGCACGTGCGGCTGTTGGAGGGGATCAACGTCAGTCGGCACGTTGCATGGTTGATTGATCTTGACTTCCTAGTTGAGCTCACCAATCTATCAAATAGAACGGTGCAACACAAAGACGACCTCGTGGGGGATCCCTGTGATATTCAGGGGCCTCCGCCGCCCCCGTAGCCTTTTGTACATTTTTGGGACCTCCTTTATATTTATGTAATTTGTAACACATTCAAAGCAATAAAATGGAAGTCCTTTTCACTTTTGTGCCCATTTACTTTTATTGCATTTGGTGTTATCATGCTTTGTTGCATTGGGTGGCCAACTTGGTTGGCCGGCTGCCGTTGTTAGGCTGCCTAAGGAGTGAACTTCTTAGGCTTGGCAGGTGGTTGTGTTAACCAGCTTAGTGGCGTTGTCCAAGTGATGACTTGGATGGCCAACGTTAGAGAAGGATGCTTCTTCATTCGACCGTCGCTGACTGATCACACTATCTCCTCATAGAGGAGGTCGTTACATGTGCTGCGCAAGCCCCCTGAGGTTTTGACCGCTATCGGGCCACTTGGATGACCAAAGTTTACTACGATCGCTAATGGGCCGCCTGGATGACCAGGGTTTAGTACGACTACTAGTGGGCCGCTCGGATGACCGAGGTTCATATTAGGCCGCTTATGGGTCACCTAGATGACCATGGTTTATAATAGACCGCTTACGGGTCACCTGGATGACCAGGGTTTAGATAAGACCGCTAATGGGCCGCACGGATGACCGAGGTTCAAGTTCGACCGCTTATGGGCCGCCTGGATGACCAGGGTTTAACGAGAAAGTGAAGACCCTCCCGACTTATGGGCAGTCTAGGTCGGGTAACCTGCACATTGGAAGTATGCTAAGCAAACACTTATTTTTCGCGAAATCAAAACAAGCAAGTGAGTGCAAACAATAATGCCAATGCGTACCTGCGTATGCTACTGGAAGTATCATTTGAGGTGGATGGTGTTCCATATTCGCGGAACCAGTTTTCCATCCTGGCTCCGAAGTTTGGAGGCTCCGTTTCGCAGGACGACGGAGACGAGGAAAGGCCCTTCCCAATTAGGGGAGAGCTTATTGCGACTGGCCAGCTTGCCTGTGGCCTCGACGCCTCATAGGACCGGGTCTCCTACATCGAATCGTCATACCTTAACTTTTTTGTTGTAGTATCGGGCGATCCGATATTGGTAGGCAGCTGTCTGTACTCTGGCAGCGTCGCAAGCTTCCTCTAGCAAGTCTAAGTGCTCCCTGATTTTTTTGGGAGTTAGCCAGTGGGTCGAAGAGCTCCACCCTGAGACTTGGAAGCACGATTTTGACCGGGATTACCCATCGGTCTCGTAACAGAGGCTGAAGGGCGTCTTGCGCTTGGATTCCTTCGGGGTTGTTCGATAAGACCAAAGAACGGAAGGGAGCTCCTCAGCCCAGGAGCCCCCTGCGTCCTCCAGCTTAGTTTTCAACCCGTAGAACAGCGTTCGGTTTGTTACCTCCACCTGTCCGTTCGCTTGGGGGTATGCCACCGAAGTGTGGAGCAGCTTGATGCCAAGGCTGGTGCAATACTTGGTGAAGCGTTTTCCCGAGAATTGGGTCCCATTGTCGGTCACAATGACCTTGGGGACGCCGAATCTACAGACGATACTTTGGCGGAGGAACTCCAAGGCGTTATGCTCTGTAATTTTAGCCAGTGGGACGGCTTCGACCCACTTGGTGAAGTAGTCAATGCCCACGATAATGAATTTCCTTTGCCCAGTGGCAATGGAAAACGGGCCGAGAATATCAAGCCCCCATTACGCGAAGAGCCAAGGGGCCTGAAGGCCCTTCAGATCTGCGGATAGCTGGCGGTGAAGGTTGCTGTGAAGCTGGCAGCTTTCACATTTCTTCACAAACTCAGCCGCGTCTTTTTTCATTAAGGGCCAGTAATAGCCCTGGCGCATGACCTTGAAGGCCAAGTTTTTTCCGCAAATGTGCGGCCCATAGATCCCGAGGTGGACCTCACTTAAAGCGTAGTCAGCCTCCTCGGGAGTTAGGCAGTGGAGGTATGGAGTCTAGTAGCTGCGGTAGTATAACCGTCCATCAACCACAGCATACTAGCCGGCTGTCTTCTTGACTCATTTGGCCTTCTCCACATCCTCTGTCAATGATCCGTCCACCAGATAGTTTATGAAAGGCGTCATCTAGCTTTCCTCTTCGAAAATTTGCATTACCTCTCGCTTCTCAATGCTGGAGCGTTTAGAATCTCCCGCATGTCCCTCGAATATTGTTCTGGGTTTTCGACTGTAGCGGCTTTGGCCAGTTGGTCCGCCTTCCAATTTTCAGTTCGGGGAACGTGAACCAGGGTTAGTTTGTCGAAACCCTGGGCGGCCTCCCTTGCCTTTGCCAAGTAATTGGCCAAGAGAGGATTGTTCGCCTCAAAGCCTTCGTTAACTTGGTTAACGATTAGCTTGGAGTCGCTGTAAACTGCCAGTCTCTTGGCAGAGCACTTCTTGGCTAACCGCGATCCGGCTAATAGGGCTTCGTACTCGGTAACGTTATTGCTTGCCGAAAAATTGAGCCTGAGGGAGTATTTCACCTCAAACCCATCAGGAGTCATAAGGACCACTCCAGTGCCACTGCCTGTGTTCGTAGACGATCTGTCCTCGTGGAGCATCTATTTCAGAACTCTAACAAGCAGTTTTGCGCTTTCTTCGAGCTGTTCCTCGAGGACTGGGGTTGTAGTCTCGACAATGAAATCAGCCAGCGCATGTGCCTTTACAGCAGGCCTAGGCTGAAATTTGAGGTCGAACTCGCCCAACTAGATAGCCCATTTTACCAACCGTCCAGAAACGTCAGATTTTTGGAGTATGTTTTTCAGTGGTTGGTCCGTGAGGACTACTATCTGGTGGGCTTGAAAGTAGGGCCTTAACTTTCATGCGGAGAATATTAGCACCAAAGCCAATTTTTCTGCGCGTGAGTAATGGGTCTCTCGGTCAGTCAACGTTTTACTTACGTAGTAGACCGGCCGCTGAGCGTCAGAGTCCTGTCGCACGAGGACAGAACTGATTGACGCCTCCGACACTGCCACGTAAAGATATAATTCCTTTCCGCCCTTGGGTGATACCAACAACGGCGGGCTGGCCAAATACCGTTTCAGTTCATCAAAAGCGGTTTAGCATTCCGCTGTCCATTGAAACCCGTTGGATTTTATTCCTCTAAGGGCTTTGAAGAAGGGATGGTACTTGTCACCGGACTTCGCAAGGAAGCGGGACAGTGCTGCCAGCCGTCCAGTCAGTCGCAAGACGTCCTTTACGCTCCGTGGAGGAGCCATGTCGGCGAGCACCTTAATTTTCTCTGGGTTTTCCTCAATCCCCCGTTGGGAGACGATGAAACCCAGGTATTTGCCCGAAGCTACTTCGAAGATACACTTAGCTGGATTCAACTTCATGTGATGCTTACGGAGCATCTCGAATGACTCTTCCAGGTTGCGGATGTGGTCGTCGGTGACCCTGCTCTTAATGAGCATGTCGTCGACGTAGACCTCCATGTTACGACCAATTTGTTTTTCGAATATTTTGTTGACCAACCGTTGGAAGGTTGCTCCAACGTTTTTAAGTCTAAAAGGCATTACTTTATAGTAGTAGGTGCCCTGATCGGTCATGAACGAGGTATGCTCCTTGTTCTCTGGACTCATCCGGATCTGGTTGTAACCCGAATAACCGTCCATGAAGCTTAGCAGCTCATGTCCGGCTGTTGAGTCAACTAGGAGGTCGATCCTGGGCTAGGGAAAGCTGTCCTTTGGGCAGGCCTTGTTAACGTCAGTAAAATTTATGCACATCCGTCATTTCCTATTACTCTTCTTTATTAAGACGACATTAGAGAGCCAGTCCGGGTAATGGACTTCTCTAATGAAACTTGCGTCCAGCAGCTTCTGCCTGACGGGGTTTCGGCTGGAGTCAAGCCCCAACTTATAGACCATTATCTCTACTGGAATTCCAGGCATGTCTGCTGGAGTCCATGCAAATAGGTCAGTGTTCCTTCACAGGAACGCAACCATTTTATCGCGCAGTGGTCCGGCAAGTAAGCCGCCGATCTGTACACATTTCTCCGGCTCCTCCAGGTCTAGTGGGATTAGATTCATGGCTTCACCGGACTGCGCTTGGCGCAATTTGTGACATGTAACAGTTTCGTCCAGTAACCTGGTCGCCGAGCACCTCCCCGATACGGTAGGGTGTTGGAAACTTCATTTTAAGGTGTGGAATCAAGGTAACCGCCCCGACCACAGTTAAGCATGGTCTGCCCAGTATGGCGTTATACACTGAGGGTAGGCCGACGACCAGGAAGGTAAGCGTTCGACTTGCTGTTTTCGGATACGTACCCAAGGTGACCTCCAATTGGATGGTCCCGTGAACGGGCACAGGCTTGTTATCGAGGCCGTATAATGGGCCTTTGGTAGGTTTTAGTTGATTCTTTTTTAAGCCTAACTTGAAGAACGCATCCAAGTAAAGCAAATCTCTAGATTTTTCATTATCAATGAACACTCGCTTCAATTGGTAGTTAACACTACCGTCCGAAACGAGTGTGGATACAATGAGGAGATCAACATGGGGGGACATTACATGGGCTAAGTCATCATCACTGAACGTGATAGTGTTGTCCGTTGTGCGCCGCTTCTTCCTCCCAGTTCTTGTTCCTCGCCGCCAAATGGGTTTTTAGCAGGTCGGGTGGTGACCATGTTAACCACCCCTGCTGTAACCCGGTTTTGGAGAGGAGACTGCTCCTGCCCCTCTCCGCTAGCTGCTCCAGAGCTCTGTCCGGAACCCTTGACAAACTTGGTGAGGTACCCTCTGTAGTGTCTTGCAGTCCTCCGTTGCATGCCCATCAGAGCAGTGAAAATCGCAGTACTTCGATTGGTTCCCAGAGTCCTTTTTTAGGGTTTTTGGCCACTTCAAGAAGTTCTCTCCGCGGATCTTCATAAGGACATTAGAGCATGTATCGGTCAGAGGTGTAAAGCTGGTGGGCCCGTAGTCTCTGTGTTCTGGGGGCCTAGTCCGGCGTTGTTTCTGGAGGGAGTGATCTCCGCCGCTGTACTTTTTTTCCTCTCCAGGGAACGATCGAGGCTAATCCGCTCGCTCTGACCGTTTTGCCTCGTTGGCCTCCTCTGCGACAGCATAGGCCCGGGTGATGGATTCCGCCTCCCGGAAGGTTTGAGGATTCTTGTGGGCTAGGTACTTGAAGAAGTCCCCGTAGGTCAGCCTAGAGATAAAACTGCCCAACTTCATCTCCTCCGTGATTCGGGAAATCCGCCTGGCCTCCACCACAAAATGATTCAGGAATCGCCATTGGTTCTCTCTCGGTTTCTGCTTGATGTGGGAGAGATGTCACGGCTGCTTCTCTTCCCACCGGCTTGAGGCATACTGGGCCAAGAAGAGATCCGTGAGCTCACGGAAGCTACTGATGGTGCCTGAAGGGAGGTGATGGAACCAGATTCGGGCATCTCCCTTCAGCGTGAGTAGGAAGTAGCAGCACATCGCTAAGTCTTCCAACCCTTGTAGACTCAGATAGGTGCAGAAGTGATCGAGGTGGTCAATCGGATCACTGCTCTCATCGTATGAGTCAAGGGACGGCATCTTGAACTTGGTAGGTAGTGGACGGCTCAGGATCTCCGCTGTGAAAGGAGATTGGTCCAAGTCAATGCCGTGCTTTTCATCTTGGAACACACGGTTCCAGATTTTGTCCACTCGTGAATCTGCACGAGTGGCGTTTGTTAATCTTTTGGAGTTGAGGTAAGCCCTCAACTCCATTCTGTCCCTGGAGGGTTCAGCAATCGGTTGGCTACTGCCTCCAGCAGACTTGGCAGTCCTAGAAGCTAACTCTTGGACTATGTTCCCGTCTTTGGCCCGAGAGTATCGGGGATTTCTTCTCTCCGAACTTTCTAGTAGAGACTTGCTCCCGGAGCGTTCTTCAGGCCTGTTCTGGCCAGGAACATGGGAGGAGGCTACGACTGGATTGCTCCTAGGTCTCTCGGGCCTTTTGGCTGGAATCTTTTTCCTCTGACCACCTTTTTTGGTGGCCGGTGCAGGGACGGTCGCCGGAGGAGTCGCCTGCAGTCGTTGCTTGTTTTGAGAGCAAAGTATTTGGAGCGGACGATTGTTAGCTTGCATCTGCTCTATCAGTTGCTGGAAGTAGGGCACTGGTACTCCGCCCATTGTCCCGTTGACCGTGGTACCAGCAGCGTGGTCCTGATCGGGATTGGTGGTGTCTCTAGCGGGTTCGCTAGCCTGGGCTCTCGTGTTCACCATTGCGAATGCAAAATCAGACGGTGAAGAAGAGAGCGTTGTGCAAATTTGTGGTTGGCTTTTGTAAGTGCTTCCCACAGACGGCGCCAATGATGCGTCCTTGGATCCGAATTTCGAACAGATTCTGGTTGATCCGCTTGTCCTGGTTCCAACTCCGTCCACTGAGTTTGGATCCTACACACCACTAAAACGAACAGGAGGTCGGTGTATCGGCGGAAAGTTATCCCACTGAAATACTCCGATGTTTAAGTCAATAAATAGCCTTCGAAATATGAGAAGGTTACTAAAATTGAGAATTGAGAAAGAGAGAGAGAGCAAGAGTGTGTGTAACTCCAGATGAAAGAGAAACAAAGCCGTCTTCTTAAATCTGGATGGTGGGGAGGCAGTAAACAGCTGTCAGAAGTGTGTTAGTATGCCTTGTGTTTTTTAAGTGTTAGCAGAGAGTAGAGTATTGTTAGTATGTCCCTATCATCGTTGTGGGCGTTGTGTGAGTAAAACCTTGCGTGAGTAAAAGTTAGCGTGAGTAGCAAGTAGCCTCAGTAAAAGTTCGCGTAACAGATAGCATGCCCTGAATGAGAATTTTATGGCTTATTTATAGTAGACAGGGTGATCTCCTTCTTTTGGAAGGAGTGATCCTCTGTGTGAGTCTTGGTTGACCTACCTTTCAAAGCTAATGCAAATTGCCAAATGGACCAAGATAGTTTCCTTCCACAACGGTTAGTGGCTTTCCAAATTGCTTACCTTCCTTCTGTGTTTTTTACCGTTGAAGTGTCCCAATTGGCAGGAGATTGGAAAAATCTAATGCCTTCCTTACACGAGATTGTGAAAGATGCGGGGAGAGCTATTGTTGACCGTCTGATGGATCGTGGGCTCAAGTGTGACAAGCCCGTAAAAAGCCTTTTATTTTTGGCCTGTTGTTACAGTGATTCCGGTCAACGCTCGAGTTGATCGTCTGCACGCGAGTTAGCCACCTGCTGAAGTCTAGACGGTCAACGCTGGCGTTGACTGTCTTGGGCCTCTCAGGCTTTGGGCCTTCATGTCCTGTTGGGCCGTTTTGGGCCTCCATTGACTATGGGTCAGCCGATATTCCAGTGTACCATTAATGAGTATAGTCAAATTTGAAAAAAAAACAGAGTGAGAGTTGGAAGAGTGAGAGTTGGGTGCGTGACTTTGAAGGAAAAAAAAAAACAGAGTTGCCGAGAGTTGTGGCACAAGATGACGCTGGAGAAAGAACGAGGGAGGAGAGGGAGAGAGTGTGTGGATAAAGAGAGAGCGATGTGGGGGGAATTGTTTTATTTTATTTTCTTTCTTTTCACAAAAATTAGCGTTTAAATTTTGTAAGTCTGATTTAAATTCATTATATTATATCAGTAAATCTCAGCTTAATATAAAATTTATTTACATATCAGTTCGGCTCCATTAATTTGTACTTTTTTTATTTATTGGTTTAGTTTTAGATCGATATTGGAAACTCATAATTCCATATTATTTTGTGTTGTAAAATCAATATATTACGACAAACCATTGCACTTACCTAACATCTAACGTCTACCAATTTTTTTATTTTATTTAATTTTCTACATTTTGTTTGTTTATAGCGTATTGGAAAGTATTGCCACCGCCGCTCTTACAATTTTATATTTATGTTATTAAATTCTTGCACTTTATTTATTGTATTTTTTTTTTATTCTGAGCCTTGGATAGTTGTACCACCGTCGTTCTGTTATTCTTATATTTCTACACTTTAAATTTCTACACTTTAATTTCTATTACTATAGGACGACACAGCCGCTAAAAGTATTTTAATTTTTAACAATTTAAATTTCGTTGTTTAATTTTGTGTCTTTTAGTTAACTTAGGGGCCGTACCCCAGCCGTTACAGCCACTCCAGTTATCACAAAGTCAATATGTTAATTTTTCTTTTAATGCGATCTGAATCTAAGTTTCGAACAGATTTGGATCAAGTCGTTCATCTGAATCCAATTTCGTTCACCGAATTTGGATCCTACACACCACAACTATGAACAGGAGGTCAAGTATCGGCGAGATGTTGTCCCATCAAAAACACTTTGACGCTCAAGTTAGTAAGTAGCCTTCAAAATGAGAAGGTGGATGCAATGTAACAACCCAAATTTTGTTAAAATCTAAAAAGAATTAGTAATCGGGTTCGGATCCGGTCAACGCAATGTTGACCGAAAATGATAAATGAAATCCGGACTTCCCTTGCAAAAAAAGGAAGTCCTATTATCAGGGAAAATTCTCTTTCATCGAATCCGGTCAACGCAATGTTGACCGGAAATTTAAACATAAAATAATCCGGTTGTGAAGGATTGGATCTCAACCTTAAGTAATGATCGGTTTTTTTTTGCATAAAGGCTTCCGAAACTTCAGTCGGTTTCCCTCATCAAGTCCGGTCAACTCAAGCGTTGGCCGGAGAACGAAACGTGAAGGAGTCCGAATGTGCAACTTTCGATTGAATTCTGAAGAAGTTTGGATTTCCAATCCTATAAGTGGATTTCAGTAGAAATAGAAATCCGGTCTTTCCATAAGAAGAACTTCGGCATTTG
This sequence comes from Nepenthes gracilis, assembly GCA_033239525.1. Taxonomy (NCBI): domain Eukaryota; kingdom Viridiplantae; phylum Streptophyta; class Magnoliopsida; order Caryophyllales; family Nepenthaceae; genus Nepenthes; species Nepenthes gracilis. The sequence continues at coordinate 7,902,687 of BSYO01000023.1, forward strand.
ATGCTTCGACTTTCTTTGTATGAAAAATTGAAATCGCATTCGTTGCACTTGGAGTTGAAATCGCCTTTTATTCGTAATGCCTTTTTGAAAGTGAAATCGGCTTTTGGATCCTTAGAATCGAAGTCGACTTTTCACACGTTAAAAGTTGAAATCGGATTTTCCACATGAAACCAAAATCGGCTTTTCCGGTGAAGATCGAAATCGGCTGTCTTTATGTTGAAAATTAGGATCGGTCTCTTCAGGTTGAAAATCAGGATCGGCCTCTTTAAGTTAAAAATCATAATCGGCCCTAAATTGAATTTGAAATCGCCGTGTGCAATGGAATTAGAAATCCGGTCAACAATCGATAGTTGACCGGAAGTCATGGATGAAAGGTCAAGTCCGTTTGTTGGAGATGACCGATCACGTTAAGGCGAATGCGGGAAAGGAGCAGCTTTGAATGTCTGCAATTCCCGATACGTGTTGGAATAATGTTAAGTCTGGGCATATCACTCTTCATAAATGCAAACAGGCTTTGAAAATGCAAACAGGCTTTGGTGATGGAGCTGATTTAATGACGCATGCCTTTGGGAATCCACGAAGTAAATATGGTAGAGGTTTTCAATGCTTTGAAAAGGAGAAAGTTAGTGAATGACTTCTTGGGAAATAATCTAGCCATAAATAATAGCTTTTTAACTAAGTATTATAAATATGAATTTAGAACAATAGTCAAGGATACTCCGAAAATTCTCAAGATAAGGCAACGTAGAAGAAGAAGGTCAAAACTAAGGCACCAACTTCGTGCAAGATACTCACCCCATTTCTAAAACACATGTTTGTTTATGTTGATATGAAAGGTTATGATTTACGTATGAAGTATGCTTTTGATGACTAAAATGCATGTTTAAAGGAAATTACATTTATGCATGATGTGGGATTTACGTTATGATTTACTGCCAATGATTATGAATTTTTGTCTAAAGCATGATTACGGTAAAGAAAATTTAGCTTTAAGAAGAAACATGAAATTTTGCTAACAAATCTGATTCTTTTCCAAGATAAAAGACCTCCAAAAATGTTTACTATTTCTCTCAATTATATGAAAAGACCTCCGAAAGGAGTTCAAATGATCTCGAAAGATTTTGAACCCGAATTTGTACGTAAAGCCTCCGGCATTTTAAAGTGTCGAATTTCATTCCCGCAATTGTTGCACTCAGGATTTTTATGAAGTTTCACTCCGGTAGTTGAACGCTCCGGTTCTTGAAGAAATACACTCCGGTATTCGATGCCTCCGAATTTGGAAATGCCCTCCGGCCTTTAAGCATTCCGGCTTTCAAGTATTGCACTCCGGCATTTTAGCAATTAATTCCACCCGGCAATTGAGCACTCCGAATTGTAATGGAATTTCACTCCGGCATTTTGGTATCCAAATTTTATGAAAACGCAATCCGTTTTCCATACTGAATTTGAATTACGGCTTCCAAATAGATCCGTCTGCTTTTAAGAAAAGTACTCCGGTTTTGAGTAAGAAAGACACTCCGTTTCCTTTAATGAAAAGAACTTGATTTTGTACTCCGTCCTTTATGAACTCCGCTCTGTAATAAAAGAACTCCGGCATAAGAAATGAACTCCGGTTTTTGGACTAATGAAAATGAACTCCGGGTTTTGACTAAATAAGAGACGAACTCCAGTTTTAGAATTTCAACCTTCTGTTTTGGAGAAGTTATGCACAAGAATTGTTTCGTACATTAAATAAGAACTTTAGATTTTGCTTTGAAAGATGAACTTGCTTTTGATAAGATGATTGTGACTTCAACGAATGAAGTAAAGAACAAGGCTATATGAAATGTATGAATATGGACAGCAAGTGGAACTCTTCCGACTTTTGATATTTGATGAATGGCCAATAAGAACACGAACCAAGAACCGAGTTTCCATTAAGCTTGCTGTTAAAGAATGGATGAAGGATATCGGAGTGACACTCAAGGATGCCTCCTGGGCCACGGGAGGGAACCTTTTGGTGGCACAAGGAACTATGGCCCCGTATGTCGGGTTAAAGGCATGACCTCCCGCCCCGGGGAGCATAATGAGGGGACATGGCTTTAGGTTGTGGGGTTACACACAACCCGTCCTCGATGTTGTCCGCTCCAGTCCGGTCCCTAAAGATGATATGAATTTCGAATGATTTTGATGAATTTTCTAAGACAAGATGAAAAGAATAAGATTTGAAGATGAAACGATATGACGATTGTTTTTATGATATGCTTATGAATTTATATTTTTGCTTATATGAATGCTGTTTTCTGCATGTGAGTATCCTGCTGGGCTTTGTAGCTCATTCTTGTTGATTTCAGATGATGAAAAGCTCACGAAGGACGAAGTGAAGTAGGACCTTTATGTTATTACAAGATGAAGTAGCTGGCAGCAGCAGATCTATGTTTAGTTTTTGGCTCATTATCTTTTGATATTTTGGAAAGTCATGTCTTGAATATTCCGCTGTTATGAGATTATGTTTCCGTACTTATACCTTGGTTAATGAAATTGATGATTCCTAGTTGCATCTCGGTGTTGAGTAAAAAAAAAATTTATGTCCACCTTTTTATCCTATGCTATGAAATTTCTTAAAAGTAAAGAACTTAGTTTTGACGACGACTTTTCAAGGTGGAAAAAGTCGGGTCGTCACAGTTGGTATCAGAGAATTGAGATGCCTTAGGAATTGATCGATCGAAAAGCGTAAGTGTAAGTTTGATCTTTCCTACTAAATTTTCGTAGGATTAAGTCTAGGTGATTAGGACTCTTGAGAAGTTGACTCCTAGGCTAAGCTTATGGATATTTTCCTTTCCTCTAACTTACTTTTGGAATTTCAATGTTGCACCTGTCTTGATTTTTAGGATGGCTAACGAATGGAGAAGAAGATATGGCCTGGGTAGTTCTAGTACCTCCCATGATCGTGAAACCGACTATGTAACCTTGCTAGGCAGGTTGACGCATGTTGAAGAGAAGATGGAAAGGCGTCATGTGGCCCCGTTTCCTACTCCACGACCAATTCCATCTATATATGAGGAATTTAAGATAGCAAGCGTGCTCCGAACTTTTGGGAGAAGCGAGATCCGCCAAAGGCGTAAAATTGGATTAGGAAATGGAAGAACGAAATTACGATTACCCGTGTTCGGATAATGAATTAGTGATCCAGGAGTTTCAAACTTATATCGAGACCCTAGATACAGCCTCGGTATTCAAGGAAGAGTTAGTGACACAAACCTTTTCTCCAAAGTGGGCTGCTAGTTGGGAGGATCCTGGTAGAAACTCACATGTGGAACCACCTGAGTCATCCAAGAAGGCAAAAATGATGGATATGGGAAAGAGCACTACCGAAGTTTTGTCTGTAGCTAGTTTGCCAACATCAATTCCTAAATGCGCTTATTGTAGGAAGAGGCAATGGGAAAAATTTGTTATAAAGAAATAGGAGCATGTTATAATTGTGGAAAGTTGAGTCACCTAATAAAAGATTGCCGTACAAAAGGTAAAAAGAAGAGAAATCTGGAGTATCGGGGGGTGACAAGGACAAGGCCCAGACACCAAAGGCAAAGAAAGGTATTCTCTTAATCACGAAATTTTGATTTGTAGACATATGTATGCTTTATGGATTTTATTAGCCGGTATTAATAAGAAATCACCAAAGTAGGGGAGACGACCGTGGGACGAAACCGCCCCACCCGTAATTGGAACTTTATGATAAGACCTCTAAGGACTTAAAAAGGATGATGGGTTTTGAGGATTAGGAAGTATTGTCATATGTGCTCATGCAAGTTTTAAGGATGAATACCTTGTTTTAGACTCTCAAAATATAACAAGACCTTCGAAGTAGATAAGATGGATTCTTAGGGTTCATGAATTTCAAAAGAAATGAAGAATCAAGTTTGGTGAAGAAAATACCCTATTAGGCCTGTGACACTTTGGTGGCGTAACAGTAGGACCTATAAAACTTTAAATGATAACTATTGAAAGGGCAGTTAGTATCTTGAAACTGTACGGTCATCTTGAATCTAACCAAGATTACTAAGCGATCCAATGAGTATTTTGGAGAACCACAATTCAAGTGAGACGTGCGGCTTAGAGAGAACGGTAAACTTCTGAACAAAGGATACAAGATGGTTCTTGAGTATCGAATGACGATTATGTCGTTAAGTGATCCCTAGAAGTTTTCGGGAAATAAAATTCCTTTGAGGAATGGTAAGGTCATGTAGGATACCTTTGATATAAGTAGGGGAGCAGTCCATGACTAATGTCGCCAAATATAAGTTAGATTAGCAACTAAAACCCTGTCTTAAGAACTCACGACTTGTTTGCCAAGATAGTGGTACCATTAAGAAGGGCGATCATATGATATCGCATATAGACAAACATGTTTAAAGGTTGAGCAAGTGGATCTCGGTGTTCCTCTTTGGGAAAGTAGGCATCAATGCTAGAAATTGATATTACAAATATTGATGTTGCGAATCCTTAGACTTGTATGTCTCCGAAGTCTCATAGGAAATGTGAAAGGATAAATCACGAGTAAATCCAAATGATTAGGTGTTAGGATTTATATTCTTAGTCTGGGAGACAAAATCATATTCAATGTATGGAAGCTACGGATTTATACAATATGAAGTCCTTTAGGTTTTGTCTCAAGACATTTAGAGTGATCCATTCATCGTAATGATAGGATACTTGTTCAGATTATATCAATTGACTCATTAGTATACTAACGAGATCTAAAAGTTACTAAGTAATAAGAATTTTAAAATTTTGGGTAATGTTATGTAGATTGCTGGGTAATAGTAGCCTTGAAGGTGGCTGTAGTTGAACGGCTATGGGATTTGTCTTCTCGATGTGACTATCCTACGATCATTTTATTCCAGGTTACCGTATATTCTGGGTCTATGATGTGGGCAAGGTATTTTAGAGAAAATGTTGGTTTGTAACAAATGGTGTGAATGTAAATCGTTCCAACTTTAAATTTTGATTGTGATTTAATGTTGCATCGAAACTTTAGAAAAACTTGAGCAAATAATCTTTGGGACGTCAAGTTTCAATGAGATGATTAATGATAAGAGTAGCATAGCAGAAATGAAGTAAACCTTGTAAGATGATCTGGTTTTTAAGGAATATTCCTTTCGAGTCTTAGAGTAGGTTGAACCTAGAAATTTCATCCGATTATGGAAATTAAGATTGAAGTTAATGTCCTTATGATCAATTTAGTTTCAAGCTTGGAATGGACTAAAGTAAAAGTTCTTAGAATTCATTTGAAGTATCAGGAGGAATAGCTAGCATGTATCTTAGGTCATTTAAGAAATTTTGAAGATCAACCTTATATCAATAGTTGAGGAAATCAGTAAGTGCCTGGATTGAACCGTTATAAGAGAGTAAGAATGGTCAAATGTTTAAGGCTTCCTAAAGTAATTCCTGTATGAGGGAATAAACTCTGAATGTAAAAATACGAATGATTATGAGACCTTAAGGATCATCAAATTTCGAGGACGAAATTTCTATAAGTAGGGGAGATTGTAACAACCCAAATTTTGTTAAAATCTAAAAAGAATTAGTAATCGGGTTCGGATCCGGTCAACGCAATGTTGACCGAAAATGATAAATGAAATCCGGACTTCCCTTGGTAAAAAGGAAGTCCGGTTATCAGGGGAAAATTCTCTTTCATCGAATCCGGTCAACGCAATGTTGATCGGAAATTTAAACAAGATAAAATAATCCGGTTGTGAAGGATTGGATCTCAGCTTCGTAATGATCGGTTTTTTTTTCTTGCATAAAGGCTTCCGAAACTTGAAACGGATTTCCCTCATCAAGTCCTAGTCAACTCGCGTTGGCCGAGAACGAACGTGAAGGAGTCCGAATGTGCAACTTTCGATTCGAATTCTCAAGAAGTTTGGATTTCAATCCTATAAGTGGATTTCTTGAGAAATAGAAATCCGGTCTTTCCATAAGAAGAACTTCGGCATTTGATGCTTCGACTTTCTTTGTATGAAAAATTGAAATCGACCTTTATTGCACTTGGAGTTGAAATCGCCTTTTTATTCAGAATCGCCTTTTTGAAAGTGAAATCGGCTTTTGGATCCTTAGAATCGGGGTTCGACTTTTCACACGTTAAAGTTAAATCGGATTTTCCACATTGAAACCAAAATCGGCTTTTCCAGGTGAAGATCGAAATCGGCTGTCTTTATGTTGAAAATCAGGATCGGTCTCTTCAGGTTGAAAATCAGGATCGGCCTCTTTAAGTTAAAAATCATAATCGGCCCTAAATTGAATTTGAAATCGGCCGTGTGCAATGGAATTAGAAATCCGGTCAACAATCGATAGTTGGCCGGAAGCCGCTGGATGAAAGGCTGAAGTCCGTTGTTGGAGATGACCGATCACGTTAAGGCGAGAATGGGAAAGGAGCGGCTTTGAATGTCTCGCAATTCCCGATACGTGTTGGAATAATGTTAAGTCTGGGCATATCACTCTTCATAAATGCAAACAGGCTTTGAAAAATGCAAACAAAGCTTTGGTGATGGAGCTGATTTAATGACGCATGCCTTTGGGAATCCACGAAGTAAATATGGTAGAGGTTTTCAATGCTTTGAAAAGGAGAAAGTTAGTGAATGACTTCTTGGGAAATAATCTAGCCATAAATAATAGCTTCTTTAACTAAGTATTATAAATATGAATTTAGAACAATAGTCAAGGATACTCAAAAAATTAAAGATAAGGCAACGTAGGAAGAAGAAGGTCAAAACTAAGGCACCAACTTCGGCAAGATACTCACCCCATTTCTAAAACACATGTTTGTTTATGTTGATATGAAAGGTTATGATTTCTGTATGAAGTATGCTTTTGATGACTAAAATGCATGTTTAAAGGAAATTCTATTTATGCATGATGTGGGATTTACATTATGATTTCTTGCCAATGATTATGAATTTTTGTCTAAAGCATGATTACAGAAAGAAAATTTAGCTTTAAGAAGAAACATGAAATTTTGCTACTGAAATCTGCATTCTGTTTCCAAGATAAAAGACCTCCGAAAAATGTTTACTATTTCTCTGAATTATATGAAAAGACCTCCGAAAGGAGTTCAGAAATGATCTCCAGCATTTTGAACCCGAATTTGTACGTAAAGCCTCCGGCATTTTAAAGTGTCGAATTTCATTCCTGCAATTGTTGCACTCCGGATTTTTATGAAGTTTCACTCCGGTAGTTGAACGCTCTCGTTCTTGAAGAAATACACTCCGGTATTCGATGCCTCGAATTTCTAAATGCCCTCCGCCCTTTAAGCATTCCGGCTTTCAAGTATTGCACTCCGGCATTTTAGCGGTTTAATTCCACCGGCAATTGAGCACTCGAATTGTACGGAATTTCACTCCGGCATTTTGGTATCAAATTTTATGAAAACGCAATCAGTTTTCCATACTTGAATTTGAATTACGGCTTCCAAATAGATCCGTCTCTGTTTTAAGAAAAGTACTCGGTTTTGAGTAAGAAAGGCACTCGTTTCCTTTAATGAAAAGAACTTCGGATTTTGTACTCCGTCCTTTATGAACTCCGGCTCTGTAATAAAAGAACTCCGGCAATAAGAAATGAACTCCGTTTTGGACTAATGAAAATGAACTCGGGTTTTGACTAAATAAGAGACGAACTCCGGTTTTAGAATTTCAACCTTCTTTTTTGAGAGAAGTTATGCACAAGAATTGTTTCTTAACATTAAATAAGAACTTTAGATTTTGCTTTGAAAGATGAACTTGGCTTTTGATAAGATGATTGTGACTTCAACGAATGAAGTAAAGAACAAGGCTATATGAAAATGTATGAATATGGACAGACAAGTGGAACTCTTCCGACTTTTGATATTTGATGAATGGCCATAAGAACACGAACCAAGAACCGAGTTTCCATTAAGCTTCTTTGTTAAAGAATGGATGAAGGATATCGGAGTGACACTCGAAGGATGCCTCACGGGCCACGGGAGGGAACCTTTTGGTGGCACAAGGAACTATGGCCCCGTATGTCGGGTTAAAGGCATGACCTCCGCCCAGAGCATAATGAGGGGACATGGCTTTAGGTTGTGGGGTTACACACAACCGTCCCTCGATGTTGTCCGCTCCAGTCCGGTCCCTAAAGATGATATGAATTTGAATGATTTTGATGAATTTTCTAAGACAAGATGAAAAGAATAAGATTTGAAGATGAAAAAACGATATGACGATTGTTTTTATGATATGCTTATGAATTTATATTTTTGCTTATATGAATGTTGTTTTACGCATGTGAGTATCTCTTTGAAACTTGTAGCTCATTCTTGTTGATTTCAGATGATGAAAAGCTCACGAAGGACGAAGTGAAGTAGGACCTTTATGTTATTACAAGATGAAGTAGCTGGCGGCGACAGATCTATGTTTAGTTTTTGGCTCATTATCTTTTGATATTTTGGAAAGTCATGTCTTGAATATTCCGCTGTTATAAGATTATGTTTCCGTACTTATACCTTGGTTAATGAAATTGACGATTCCTAGTTGCATCTCGGTGTTGAGTAAAAAAAAAATTTATGTCCACCTTTTTATCCTATGCTATGAAATTTCTTAAAAGTAAAGAACTTAGTTTTGACGACGACTTTTCAAGGTGGAAAAAGTCGGGTCGTCACATGCAATGTGTAATATCTTGAATATTTTTGAGTTTATAATTTTATGAAAATAAATTATTTAATTAATTTTGATAATTTACTTGATTATTTGAGTAATTATTTTGGGGATTAAATCTTGTGATTAGACTTAGATATTCAAGATATTAATTTAAATTAATAATTTGAGTTTGAGCGTTTTGACTCCTAAATTTAGTTAGAATAATTAATATACTTAATTGAATTAATTTAATTATAGATTTAATTAATCAAGTAAACTATCATATATTTAAATTATATGAATATTAGTATATTAAAAATTTTTAAAAGATAATCATGAAATTAAATTTGAAAAGTTAAAATATTATAAATTAATATTAAAAATTTTAAGTGTTATTATAATTAGATAAATAATTAATTGATATTTTAATAAATATATAAAAAAATATATAATAAGAATAATAATAATAATAATAATAATAATAATAATAATAATAATAATAATAATAATAATAATAATAATAATTTCAAAGGAAGGAAAGAAAAAGAGAAAGAAGGAAAGAAAATGGAAAAAAAGAAAGAAAGAAAAGAAAAAGGAAAAGAGAGGAAAGGAAAGAGAAGGAAAAGGAAGGAGAGAAAAGAGGGAAGAAGGAAGAAGGAAAGAGGGAAGAAGGAAGGCGTGCGTATGGCAGCGGCGAAGGAGGAAGGTTTCGGAAGAAACCCTAACCAGCCTTCTCATTATTTAAGGCGGCATTAGGGCTAGAAAAGGGGGAGGACGGACCGGGGAGATGAAGAACGCACGAAGCCGAAGGAAGCCGCCGCCGTCGATTACTAAATTGAGGCAAGTAATCCTCTATTTTGCAAGTAAAACTTCCTCCTTGCAAATAAACTCTTCCTTCATGTTTATCTCTAATTTTGTGTTCAGATTTGGTGTAAAATCGGTGGAAGTCGAAGGTTGTAAATTGGGCAGCCGAACGCAGAGTCATGACTCTGTGAGCAATTAGCCGACCTTGGGGCTGGATAAGGAATGGGAAACTTGGAAGTTGTCTAATGGAGACCTAAAGTGTTGATTTTATACCTATAATCCTCAAATTTTTCGGATCCTTGCACGGACATGGAAACATAGTGTTGTGCTCTATTTTCGAATTCCAGACGGGTCCGGTGACCGAGCATGGCAAGAGTCACCAAACCCTGTTATTCGGCATGTAGATTACCTTTTTCCATCATTGATGCTACCGTTTCTGTTTTCCACCATGATTGGCGAAAATTGAAGATATTGTTGGAAAAAAGGGAAAAACAGAGCCTTGGCTCTGGACGGTGGGAATGGGAGGTTTCCAAGAAACTATCCTAAATGAAAATTAAATTTGAGAATAATAGTTTATAGATTTATGCCATAAAATTACTAATTTTATATGTGATTGATGGAAAGCTTGGAGCTTTTCTCCTCGCCGTGATAATCGGCTTTTGGCCGAGGAAACAGAGAACCAACTCTGTGTGCCACCGTGAGAGTTCGGTGAGGGAGGTGATGCGAACGCCGTCGCCATGTGACGGGTCGGAGGGGGCGCTGCAGCCGTCGCTGATCTGCGGCCGGTAGTGTGTGCAAGGTGGGCCTGCGTGAGGATAGGCAGCGTGGGTTGCTGTGTGTGCGTACAGGAGTAGGTTCAGTTAAGTAAGGTTGTATGCGTAGAAATGTACGTGTATAATTATATATGTATGGGTCCGTGTGTGTGGGAGTGGCGTGTGTGTATATATGATTAAGCATATCTATGTTTATTCATGCTGTGTATTTAAATATATATATAAACTTATATATATGTGCGTGAGAGTTGTGTGGTAGAACTTATAATGGCAGAATATAATGGCAGGATATGTTGTTGTATGTACTGTGCTCGGTGAGTGTGTGAACTCTCGTGTGGTAGGGTATGTGTTGGAAATATATATATATGGGTGTGTGTGAGTGCGTGTGGGTGGGTGGTTGTTATATAATATTATAAGTATAACGTGTTTATGTAAATTATGCATGTGCGTTGGTACGCTGAAAATACTAATAGTCTGTTACGTTATTACTTCTGTACCTCATTGATGAAATCCGGTAAAATTATCCTTTGTATTAATCTTGGTGGTGTGTGTATGTCTTACTGACACTCTATGGATAAGTAAAGAAGTGTGTGCGAAGACTCTATGGTATCCGGACGTATGGGAGTTCGTCAGACTTTAGAGTTGTCTATACTTTTTCAATACTGATTCCATTCTAGAGGTTGAGGTCGTTGGTATTGCAAAGGAATACTTATAACCTAATGACCATCATAGACGATGATATTTGGGATGTCATTGGCAAGGGGTATCGGAGATGGTATGAGCATACTACAGGTACAGCCTCTGAGAGGACTGTAGGGGTAATGGGGATCCATGAATATCAGGTAACCTCGTGGTACTCACCCAACTATTAGGGGCATAAATACGCGGCCTTTGGTTCACCATGGTAGAATAAGGTCCAGAAATATTCTTGTTATCTCGTATAGTGGTGACATCAAATTGAGTTGATAATCATATTCTCGTTATCTCGTACAGTTACTCAAAAGGGATGCTTATAACATAGTGACCATCGTAGATGATGATATTTGGGATATCATTGGCGAGGGGTATCGAAAATAGTATGAACATGCTACGGGTACAGCCTTTGGGAGGACAGTAGGGGTAGTAGGGATACCATGAATACCAGGTAACCTCATGGTACTCACCCAGCCATCGGGGGTGTAAATACACGGCCTTTGGTTCACTATGGCAGAATAAGGTCCATGGGGACTGCTATCATTCATACAGTTGTGACATCGTATTGAGCTGATGATTGGATTCGATAGAATCCATTTTGCTTCCTTGATACTTAGCCATTCACGTGGCCTTGGGTCGTGGACCACGACATGTTATTGAGTATCGGACAGTGATTGATATATTACCTGCTATTATTGATATTATTCATTGTGTTATTGTTCGGAATGCTTAATTATACTCCTCTGTTGTCGATTATATTTACTTGCTAGGCAGTCGGCTCACCCTTGTATTTTCTTGGCTCCAGATTGAGCTGATTGCATAGTGCATACTTTGGGATCTTACTTTTGCTGTAGGACTTTCAGGTAAAGCGATTTACGAAGGTTAGATATTATTTATAAGTGGGAGACAAACTATATATGTTATTGACAGAAATTGAGTAGTTTTCATTCGGGCTGCGACCGTGATTCTTAGCAGTTGTTATTTCGGGATGATTATATAATGTATTGATGAATTTAATAGTAGTTTAATGTAATTGTGTTGTTATTATGGAATATTATGGATGATTTTAAGCTTTGAGGTTTCTGCATGAGTGGTCCGAGATATATTTGATATTTTGGGTTTGGGTCGTCACACAATGAGATGCAATGGATGGATGTGATGAGTGTTTGCAACGTGGTGGTCCTCTCGTAAGTAGAGAGGCTTCTGTTTCTTGTGAGAAGCGAAGTCTCTAAGTACTATGTTCCTTGGAAATGTAGTAGTAGAGAGAGTGAGAGAGGGTGTTAGAATGCTGAAAGTGTGAGAGCTTTTACTGTATAAGGCTTTTGTAGGCAAATGAGAATGTGCCTTGGAGTGAGAACTCCATAGCCTTTTATAGCCATTGTGCTGTGATGCCTTCCTTGTGCAGAAGGGTTTGATTCCTACACTATATTGGGATTACTGCCTTTTCTGACATAAAGCCCTTATGGCAGTAACGGTTGCTAAGTTGATTCCTTTCCTTCTGTGTTCTATAACTGCTAGGGTTACCAATAGATAGGGAAAGAATTCTGGTGCCTTCTTTCAGGAACACATATTGAATCTACAGATAACCGTTACAATAGAGTTTGTCTTCCGTGGAGAGTGCAAAATCAGGAAAAAAGACCATTGCTGGTCGAGGACGGACGTGTGGGCCAAACTGGGCTTGACCCACTTAAGGCCTGGTCCTCAACTGATCAACTAGTCAGAATTTCGATCAACAGAAGTGTTGACAATCTTGGGACCAAGTTGTCTGTCCTACTCTTGGGCTTCTCTTAGCTTATTGGCCATTCATCCGGTCAACAGTTGGCGTTGACTATCTTGACGCAAATGGGCCGTTGTGGATTTGGGTTTCTCTTCCTTCTGAGGTAAGTCTATTACTGGCGTACCCATCACTAGCCCCCATACTGGTGGTTTGGGACTCCAGCCTCCAGCATGTTCAAGATGGGATGCGAGTGGCTGGGTTACCTGCCTGTAGAGACCTAGTGATGAAACTGGTGATGACTCTTGGTCTATTGATAGTGTTGGTTGCAGTTGCTTACCGTAAAATCAAGATCCGGAGAACTGGCTGAGAAGACCGTTGATCGGATTTATTGACCGTCTAGGCTAAAATTCGAAGAACTGCTAAAGAAAGCCTTGACCGAATTCGTTAACCATCTGGAGAACTGGTTGAGAAGATCATTGATCGGATTCGTTAACCATCTAGGTCAAAATTCGAAGAACTATCTGAAGGAAACATTGACTGAATTCGTTGACCATCTAGGTAGAATCTAGAAAACTTGTGAGATCCTGATCCCGAAAATGTGATAATTATGAAATAATTATGTAGATAAAAATCATGTTCGGGTTTAAATATAATAAAAAAATTGATATCGAAGTAAAATGATGCGAAATGGGCCAATTAGGACAGGCGCTCGAGCATTTTACGAAAGGGTGTGCTCGCTGGCCGCCTAAGGTGAAGCGGGAGCAAGGTAGGGCTATGAGGGTAGCGCTCGAGTGCCAACCTAGGTGCCCATTTGCGAGAGCAAGCGCTCGATGGATGCTCGATGGGCGCTCGAGCGTTGGCCCTTGGGTGAGTTACATTCCTACTTTTCCTTGCGTTTTTAAGTGAGAATTGAGGAGAGAGAGGGGCAGCTCAACAAAGCCATCAGCAGAACGAGAGGAAAGGAAGAAGGAGGAAGAGGAAAAGAGAAGAGGAGAAATTTGGCCATTCCACTACGATCTGGGAAAAATAACGGTAAATCGGGCTTAGGCAAGTGTATTCCAGATGTTATTTACCATTTTTACAGTGTTTTAATATCTCTAAATTTATATTTTTGCTCTGAATTCATGTTTCTCCATGTTTACTGTAAATAAATCATATTTCTCCTGATTAATCAGACAGATTTTGTGTTTACTTGTATGTACTGCTAAATATACATCTTATTTCATGTATAAATATATATTTGGTGTTCGTTTTTCATCTGAAAGGTTTGGCGAAACCCTAAGCATGAAAATGATGAGATTTGGTGGTTTTAATCCATAAATTTGACTAGTAAATATTGATTGGAAAAAGAGTATTGCCCTTGTTATGATTTATAACTGAAAAAAAATACATTGAATTATATTGTTGAATTTCTATGAAATTCTGAAGCGTTCTGATGGAATATTTATATAATTCTGATTGACTTTTCGATATTCGATTAGTTATAAGTTGAGAAATAAGAAGAAAAGTGTTTCTGATTTTGTAAATTAGGACTCAGGATTGAATTATAGTCAGGTTATATTCTCCGACATGACTTAGAACGTTATAGTAGTAATCGAGGATAACTCTATCTATGGAATTATATATGGTCCGCCCTTTCTTAGGGCGTTAGTCTAGAGGGTAAAATTGCAGATGATCCACCGTCCTTCGGGAGGTATTAGTACATAATCCACCATCCTTCGAGAGATATTAGTATATAATCCCATAAGAAGGGATACTTATTGCTAGCCTTGGATTGTGTGGAATGAACACAATCTATCCTCTATTATTCGCCCGCTCGGCTAGTAGAGTCTACTAGTTTGATCCTTTCAATAGTGAAAAGAGGATTTCTAGAAATTATAGAGTTGATACTGATTTTTTCTTTCTGAAACATGTTTTACCGATTTATGATTATTGAAACATAATTATACCGATTCATGATTTTTCGATGCATGTTTAAATAGAATTATGTTTTATTCCTATTTCCATGGACGCCTCCGTTTTCCTGATTATCGTGGTTTCTGTTCTAATTTATTTATATTTTACATGAAAGTATGAAATATGATTATAGAGGCCTGTTCATATAGAATTATACTTTTCTCATGATTTGTGTATAAGTTTCTATTCCCAGGCATTTCTATGACCTTCTCCATTTATGTTCTATATCAAAGCATTATATTCTGTAAATTTTGGTACCTTATTGGGCTCCAACTCACTGTTTTATTTCCCCCCTCCAGATAAGACAGTCGAGTTAGTGTTAGATGAGAAAGAGTGAGTTAAAGCCTTACTTAAAGACTCTCGGAAGACTTAAAGTTATTTTAGAGAACCTTGAAAAGAAATAGTTGGATGTAACTACCTGATTTTTGATATATGGATTTTATATATGGATTTTTTGTATATTGATTAAGTATACGAAATGTATGTGATGCATGTGATGAAACAAGAATTTATACTTCCGCAGGTTTATAGTTCTACTTCTGCTATATGTTTTCTGGATTCTGTACAGGTCCTAGATGACATCTCTATTCCAAACTGTTAATATAGTCAATAGGGATGTGAAATATAAGCCGTAGGAAATTATACGGCGTTTGTGATCCTGTGTCTAAAATGAGAATTCCTATTGATGGATATTATGATGATATTATTCTGTATGTTTACAAATTATAAGTAGGATTTGTATTTTTATTTAGCCCAATATTAGGGAAGTCTTTGTCCGTTTTTCGCTAGAACATTAGGTTGTTAATTGGGTTAAGATTTCTATTTTCTGTAATGATGAAAAATTCTGTGGATAAAAAAAATTCGTTCCGTTACAGAACTAGTGAAGGAAATATTGATCAAATTCGTTGATTGTCTGGGCCGGAATTTAAAGAACTGCTAAAGGAAGTGTTGACGAGATTCGTTGACCATCTGGGCCAGATTTCGGAGAACTAGTAGGAGTTGAAACGACGCTCATCATGTCGCTGGATTGTTAGTCAAAAAGTTGGCCACATGTCTGCATGCAGTGAATTTGTGGTCCTGGTAATTAATGCACCAAAGGATTTGATTCGTTTGCACCCTTTCAGGGAGCGATACGTGTCAACAATGATGTGCACAAGTTTACGAGACGGCTCTCCTTCTCCAGCATTCACACACCTTTAAGCATTCCACCCATTACCTTTCAAACTTCTCACGCTTTCCTTCCTGAAAATTTTCTAAGTGTTCTACAACATTCTTACTTCCATTTTCATTGCACCTTCTGTTGCCTAGATAGCTTCCATAATCACAACCAGTGGAGCAAAGGAGTTGTACATTGAGTATAACATCCCAAAGGAGATCGTCTTCAGGGTGCCCGTCAAAGAAAATAGGGTGTGCTCCCCTCCTAAGGGATGCATCACCATATAGAAGGCCCACTTGAGGAGTAGGTTACGCCTTCCAGTTCCTAACGAGCTGCAGTATATTTTGACCGCCCTTTAGATCCCCATAGTAAGGTTTCACACAAATGCTGTGCATTACTTGTGTACACTTTACATCTTTCTCCGCCAACATTCGAAGCTGCTGATGGTGGAGGCGGTCAGGGTGATGTTTCAGTTTGTCCAGGGTAGAGAGTGGGTGTCCCTATCCCCACAAGGACTCTAAATCAGCAGTGCCATATATGATTCCCTGAAAAACTGAAAGAATCAATTTTTCTTTGTTCATGTTAATACGACCTGGCTCTTCGCTAGGGATTGGAGCAGGGTGCTCGATATTTACACTGGAACACCCACTGACGAGAAGACTGCTGCGGTGGAGCTACTTTTGAAGCCTGTGGAGGGCCAACTTTCTGAGTTCCGGAAAGACTACTTGGTTTCTCGTGCGGAGGCCAAGACGGCATGATGGGGACCACCTTCTCTAGTGCAAAAGATGAAGGTGCTTTCCCGTAAGAGGAAGACAAGTGCCATTACAATCGGGTCTGCTGACACACCTTCTAGTGAGGAAGCTCCTAGAAGTCCAAGGTAGAATAAGGCAGCAACGATGATGCCTTCTTCTTCCTCCACGGAGCCGGACTATGTTATGGTTGGCCGGTTTACTGGGACTGGAGATAGCTCTGGCGGAGTTGAGGCTACTGTGGAGGCATATAGGGTCATGCTGCGTTCCGCTGTGAGCAGCGCCGTTCTTGCTCTGCCACAGTCGAAGCACCTGGCGGTGCAATCTGAGTCACCCGTGGAGCCTTCAGCTGAGCAGGTTGCTGAGTTGCCAAATAAGCCAGCTGCTGGAGAGCTCCTGGAGGCGCCTGAGGTGCCAACCACTAGAGAGCCCCAAGAGGTGGTTAGCATTAGCGTTGAGCTGATGGAGGAGCCTGCCGTCGAAGAGCTTGCTGAGGTGGTGAGCTTTACTGTGGAGGTGCCAGAGGAGTCGGCCGCTGAAGAGCCTATTGAGGCGGTGGATCTTACGGCGGAATTGCCGGAGGAGTCGGCGGTGGAGGCCACTGCTGGGCCTGTCCAGGAAATTACTGTTTCTAGTCCTCCGCCACAAGGGCCAAGGTCTCATAGCAGGCCAGTGAGGCTAGGTCGTAGAGTCTGATAGGTAAACCTTTAAACTTTCCTTCTTTTTCTCTCCATTGCTTGTTACTTAACATTCTTGGCTTTTACAGGAGGAGAGAATAATGGGTGCAATCAGCAAGGGATTGCACCAAAGGGACCTGGTGATCTCTGATCATGACAAAGAGATCGCTTGGTTCAAGAAGGAGATGGAGCTGCTCAAGATGGAGCACCAGGAGGATACAGTTGTCCTTCGGACTGTGATATCGAACCTGGAGGAGGAGATCATCCGTCTGAGAGAGGAAGTTGACTGGGCGGCAAGGCATACTGACCAACTCTTAGGATAGATGGCATTACTAGAGAACGAGTTGGCCACTCGTATACACTCCCATGAGATCTCCGAGATGCTGTCGACGTGGGTGTGGAAAGGCGTCAACCTCAACCGGCACATTGTACGGCTGGTTGGACCTAACTTTCCAATTGAATTTATTAACCCAGCAAACCGTTCTGTCCATCATGGCGAGAACCTCGTGGCATAGTCCCGGAGTGGTCAAGGGCCATCGCCGCCTCCTCCTGGGAGCTCTGCTCCACCGTAGATTTTGTACCCTTACTTTTTTTTTTGTATGTAGTTATAATTGTATAAATTCAATCAATAAAATGGAAGTTTTACTGATGTTCTTTGTCTTTGGCTTTGTTGCCGTTTCAATTACTTGTTCTTGCGCTGGCCGGCCGACTTGGTGTATTGTACGCAAGCTGGCCATCTGTGACGGAACGGATTATTCTCCATTGAATAACCTCCGTCAATGACTACACAAACCCTAAAGCCCATAATTAAACTATGGATTTCTACAGAAAATTCGGCAGAATTTCCTCTGCAACAGGACGAAAACCAAAAATACAACCTGCTTAAAATAATATCACATACACACAACTAACAAAGGCTCAACTCAAAGCCTACAACCGCCACACGGATCACAACACAGCCATATCATCCATGGCTCCAACACAAGACACAACCTACAATCTTGGATCTAGAGATGCCATCTAATTAGACAAAACTCCAAACATAAATATACGACGCGGAAGCATAACTAAATCATCATACATGCGGAAGCATAATAAAACCATAAAATATCAACAATGAGCCACGCTCGGCCGCGGGCGGTGACCACGGCCAACCAACTCTAAGTCCAAATCTTACGATCACGCGCCTACCCAATCCCATCAAGCAAGCCTCATCTTGCTCTATCTACATGCGCCCGGCTAAGTGTTCTCATCCGAAAGGAAAAACATCAATCGCAAGAGTGAGCTAACAATTTCAAAGAAATGAAATCATAAACACCCCTCAAGACACGTACAAGAACCGAAGCGAGAGGGGATACACACTCTCAATCAAGGAACAGGACGAGGAATGGGAAGCAACCGGGATCACTCGATCCCTACGGTTCTCACGATCACATGGATTTGTCATTCTTGATTCATTTGGATTTTCACCGCTCATCTTGAATCATTGGGTTCATCTTGTTCTCATCACATGGTTAATCTTGAATCACTTGATTCATCGTTTGGATATTATTTACTTTCATTATTATATCATCTTTGCGGACCCGGCTAGTAGACCGTACTAGCCAACGATGAGAGAACGAGGATAGGAAAGTGTTAGCTACACATTCTAAAGCCACGGGCTCTTACTTTGGTCGGTAGCACACGACCCTCGGTTGCATCCATGCAACAATCATCTCGACGACTACATCTCAATATGTAGCGTCGACACACCCCACCCCCGGTCCGGGCGCAATCCTCGTTCTTCCACGGTAGTTTCCTAAAGCGTACCACAGGACATCACCCGCTCACACGAGCGGCCGAATACGTGGCCAAGTATCCCTCGGGTTCCCACCACGATGGACATGGTACACTAAAGAATACTACCCATATGACTCAGGGTCCTAGTTTCAGGGTTAGGTTTGACACTTGGAGAGGGAAATCCACATTTGCCACACAATCATATCTTGGGAAACCTCATTCCCATCACAATCATCTCCAACCGGGAGATTACATCATCTCAAGCACAATGTGGACTCCCTTCCATTCTCGTCACGGATCTCAATATCCAATGGAATCCAATTCCTTAATCACTATCAGTGGGGCTCAATTCCCTTAATCCACAACCAATCGCTCCAAATCCACAAGAGAGACTAGATTTCATACCTCAGATGATCACATGTCATTTTGGAACCTCCGGGACTCATTCCCTTGCCTCCAGCACACGGATTCATATTCGGGTTCTTACTTTTACGTTTAATCATTTAAACGTTACATTTCTCATTACATTTCGGGTGAACATTATCGGATTCTCTTTTGAACACCCGGACGCCGAATACGGTTCAATATTTGGAGATCGGACGTCCGGTGGATTAATTACATACAATTCATACGATATTTCACGTTCGGGTTCAATTTACTTAACACGAGGGTGGAAGTATGCAACTTCCCACTCACTTTGGATTAATCATTACGAAGTCTTTCAAAGGCTCCGGATGCCACGAACGGGTCAAATCTTGCGGGATTCGGCATCCGGTCGATATATATACACAATTGGAATACTAGGGATTCATATTCTAGAGTTCTTTCATCATCTCACGAAGGTGGAAACACGCAAAATCCACCTCCGGTCTCGGGTGAACGAGAATGGGGCGATTTAGAGGGCCGGACACATGAAAAAGTGAAACGTGAGAAATCGAACCCGCGGCCGACATATGTTCATATTTGGGGCGTGGGCTTTCCAATTTTGGGGTCAATTTCATGATACGGGGCCGGAAACGGAAACCCCAAAATCCCGTAGGTTAGGGTTTCGGTAAAACCCACCCGGGCGAATCGAACACGAATCGGACAACTAACCACATTTTCATGGACCTCAAGGCATGGGTTTTCAATATCCTAACATTCCCGTGGGTATCGACACAAAATACCCAACGAAAATACACAAAACATCGAAAGAGAACGAGAAGTGGGTATGAGAACACTTGCCTCGGCGCGTGCTTTCACCTTTATACAGCTTTGGGCGGAATCGGACTCCCGGGGCTCGATCTCCTTCCTTCTCTCTCTAGTCGCGCTCTCTCTCTCTGGAAAAACCCTCGGCCGATCGAAAATGAGGGAGAACAAATCGCGCGCCATATATCTTGCGCCGGCCGCTCGAAGCAGCCGGGGCGGCAGAGCTACGGGCGGCCACCGCTCGCGCCCTTGGCGGGCGCAAGCGGCCAGACCACGGGCGGTTGGTTTATCGCTCGAGCCTCGCTCGGCGCCCGGCCGCGCAAGCTTCTTTGGCGGCTCAGCCGGCCGAACCCGAGTAATTTCGATTTTTCTTCCGATATCAAACCTTAATCATCCCATAAGATTAGTATTGATCATTAATATACTAATCACCTCTTAATTATCCGGTTCACAAACCCGGAACCTCACAACTCTCCCCCACTTATAAAATTTCGTCCTCGAAATTAACGAGCCTCGAATTCCCAAATCTGAAGTGAACTCCTCAAAGACTGAAATCATCCTCGGACAATGCCTATCTTAGAACCTCAAGCATTGGAATCGTCCTAGTTCTCGTCACAAAACAAATCCTTAGCCTTTCAAAACGACCCAATCCGGTTACTTATCAATTCTCTCATCCATCGATACAAGGAAGACCTCATAACGATCCTCCAAATTTCAAAAGTGACCTACAATCATGCCGGACATCTCCCAACTCAACCAACACTTCAAACGGGCCAATGAACTTTTCCTTCAATTCGTTCCAAGCCTCGAAAGAAATCGATCACTAGAGCCTCGACCTTAACTAGAAACCTCTGGGCCACGGGCCCACAACGCTTACTCTGCGCACTCTGATCAATCCTCAAATCACTAAATCACGGCACGGTCATAACAATCTCCCAAAAAGTTGACAAGACCTTAAATTCTTGCCCAGATCTCAAAATTTCGATCACTTAGTAACCTCAAGATCCCGTTGGCATATCAACGAGCCAACTGACCAAAACCGAATACGATTCTAACTTCCAACAAGATCACGACATTCTAACACCCAGTCATTTGGACTTCCTCACGATTTAACTTTCACATTACCTGTAAAACTCCCAAGACATACACGCCCAAGATTCGTAGCATCAATTTCCAACATTGATGCCTATTGACCCAAGGGAAACACCGATGTTCATTTCTCAAATTATAAACAAATCAGACCACAAGCAAGACCATATGATCATCTTCCTATCTCCGAAGACAATATTCTTGAGTTTTCAAAAGAAAACTTCAATGGCCAATTTCCGACATACTCGTGGGGGGTAACACTAATCCTGAACTCCTCCCCCACTTATCTCAAAGATATTACTTTCCACGAGAACTCATCGGACCCATTAGGGGTCAACCCAATGTCACGAACATCAATCACCCTATCCAATTAGATCAAAGATGATTGCACACTTCCACGACACAAATCAGCCTCCTCAACCAGCCACGCTTAAAATCCTAAGTCCTCAAAATCATGCGATCATAGAGCCACGAGCTTAGGAAGGTATTATCTCAGCTAAATTCGCATTCCTTTCTCAATGGGACCTGCGAATTATCAACTATCCATAATTCGTGATTCAATCCTTAAGCGATTGCACACACCATCGATATCCTTGAAATTCCCTGATTATCACATGAAGCTACTTCAACATCGACCCAGACGTGGTCGAAAGATCATCTCATAATACTTCATGAAACGCCATCGATCCTACAAGACCCAAACGGCGTTTTCTGGACTTACAGTGACCGTATCCTTGACCCGGATACGCCGGGCTCTGACTCCTATTGATCCACAACGGTCCCATTACGGACCCGGATCGATCTTTAGAATTCATCAAGCCTTCCACGGCGGCTCACGGACTATGCCCATCCGTCCGCAAAGCCTGATCATCCAACATTAGTCTCCTAGCCAATTTTGAAATTCGTGAACTACCTTATCGGTCCATCTATTTACCTCGAAGATTCTAAGATATTCGACCATGATACCAAAGCCGATACTTCCACGGCCCTGCTTAAGATCCTCAGCGATTAGCATCGATTTGATATGACCTCAAATTACTGATCAAAAGGTAATGCCAAATCTTCCTTTTGATGACATCCTCGATCAATTTAAACTCATGCTTCAAATCCCACAACCTGATTGTCGGATGTTATCTTTTACCAATCCGACCAAATTAGCACTGCAGTTCGTCCACCGAACTACTACTAAAATCAGATCATGGCTTAACACTTTAACTATCTCAAGTTTATACCCAAAATCGCACGATTCAATTACTAGGCAATCGACCCGATAACTTACTGACCGAAACCTTTAAACGTCACAACAAGATTGGCATCGCAAGACGATTCAAGTTAACCCAACAGATCGTATCCACGAACTCCAAAAATATCGCAACCTCGATACCACTTGCAACAAACTTGGATCCTTAACCCCTGGAATCACAAAACCATAAACATACTCAGGGTCCCCAAGATGCAAGTGCTGTGACATCACGCTTGGGAAATTTCGTCTCCCAACCTCGGCAATCCACAAATTTCTGCATGCACCATCACCGCCGAACTCTGATCCTACGGTGCTGGATTTCCTCATTCCAAGATCAGAGGATACAACCATTCTCAATCCAACACCCGTACTATCTATAACTTAGATCCTAGTTTCCAAAATCTCTTCAGAAAGGCATTCGTCCAAGATTCATCCATGAATAGCTGCTGCCATATTTCCTTTGCCCTTCCGAATACTAAGTCGCCCTTGACATCACTGCCAAGTCTAGATTCTCCCAGTTACACAATCTCAACCACAATCCCAACATGGTTCAAAACAACATCAGATCGCAATATTAAACCCAAGAAGCTCTCCTCCTGCCACGACAGGCGACATTAACACTTGGGTTCATATCATAGGATCCTGATATAAATACTGACCCTTCTCACTGCCTGTCCGTGACTAAAGGCGTCCTAAGATCTCGCGATCTGACTATCCGCTATTGAGACACACTCCCAAGAGTCTCATTGACACAAAATCAATTCAAGAAACTTCCATAATGCATGGGACCATATTTCTTAATCCTCGAGACCCAAGATCTTTCTCACGTCAACCACCCGAGGTCGACTCTCTTCCTACCCATCACGGGGCAGCACGCCATGTCTTCTATCAGACATGGGGTCACCGCAACAATATCTTAAACCTCAAAATCCACATCTCAATCCCAAAAGGATCTAGACTGCCCACAAGTCTAGACACTTCATGAATTTTCAACCTAGAGCTTCATATGCCCAAACTTAACTTCACCCAATTCATCACGCTTCCTAGGTTGGCCTAGCAACCCTTCGAAGCAAAATACTAATCCAAGGACTTCAACCAAGAACCGATCAAACTTAAACCTCAAACTGAGATTAATCAACTTAGGCCTCGAATCAATACCGATCAATCCAACATTAAGGTGTCTCTACACACCATCTTTCTCCCGACCTATAACCAAATCACTAGTATTAGTAGTCCCACACGAGGCCACTACTAATACTTTCGGGCGAACCGAATCAATTCGGATCAAGCCAATCCTAGAACACAATCTAGGACGTATAGGCTAGACATCCGAACTAAGTCACCGCTTCTAACTTAGTACTAGCCTAAGTTACGGGATCGGGTAACCAAAACTACCCGGACTAACTTAGTCCTCACCTACCTTCATTGGCGAAAACAATCAATCTTAATCAAACCTAAGCTTCCGCATATGATTCAGATCAACCCTAGGCATCTCTCTTATTCTACGATACAATCAGTGATTAACGGATTATTCTCCATTGAATAACCTCCGTCAATGACTACACAAACCCTAAAGCCCATAATTAAACTATGGATTTCTACAGAAAATTCGGCAGAATTTCCTCTGCAACAGGACGAAAACCAAAAATACAACCTGCTTAAAATAATATCCTGCACAAGCACACAACTAACAAAGGCTCAACTCAAAGCCTACAACACGCCACACAGGATCACAACACAGCCATATCATCCATGGCTCCAACACAGTACACAACCTACAGTACTGGATCTAGAGAGATGCCATCTAATTAGACAAAACTCCAAACATAAATATACAGACGCGGAAGCATAACTAAATCATCATACATGCGGAAGCATAATAAAACCATAAAATATCAACAATGAGCCACGCTCAACGACCCGGGCGGCCGACCACAGCCGAACCACTCTAAGTCCAAATCTTCCGATCACGCGCCGCGGTAATCCCATCAAGCAAGCCTCATCTTGCTCTATCTACATGCGCCCGGCTAAGTGTTCTCATCAAAGGAAAAACATCAGCGCAGAGAGTGAGCTAACAGGCTCAGAAATGAAATCATAAACACCCCTCCAAGACACGTACAAGAACTGAAACGAGAGGGGATACACTCTCCAATCAAGGAACGGGACGGGGAATGGGAAGCAAAGCCCAGGATCACTCGATCCCTACGAGTTCTCACGATCACATGGATTTGTCATTCTTGATTCATTTGGATTTTCACCGCTCATCTTGAATCATTGGGTTCATCTTGTTCTCATCACATGGTTAATCTTGAATCACTTGATTCATCGTTTGGATATTATTTACTTTCATTATTATATCATCTTTGCGGACCCGGCTAGTAATCCGTACTAGCCAACGATCGCGAGAAGAACGAGGATAGGAAAGTGTTAGCACATTCTAAAGCCCGCGCTCTACTTTCGGTCGGTAGCACACGACCCTCGGTTGCATCCATGCAACAATCATCTCAGAGCGACTACATCTCAATATGTAGCGTCGACACACCCACACCCCGGGGTCGAGGGCAATCTCGTTCTTCCCACGGTAGTTTCCTAAAACGCGTACCCACAGACATCACCGCTCACACGAGCGGCCGAATCGTGGCCAAGTATCCCTCGGGTTCCCACCACGATGGACATGGTACACTAAAGAATACTACCCATATGACTCGGGTCCTAGTTTCGAGGTTAGGTTCGACACTTGGAGAGGGAAATCACATTTGCCACACAATCATATCTTGGGAAACCTCATTCCCATCACAATCATCTCCAACCGGAGATTACATCATCTCAAGCACAATGTGGACTCCCTTCCATTCTCGTCACGGATCTCAATATCCAATGGAATCCAATTCCTTAATCACTATCAGTGGGGCTCAATTCCCTTAATCCACAACCAATCGCTCCAAATCCACAAGAGAGACTAGATTTCATACCTCAGATGATCACATGTCATTTTGGAACCTCCGGGACTCATTCCCTTGCCTCCAACACACGGATTCATATTCGGGTTCTTACTTTTACGTTTAATCATTTAAACGTTACATTTCTCATTACATTTCGGGTGAACATTATCGGATTCTCTTTTGAACACCCGGCCTTGAATACGGTTCAATATTTGGAGATCGGACGTCCAGGTGGATTCGTACATACAATTACGTACGATATTTCACGTTCGGGGTTCAATTTACTTAACACGGGTGGAAGTATGCAACTTCCCACTCACTTTCGGATTAATCATTACGGAAGTCTTTCAAGGCTCCCGGATGCCACAAACGGGTCAAATCTTGCGGGATTCGGCATCCGGTCGATATATATACACAATTGGAATACCCGGGATTCATATTCTAGAGTTCTTTCATCATCTCACGAAGGTGAAACACGCAAAATCCACCTCCGGTCTCGGGTGAAACGATGAATGAGGCCGATTTAGAGGGCCCGGACACATGAGCAGTCGAAACGTGAGAAATCGAACCAGCGGCCGACATATGTTCATATTTGGGACGTGGGCTTTCCAATTTTGGGGTCAATTTCATGATACGGGGCGGGAAACGGAAACCCCAAAATCCCGTAGGTTAGGGTTTCGGTAAAACCCACCCGGTGAATCGAACACGAATCGGACAACTAACCACATTTTCATGGACCTCAAGGCATGGGTTTTCAATATCCTAACATTCCCCGTGGGTATCGACACAAAATACCCAAACGAAAATACACAAAACATCGAAGAGAGCGAGAAGTGGGTATGAGAACACTTGCCTCGACGCGTGCTTTCACCTTTATACCTGGCTTTCGGGCGGAATCGGACTCCCGGGCTCGATCTCCTTCCTTCTCTCTCTAGTCGCGCTCTCTCTCTCTGGAAAAACCCTCGGCCGATCGAAAATGAGGGAGAACAAATCGCGCGGCGCAATATATCTGCGCCCGGCCGCTCGGCGGCGGCGGCCGAGCTACGGGCGGCCACCGCTCAGCGCCCTTGAGCGGGCGCGGCGGCCCGGCCACGGGCGGTTCTGGTTTATCCGCTCGAGCCTCGGCTCGAGCGCCCCAGCAGCGCAAACTTCTTTGGCGAAACTCCAGCGGCCGGAACCGAGTAATTTCGATTTTTCTTCCGATATCAAACCTTAATCATCCCATAAGATTAGTATTGATCATTAACATACTAATCACCTCTTAATTATCCGGTTCACAAACCCGGAACCTCACACCATCTATCTCACCTGAGACATTTGTGGTGCTCTCCGATGGACTGAAATCTCGGAGAAGATATCAAGGTAAATCCTGACATCACATGAAGCCTGTTATACACTAGTGAGTGAGTAGAGGCTTGGTGACACTGCTTCAAATTTGGCCTTGGGCACCAACTTTGGACGGGGTACTTTGCTCCTGACGACCGTTGTTGACTAATCACTCTATTTCCTTGTGAAGGAAGTTATCACGTGTACTATTTAAGCCCCCTATGATTTTGACTGCAACCGGATCACTTAGATAACTAAGGTTTAATTTGACCGTTAATAAGCTCCCTAGATAACCGGGATTTAAATCTGACTGCATATGGGCCGCTTGGATGACCAAGGTTCAATTCGACCACTCATGGGCCGCCTGAGTGACCAGGGTTTAATTCGACTGTTCATGGATCGCCTAGATGACCAGGGTTTAATTATGAACGGGTAAAAATCCGCCCAACTTAGGGGCAGTCTAGGTTATTGTATAACCCTTCAAATATACACACATGCAAATGGAACAGAAAAGGAAAGAAAGAACAACATGATACAATGGAAAAAGAATTTCTGTTATTAATATTGACATGTTTATTACAAGCATACACGTGCAACATTGATGACCTACCTGTACCCTTGCTGGAAGTAGCACTTGAGGTGGATCGCGTTCCACGTCTATGGGACCAACTTGCCCTTCTGGGTCTTGCGTTTGTATGCTCAATTCTGCGGAATGGCCGAGACTAGGAAGGGACCTTCCCAATTTGAAAAAAGTTTATTCTAGTTGGTGGTCTTACCCATAGAGTCGATGCTTCGCAAGACAAAGTCCCCAACTTCGAATTGCCTCGCTTTTACCTTCTTGTTGTAATAGTAGGCGACTCATTGTTGGTAGGTGCTTGTCCGTATTCTGGTAGCGTCGTGGGCTTCCTCCAACAAGTCTAGGTGTTCTTGGATTTTTCGGGAGTTACCTTGCAAGTCGAAAGACTCAACTCTAAGACTTGGAAGCTCGATCTCAATCGGAATTACTATTTCAGTCCCATAGCCGAGACTGAAGGGCGTCTTATGAGTCGGTTCATTTGGAGTCATCCGGTAAGACTATAGGACAGAGGGTAGCTCGTCGACTCATGAGCCCCCTGTGTCCTCCAACTTGGTCTTCAGACCGTAGATTAGTGTGCGGTTTGTGACCTCTACCTATCCATTAGCTTGTAGGTATGCCACCAAAGTGTGGGTCAATTTTATGCCTAGATTGGTGCAGTATTTGGTAAAGTATTTTCCGAAGAATTGGGTTCCGTTGTTAATCACAATAACCTTAGGAACGCCAAATCTGTTGACTATGCTCTGGCGGACGAATTCTAAAGCGTTGTACTCGATGATCTTGGCCAACGAGGCGGCTTCCACCCACTTAGTGAAATAGTCGGTACTCGTAATGATGAATTTCCTTTGCCCCGTTGTGATGGAAAATGGGCCAACAATATCGAGCCTCCATTGCGCAAAAGGCCAAAGAGCTTGAAGAAATCTCAACTCAGTGGGCGGTTAATGGTGAAGATTACCGTGGAGTTGGCAATTTTCATACTTCTTCATAAAGTCGAGGGCGTCCTTCTTCATTGTCGGCTAGTAATATCCCTAGTGCATGATCTCAAATGCTAGGTTTTTACCACTGATATGCGATTCATAGATCCTAAGGTGGATTCGCTCAAGGCGTAATCTGCCTCCTCAGAAGTTAAGCACCGGAGGTACGGAGTCGAGTTGCCACGGCGATATAACCGTCTATCAACTACGGTTTACCAGTCGGCCGTCTTCTTGATCCACTTGGTTTCGTCCGTGTTGTCAGGCAGTACTCCATCCGCCAGGTATCTCTGGTCAAGCATTATCCAACTTTCCATGTCGGAGATTTGCATTGCTTCATATTCCTCTGTGCTGGGAGTGCTCAGGACCTCCCGCATGTCCCTCGAGTACTGTTCTGGGTTTTCAGCCGCCGCTACCCTGACAAGTTGGTCTGTCTTCCAATTTTTAGTTCTGGGGACGTGGACCAGGTCCAACTTATCAAATCTCCGGATGGCGACCTTTGACTTAACAAAGTATTTGGTTAAGTGAGGGTTGCATGCCTCGAAGCTCCCATTTACCTAGTTAACGACAAGCTCAGAGTCGCTGTAGATAGTCAGCTATCTAACAGAGTACTCCTTTGCTAATCTTAGCCGACTAACAGGGTTTCATATTCAGCAACATTGTCGGTAGCTGGAAAGTCGAGTTTGAGGGAATACTTCATCTCAGACCCATCAGTGATCCTTAGAATCACTCCGACGCCGTTGCTTCAGTCCGTAGACGATTCATCTATGTTGAGAACCCATTCTAAATCTTCCCCGGGTTGTTCTGCATCCTCAGTGTGCTGTTTATCAAGAATTGGTATCATGGTCTCGACGATGAAGTCGGCCAAAGCCTGCCTTTTGTGGCTAGTCTAGGCCAAAATTTAATGTCGAACTTTCCCAACTCGATAACCCATTTAACCAGCCGTTCAAAAACTTCGGGTTTTTAGAGTATGTTCTTCAGTGGCTGGTCGGTCAGAATGACTACGCGATAAACCTAAAAGTAAGGTCTCAGATTTCGAGTGGACAAAACAAGTGCCAAGGCTAACTTCTCTGCATGTGAGTAGCACGTCTCTGCGGCGGTCAACATCTTGCTCACATAGTAGACCAGCCGCTGAAAGTTGAAGTCCTAGCGTATGAGGGCAAAGCTAAGAGCCACCTCTGACATTGCCAGGTAGAGGTACAGCTCTTCTCCGTCCTTGGGTGATGTTAGCAATGGCGGGCTGCCAGGGTACTACTTTAATTCGTCGAAGGCTGCCTAGCATTCAACAGTCCACTGGATTCCGTTTACTTTTGTCCCCCTCAGAGCCTTGAAAAAAGGCTGGTACTTGTCCCCTAACTTGGCCAAGAAGTGGGATAAGGCTGCTAGTCGTCCGGTTAGCCTCTCAACATCTTTGACACTCCACAACAGAATCATGTCCGTGAGGGCCTTGATCTTCTTTGGGTTTGCCTCGATCCCTCTTTGAGGGACGATGAAACCTTAGAATTTTCTAGAGGACACTCCGAAGACGCACTTTGAAGGATTAACTTCATTTGGTGCGTGCGGAGTACCTTGAAGAACTCAGCCAGATCACAAATATGGTTATTGGTGATCTTACTCTTGACGAGCATGTCGTCAATGTACACCTCTATATTACAATCGATCTGCTTCTCAAACATCTTGTTCACGAGCCTCTGATAAGTGGAACCTGCGTTCTTCAGACCAAATGGCATGACCCTATAACTGTAGGTGCATTGGTCCGTCATGAACGAGGTATGCTCCTCGTCCTCTGGGCTCATCCAGATCTGGTTGTAACTCAAGTATGCGTCCATAAAGTTCAACAGCTCGTGTCCAAATATTGAGTCCACCAATAGGTCAATCCGGGTAAAGGAAAACCTGTCGTTTGTGTAGGCTTTGTTAACGTTGGTGAAGTCGATGTACATTCGCCATTTTCTGTTGTTTTTCTTTACCAGGACGACGTTAGAGAGCCAATCCAGGTATCGAACCTCTCTGATGAAGCCGGCGTCCATTAGTTTCTTCACTTCCTCCCAAATGGCGATGAGTTTCTCTACGAAATGATTCCTACGCTTCTGCCTGATGGGCTTGCAATTGGGATCAAGGCCTAACTTGTAGGCCATTACTCCAACTAGAATCCAAGATATGTCGGCAGGAGTCCATGCAAAGACATCAGCGTTCTGTCATAAGAACGCTATCAACTCGTCACGCAATATCCTGGTGAGTGAGCTCTCAATCTGTGCGCACCTTTTTGGATCCTCTGAATTCAATAGGATTAGATCGGTTGCCTTACCAGACTGTGCCTGTTACAGGGTTGCTTCATCTCGATAGTCAAGCTCTTCTATCACCTTTATGCTGCCACTCAGAGCGATCTGGAACATGTAACATGTCCACCTAGTGACTTGATCACCCTGCACTTCACCAATACCGCACGCTGTCGGGAATTTCATCTCGAGGTGCAAAATTGAAGTGATGGCTCCGAACGCTATTAGGCACAGGCAACCTAATATAGCGTTGTACATGGAAGTCATGTCGATTACTAAGAAGGTGAGTGTACGATTCGCCATTCTTGGCTACGTGCACAAGGTGACATCCAACTGGATCATTCCTTGGACGCTTACCGACTTGTTGTCGAGGCCATAGAATGGGCCTTCGGCAGATTTAAATTAACTCTTTTTTAAGCCAAGTTTAAAAAATGCATCAAGATAAAGTAAATCTTGGGAACTTTCATTATCTATAAAGACTTATTTCAATTGGTAGTCTATGCTACTGTCTAAAATGAGCGCGAATACAATAAGGGGTTCTGCATGGAGGGAGATTACATGGCTCATGTCATTATCACCAAAGCTAATGACGTTGTCGTCTGTGCGCTACCTCTTCCACTCAGACTACTATTTCTTGCAATCTGCTGGGGTCTTGGCTAGCCTGGTTGTGATCATATTAACCACTCCAACCGCGATCCATTTTGAGGTTGGGAAGTCTCTTGGTCCTCTACCTAAGGCGCCAGAGCTCTGCCCAGGGTTCCTTACGAACCTGGTGAGGTGGGTCCTCTGGATAAGCTCCTCGATCTCCCGCAGAATGGTCAAAATCCCAGTCGTTTTCATACCGGTAAACCAATCGGTAAATTTCATGCGCTTCATTTGCCTTGCCCCAAAGAACTTCTGTGCGTGCCTTCAACCGGCCGCACACGTTCAGCCAGTCAACCTCCATTGACTGGTAATTTTTGCCTTACCAGTCTTTTTCGGATTTTCACTCCTGCAAATGCACTCTATCATTAGCTCTCCAAAAATTCTCCCATGACGAACCAATTTGTAGGGTTACCCACAAAGGAGTAAATAAATCCAATATTCTTTTAAGTTCTCGGAATGTTTGTGAGTCCACGGTCTTATTCTAATTTTCTCGACTCATGATGAGTCCACACACTCTTGATAAGTCTTCGGACTCTTTATCTTTTTACTAAACGACCTCGGTCGCTTTCTTGATTCCCCAAACGTCCTTGGTTAGCTACGGTTCGGTAGCAGCCCACGGTTGTTACTAGACTGCGGTTCATGATTATTCTGATTCAACACTTCCAAACTTTCGGTCAACTTATAACACCTAATTTGCTTGTCAACTCTTCTAAATTTTTGGTCAACTTATATCACCCAATTTTCCAGTCAACTCTTCCAAATTTCCGTTAACTTATATCACCCAATTTTTCGGTCAACTCTTCCAATTTTCAAGTCAACTTTCATCACCCAATTTTTCCAAATTGACAATGGGCCATTTTTTTTCCTTAAAACGCATACCGGTCATTTTCTTGCCATATTCACCCATACCGGTAAATTTATACATACCTGTAATTTCATTCATTTCGGCCACTATGTGTGCAAACTGGGCAAAATCAACCGATCAACGTATTGACCGGTAAGTTTCACTTTCAACCGTAAACAATTCCTGACGGTCAACAAGTCGGCTTAGTCGGTCAATGGAGCTAATTTCGGTCAACGATTTAAGTCTTCCAGTCTGCTATTCTATCTTTAACAGAAAACTAATTTCTTGGTCATTATGATGACTTCTTAATACTTTCCACATAAATTAAGTAAACCAAATCTTGATTATAGGACCTTAATTACTACATTTGAAAACTAGGACATTACACTTAGGCCACTTGATGAACTTCTCCACATGGATTTCCATGAGGACGTTTACCCGTGTGTCGTTCAGCAAAATTGGGTTGACGGGCCTGTACTCCTTTCGGATGAGTGGCCCGGTCCTAAGTTGCTTCCTTTGAGGGTTGTCGCCACCCCCATTCTTCCTCTTTTCCTCTGCCAAGAAAGAGCGACGCTGGTCGATCATCTTTGGACGCTTTGCCTCATTGGACTCTTCGGTGGCCATATAGGCCCAGATGATAGCTTCCACTTTTTGAAAGGTTTGCTGATTCTTTTGAATCAGGTGTTTAAAAAAGTTGCTCGACCCTAACGCAGAGATGAAGCTACCAAGTTTCATATCTTTGGTGAGCTTGGGGTTTCTTCAAGCTTTAGCCGCGAAACGCTCTAAGAATTTTCTTGGGTTCTCGCCCTACTTCTTCTTGATGTGGGCAAAGTGCCATGACTGCTTTTCTTCCCAGCGGTTAGAAGCGTACTAGGTTAGGAAGAGATCAGTGAAATCCCAGAAACTCCAGATCGAGTTCAAGGGAAGCCGATAGAACTAGATTCGAGCGTCCCCCTTCAAGGTGATGGGGAAGTATCGGCACATGGATGCCTCCTCTAGGGTCTGGAAGTTTAGAAGGTTGTGGAAGTGATTCAAGTAGTCTATGGGATCTGATGCGACTCTGGATTCAAGATCTAAAGAAAAACATTCATTGCTGAGATCATGAAAGAATAAATCAAGCAGTGAATGATATAAGTCTTGAATTTAGGCATCACAACGTTTTTCTTTTATACGCTTGTCCTTTCTCTTTTTTGAAAGAAAAAAGTTCTCCTTTCTTTATGAAAATCACTTCCTTTTATAAGCCTTTTCTTCTCCTCTCTTCCTGATTTGATCATTCCGGTAATGCCCGTTCTTCTCCCTTGTAATTATCTTCATCAGTTTTATCCGTACTGTTGGTTCGGTCGGTTGTACAACCGTCTCTCATAACTGTCATCTTCACGTGTTAATTGCAATAACTCGAAAACCAATGGGCTTTCTTCAACGGGCTTCCTTTAATGGGCCATAAAAGTAAATCATATACAGTTGTACCCATCAGGATCAGTACTCCCTTCGTAGGGATCCAGGGCCGGCATCTTAAACTTGGCCAGCATTGGTCGGGTTCGAATCTCTATGGTAAATGGAGATCTCTTCAGATCAACTGCGTGCTCGTCATCGTCCTTGAACACGCGGTTCCAGATTTTCTCGACCTTTTCCTCCACTTGGGAAGAGTCTTCAGATCTTTTGGAGTTGAGGTAAGTTCTCAACTCTGTTCTCTTTGTAGTACAGCGTGTCACCGGTCGATTGCTATCTCTTGCGGATCGGATGACCCGAGAGGCTCCCTCCTATGTGGGAGGCCTCTATTTGTCCCAGGAATACTAGGGGTTTCTCCTTTTCGGACTCTCATCTGGAGTTCCACGGCCCAAGCGCCCCTCTAGCCTTGAATGGCTCTAGGTGTTGGAGGCCACTGGGATATGACAATTGCCCGACCTTGAGGTCTTCTTCGTCGGCCTCCTCTTCCTCTAGTCTCCTCGCCTGAAGGTCGGCATAGGGGTTGAGGAAGACTAAGCCCCCTGCTTCTTCTTGTCCTAGCACGTACAAAGCATTTGGAGCATTTAAGACATCTTGTTTATTTGCTCCGCCATGGCCAGAAAAATTGGGGCAAACTACTCTCCGGCCTGATTACCAGCTGAGTGGTCGTGGTTGGAGGAGGCAGCCTCTCTAGCGGGAATGCTAACTTGAGCCCTAATGTTCACCATTTCATTAGATGATGTTGATTTTGGAAATGTGGTTGGTTGGCTTTTACTCAGCCGTTCCCACAGCAGTGCCAATAAGGAGTCCTAGATCAAAACTTTGAACGGGTTTGGATCAAACTAGTCCGTTGAATTCCGATCTACATCCGCTGAGTTTAGGATCCTGCACACCACAATTTCAAATAAGAGGTCAGGTGATAGTAGGATTTAATCCAATCGAAAACACTCCAACGTTCAAATTAGTAAACGACCTTTTGAAGATAAGAAGGTGAATGCATAAATGTAAAGATAAATGTCGGGAGTGGGTTTTGAAAATGATGGTGGTAGGTGCACCTGTGAAGAGAGTGGCTTTGATCGTAGATACTTATGGGAATCAGTTTCTCTCAGTACTGAGCTCGTCGAGAACTAGTAGCAGAGAGAAAGAGCGTTGGGATGCTTGAGAGCTTAAAGAGCTTCTGTTAGCTTGAGCATGCAAGTGAGCATTTTAGCATGCGAGAGAGCGTGCTTGTGGAATGAGTCTCAATGGCTTTTTATAGTCGTGGCCTCCCACTACTTTCCTTAAGTTGTGAGGCGGGATGTTCGCCTTCTGCGAGAACTGTTACCTTCCCCAGCATGAGTGCGGGTGCCATTCTTGACTGCAACGGTTAGAAAAGAGGATTGACTTCCTTTCGTGGAGATACCGTGTGTAGTGACCATTAGGGTGCCATCTGGGGATTGTGCATCGATTTGTGCACCTTCCCTCCATGTTGCGCTTTGATTCTGAAGGTTACCATTACAAATGAGATTACTTTTCTTGGATATGCAGAGAATTAGAGCAGATGACCATTAAGGCTCGGGAAGGTGCACGTGGGCTGATTTAGACATAGGCTGTGTTTATGATTGGCTCAAGCGGCCCGCCCTGCTGCTGCTTAACCCGATCAATGGTAACGTTAACCGTCCTTGGTACAAATAGGCCGCTACTGATTCTCGGCTATTTATCCATTTTAGGCCGGTCCACTACTAGCGTTCCTATCAGTAGTCATCAAGGAAAAATGAGGCTCTTGATAGGTAGCTATCAAGCTGTTGGCAAATAAAGTCGCCATGGTGTAATTAATATTATTATATATGCTCATGATGATAAGGTCGTTGACCGATATTCAAGCAGATAACTGTATGGATTATTGAAAATTTTTGAAAGTATCTAAAAGAACTCCAGAAGACATCATTGTTCGATACAAACACACTTGCAGTAAGAAGCACATAATTAAAAAGTTCTATAATTGAGGGAGATGCCCTAATCAATTTGAAGAGTTCTTTTTGGGGGTAGAAAGGAGGACATTGTTGATCAAATCCTCCAAGTTCAAATACGACGACCCTGTGGGCGTAGCAGTGGCCTCCTCAGCCAATCTCTTCCACTTCATTGCTCGCCTTCTCAGCTCTTTTCCCTTGTCTCCCTCCATCAACTCTCTCACCTGCTTCTCCACCTCCCCTCTCTTCACCTCGCTGTCAATCTCCATCCCTATACCCCACTTTTCACAACAATACCAACAATTAGTCTGCTGCTCCCGCAAAACGGCCAGAAATCATCGCTCTTTGCGTTAACTATACTCTCCACCGTGGAATTCCACCCAGCTGTGCGTCAGAACCCCCAGCCCGGGTGGCTTAGCACCCTCTCCTGGTCGCACCATGGCACCAGAATCCCCCTGTCTGCCGTCTCCGCGGAAATACGCCGGAAGGATAGCGGCATCTCCGGTCACGAGATCCGGCCTAACTACCCACAAAACTGTTTGCGGCTGTCGGCAAGCCCCAAGCGAACTCCACGAGTTGAGTGGGGGTCATGACAGCGATGCTGCGAAATTGACATAGGCGACTGAATTGGGTTGTTTGGAGTCGAGCCACTCGAGGCAGGCGGGGTCTTCCTTCCAGAGATTGGATCCCAAAGACTTGATTTCATCATCTGGGAGTTGGTTTAGGAGAAGGGGAAGGGGGCCGATGGGGTAGAGGGGAGGGAAATGGGTGGGAAGTGCAGAGAGAACTGACTG
This sequence comes from Nepenthes gracilis, assembly GCA_033239525.1. Lineage (NCBI taxonomy): Eukaryota > Viridiplantae > Streptophyta > Magnoliopsida > Caryophyllales > Nepenthaceae > Nepenthes > Nepenthes gracilis. The sequence continues at coordinate 7,938,908 of BSYO01000023.1, forward strand.
CTCCAAGGCGGAGAACGTGTTGAATAAGACAGCCGAAGCTCTATGGAATCGGTCAATCACTGTTGGGATGAAATTGAGCATAATGTCATCTGGGTTCGTGGTCCTGACGAAGCTGGGCATGTACTTCAAGGTTATTCCTTCCATAGCGGGTATCCAGTCAATAACGGTCTCCAGATTCCCATTTTTCGAGTAATCAGGATCTGCAGTCGAGAGCAAAGTAACCGACGATTAGAGACGTATTAGAATTAGAATCTGCTATGGTCGTCTAAAGGGAGGGTGGTGGTGAAGCAAGAGCACATAGTGCTCTTCTACTAAATTGCGAATCAGAAAAATTAACTGTACGAAAGCGCGCACGTCTCCTAGATTGCCAAAGTGTCAGAGTTTATCAGAGTTTATTACCTTTATATTCATATTAAAATAGAATACTTAGTTGCGATTAGAGGTGTTTCAATTTCTAAAGTTGGGGGATGCTTCCATGGAATAATATTTCATTCCCAAAAAATATTATATTTTTTGGCTTTCAAATTCTACGAAGTAAAAAAATTAAAAAAAAAAGTATTTTTTTTAATAAAAATCCAACTTTGCGGAATAGGATTCCCTGTTAATTAACCCCTATTGCTGCGATAAAAAATATAACCAAACGACGTTTATCGCCATCTAACAAAAAGATGACAAAAAATAAAAATAACTATTAGAGTCGTACCTTTGAAGGGCGTTAGTCCCCTTTCAACGAGATTGCGGTACTGTGCGTAGCCCAAAAGACCACATGCGCTAGCCGTCCACAGAAGCACTTCCGGAACACCTAGTTCTTCCGCTGCGTCCAGCGTGAAGAGCATGGAGCCATCCGAGACAATGCAGCTGACAGGTGGGGCACCAGTGGAATTGGTATCGTTAAGCTTCTGAAGCAGCTCCCTGAAAGGACCGATGCAGCTCCGGTCGGTCGAGAAGCAGAGGGAGGGTATGTCCTGGGTGGAATCGACGGTGTCGGAGGGAGGGAGGCCGTCGGGAATGGCCTCGAAGTTGAAAGAAGGGAGGCCGTCGAGGTAGTGAGGACCATGCGAGCTCTGGAGGCGGTTGCGGTTAAACTCGGTGTGGACGAAGGTGATATGGAAACCTCTAAAATGGAGAAGCTTGGCAAGCTTAAACATTGGGTTTATGTGGCCTTGTGCTGGAAACGGTACGCAGACTGCGTGCGGTTTGTCACCACCGCCCTTTGATATCGACAACGACCCCATTCTCTCTCTCTCTCTCTCTCTCTCTCTCTCTCTCTCTGTTTGTGAATTTCGTAGATAGGGAGGAGGCCAGACGCCGGAGGTGAATTTTATAGAAGACTAAAAAGGCAAATGGGTAGACGTGAATATTAGTTTTGAGCAAATCAAACTACCGACAGCTGCTCGGGGAATTATTTCAAACACCGCCCTTTGATATTGATAATGACCCCACTCTCTCTCTCTCTCTCTCTCTCTCTGTTTGTGAATTTCGTAGATAGGGAGGAGGCCAGACGCCGGAGGTGAATTTTATAGAAGACTAAAAAGGCAAATGGGTAGACGTGAATATTAGTTTTGAGCAAATCAAACTACCGACAGCTGCTCGGGGAATTATTTCAAACACCGCCCTTTGATATTGATAACGACCCCACTCTCTCTCTCTCTCTCTCTCTCTCTCTCTCTCTCTCTCTCTCTCTCTCTGTTGGTGAATTTCGTAGATAGGGAAGAGGCCAGACGCTAGAGGTGAATTTTATAGAAGACTAACAAGGCAAACGGGTAAACGTGTGTTGGGTTTGATCACTCTCTTATAGGTAACTCAACAAATTGATTTGTCATTGGAGAATTTTTTGTAGAAAACAAAATTCAAAAAATCGATTCCGGTCAACGTGATGTTGACCGTAGGAGAATGGTAGACGGTCAATGGAGATTGACCGGCGGATGGCCAACTGTAGATTTCGGTCAACAGGAGGTTGACCATCTGAGGGCGGCAGGAGTACCTCTGGATGGCGGACGGGTAGCAAAAGATGGTTAATGGGGTGGTTGACCGGATGGTTGTATAAGATGGTCAATAGAAGATTGACCGGATTAAGGCGGAGAGGAAATATGAAGACGATTTTCGGAGTAGAAAATGTTGGAGCGCCTTTCAGGAGAGATTGCCGGTCAACCTGTTGACCGATTGAGAAGAAAGAATTTACCAATTGGCATTACTGATATGGAATTACCCGCGAACATGGCTGAGTGCACAATAGCGTCCGTAGATATAAATTGTGCACAGTAACAATCGAGGACATGGGATGTTCGAGGTCGTTATCACTGTTTGGAGACCAAGGAACGCTAGAAGACTCTTGCGATCGTCAAAGTGCAGATGGTCCGTAACTTATTTTACTGACAACTACTAAGAAGCGTTATAGGCGATTGGCGAAGTTGTGGACAGTTGGCTCTACATAATAGGTGGCGCAGCCGCGATGCAGTATGCCGTCATGCGAGATAAGCGAGGATTGTAGAGTTGGTGGGCAAAGTTGGTGGGTTGTAGAGTAGGTGGCAGGCGTTTGTTCACATGCAATCTGCCTATTGGTTAAAGGTCTCCAGGCAGATCATTATATAGATGCATATTAGGCATGCTGTACTCAGTGCGTGCAAGGCGCCATGGGAGTGATCATGGTGATAGAGAAATCACCATGAGCGAGCATTCGTCGAGGCTTATATAGCCAGAGGCTTGTATAGCCGGCCGCATATGTGCGAGGTGAAACGACGGTCATCGTTTGTGTCGCACGGTATAGGCCTTGGGTCATGAGGGACTTCTCTTGGACTGTAACTTTCTGACCACTCCACCTCTACAGGCCACATTCGAGGTCAACCAATGAGCTACTAGATCTATCAATAACGATATTTTATTAAGAACTAGTGATATTATAATTAGTTTTTGATATATAATGTAAATATTTCATGTATAAATACCGAAAATATATGATTTATCCCATCCTTATACCCGAAAAATTTTATACCAAACAAAAATTGTTATTTTAAATTTAGTCAATATATGATAAAAATAAATATAATCTCTAATCTACAATAAATTAAAAAAAAATGTTAGATTTATGAAATAGTATTTACATATTATAAAGATTAATTTTATAATTTAAAATAGGACACATAGTTTATTATCAAATAAATTTATAATCTATAATCTTATAGGTCATATATATTGATATATGAAACCAATATCAAGTTATTTATAGTTCCTTCCCAACAAATTCGTAGTTAAAATGATGTGCAGCTGAAATTTAGATTATATTTTGAATAAATTTGGGTCAAATGATTAAACTTTTTATCTGGATCCAACATGTTACAACAATAAATAAAAATTTAACCATTAAGTATATTGTGATCGTTAAATTTTTTGAAGACTGTTCAACCAATAATAATGAGCAATTGATATTGGTCAATCATGAGACCCTTATTAGAGGTAATTATAAAGTATGTAAACCATTTGTTTGGTTTGATTGAGTTAACTAGTTGGTTGAATTAATCGCTCAGTTGAATTAACTATTTTTTTATATTAAAATATCCAATTATTCAATCCTACAACCCAATCGTTCGGCTACTCAGCAACTCTTCTAACTTTGATTTATTCTGACTAATCGAGTCAAATATGGACTCTATTAATCGAGTTTGGGCTTAATAAGTCAGTCAATACTTTTGTCTTATTTGGGCTGATCATAGGGTTTTTGTGTTAATCAATAATGCTATTATAGTTGGTACTATACCCAATAGAAAGTAACCTACTAAAACCAAGAATGGAGTATGCAGGAGCAGTAGAATTAAGAGATGGTCTTAAAAAGACTAGAAATGGAATGATAACAACTTCGTTCTATAATAGAGTGACATGATCAACCTAAATTATTCCAAGCATACAAAAGACAAATCTAGGTTAGCTGATACCAAATAGCCTAAGGGTTCCAATCATAATCCAACAACACATATTATCTCCTAGATAACAAGCTAACCTCTAATCTAGTTTGACGTCAGCTTTTATACTATAAACTGAAATCCTAATAGCATGTACTAGTCTAGTTACACTTACACAAAAATTATACTAATATTAGTTAAACAATGATAAAGCCACGTCACTACCTAGGCTACATGTTATCTAGTTTGTCACATATAAGTTGGGATAGTTGAGATCCTATTTATGAGAGTGGGCTTGTTAGGCTTGACAACTTCAATCTTGTGAAGTTGTCCCGTTGATGATCATCTAGCATAGCGTTTCAGGATCTCAACCTCCCAAGGTTTGTCTTTGACTTGGGTTTCATCTAGTTTGTTCTACCGTAGTTCGGTACCTCAGGTTTGATCTCGACCAGCCAAGCCTTTAGGATTCAAGTCTCTGAAAAGTTGGTCTCCAAAAGCTCAGTCCTTGAAGCTTCAGCCTCGATAAAGATCTTGTCTAGGTCAAGTAGTTACTGCCTGATCCATTTTGTTCACTCTGTGGACGGAGGTCCTACAAAAGGTAACATATGCACTAGAAAATTGGAGTTCTTGAAAAGTCGAAAATGATTCAGTGCAGCTCCTTGGTACGGTCTGATGCCACTATTGCACTAAGCGGGTCATATCCTGATCAAGGTAAAGAAATACTTCAGGTAAGAAAGCATAAGTAGATACGGAAAATTGACGTGAATTACAGGAAGAACGCTTAGTGATGCGACATCATTGAAGGGAAGAAATTCTTTCAAATAAGAAAGTCTACACTCAATGGAAGCTCCGATATTCAATAAAAGGACAGGAACTAATAATATTCATTTGAAGTTGACTGCTTCTCAACTACCTGTCTTTTCTACTTGCCGTGTTGCAATTCGATCACTACCCTTAAATGCCGGGTCCATGTATGCGTCATTATTATTCTCAATCAGAGTTGAAAGGATGATAATTTCATTGTTGGGTTTAATGCTCTTGTCAACATCCAATTTGTTGGATACAGTCAAAGAAAATATCGCCGAACCCGTTGTTATATAAGACTCACAAACTATAAATCTATGAAGAAATATTAATTAATCAAGTTGTTAAACTTAGAACAAAAGGGAATCTGACAAATTTACTAAATATTTGAATGACTGGATTGCTAAAAAAATAAAAAATTGAGGTACTAAAAGATCAGTCAATTAATAAATTTGGACAATTAATCTTAACAAACAGTTATATAAATCAAGTAATAAATTATCAAATCAAGTGAACAGTTAATGTGTTCAGTAGACAAATATTAAATTCAAAACGTACGTAATGAGTGAATTATTTAGCTCCCAATCGATTTAAGTCCTCAATTAATGCACAATATATCTCTTTAATAGGGTTATAATAATTGGTAATAAGATTATAAATATGCCTATTTTTTCTTAAATAGAGAGATCTGATTCTCTCATAAAATATGTAAGCATAAAGCCTTAACTATATATGCGCTTGCAAATCTCAAAAATCACAAAACTAAGTTCATTTCTCATAGTCACTATAATCCTCAGCCTTTTATTAAATTTTATTTTATTAAAAGGATTTCCGACTTTGAGTGCCAAAGAATATTTTGAGGAGTAAGTCCCATATTATTGGATGTCTTGTTTGTTGTTTTGGCGCACATAATTCAGATTAAAAGATTTAAAGGACCAACACAATTTCATTTGGACAACTTCTTACATCTGAGATACACATTATTGGAACTGTATGTGAAAACATAGTTAAGCCATTAGTTTCTACTTGATTGAAATCCTATCCATTTGGAAACAACACTCATTCTCAACAAAGTAACAATTAATAAATGCAAGAGCACAAGGATAGCCAAGCTAGCCACCAAAAGATATTCTATCACGTGGCTTCGCCCTACAAGATGGAAGTTTCAAAAGTAGCCATCCATTGACCAATCCTGATGTTAGGGCACTAGCGGCCTAAACTCAGGACGTGTCAGGGATTTTGAAGTCCTTATAGGACAAAGTCAGGGGCCAAATTCATAAGATTGAGGTCCTCCAAATGTAAGCATCAACTTTCTGAAGAAGGTTAAAAAAAAAGAAAGTCATCTTCAAGGGAGGCCATGCTTGTCAAAGATTCTAAAGTCTCCTAAGGCACTTGTTTGTGCTACTCCTTCCCGTCTCAAAGGGTGCCTAAACTATAAAGCTAAGAAAAAGATCCCAGAGTGATGAAACTCTTGAAACACCTAAGATTCTGAGTGCCCATCTAATTAAGAGGAACGATCATGCAACATCAAGCACAAAACCTTCCCAATTAAGTAGATACTAAGCATGTTTGGTTATTATTTAGAATTGAGGATATTCATCAACTCTAAAAGAATAACCTCCACCACAGAAGTGGATATAATAAATAGGATCACATAGTAGGTTTTTTGAAAAAAACACTTTTTGACAGATGAGCGAATTAGAGATAAAGAGGTATCGACTCCTTCATAGATTTAAAATGCCTATACTAGAGTCCTATGATGGAAGCACTAATCCAATTGATCATCTTAACCACTTTTGAATGTTGCTTGGCTTCCAAAACTTAGAGGATGCTACGTTATACCTCTACATCCCTTAAACTTTAAAAGGAGACGCGAGAATTTTATATTGTAGGTTAGGACCAAATTCTATTCGATCTTTTAGGAAATGGAAAACCTATTTGTACCATAATTCACCTCTAGCCAAAGGAAAGAAAAGTAACATTAGCACCTTATCAGGATCCGACAGGCTCCAAACAAGCACCTAAAGTATTTTCTAGTCAGATTCAATGATGAGGCTAAAGGTATATTGAAACTTACTATTATGGTTATTTTTATGATTGGTATATTCCGTGACCATATGTAATATTACATCGATGTCGGGTTATGGATTGTCGAAGTGCTGCATCGACATACATCTGTTGCTGTCCGTTTTGCCTTCCATCGATACCACACTTGCCGTGTGCTCTCCAACCGCTCGAGCCTAAAATCTCGCGGCTCCACGCTCTCCGTGAGCTTTCTACCCGCTCGACTTCAAAAACCCAAAACCTTGCGCTCGCCGTGAGCTGGCCACGAGCTCAAGCGCAAAATCCCGAAAGGCTGCACTCGACCCCCGCGCTCTTCTCGCTCAAGCGCACATAGGGTTCTTTGAAAACCCTTCGCACGCCTGCCGCACGCTTGAGATGCGCTCGAGCGCTGCGGCAATAGGAAATTTTTTTAATGTAATTTTTGCACCTTCTATAAATACTTATCTTATAATTTTGAAACCCTAGGACTCTTGGCAAACTAGTTTCGTGTCCCACTTGTGTATACTCCATTGGTCTTGCCCCCTTTGAGAAAACCAAAGGCTACACCTTTGTGATTGATGTTCTAACGAGGTTTCTCTGTACTTTCTCTTTACCGTTTAAATACTTCCGTTCTTCTACCTTCGTTAGAGATGTTGGTACGTTGAAGAAGGAGACCCGATCATATTCGACAATTCAAGTGGTTCAAGAGGGAAGATTAACGTAAAGATCGGAAGGTATCCAGTTCTGTTACCGCAGGCAAATCCAAGGAATTCCTTGGTAGGGATCATATGATGGGAGTAAGTCGGCTAGGTTAGCACGTCGTTACCATCCGGTCTGTAAGTTGATTTTCATAGTGCATTGCTTCCCTGGCCGCTGAAACCCGGAGGATTTTTCCTCGATTACCGAGGGTATCGAGTTTTCCCTTCGTCATAAAAAATTGTGTCTTTTTATTATTGTTTATACTCGTTTATATTTTGCGTGCTTGTTAGTATCATTAGCATCTAGATATAAATATTCTTTACGTGTATTGAATGTTTAATTTTCTTGCTTCCGTTATTTTTATTGGGGTTGTAACTTGATTGTAAAATTTAGGACAAAAAATCCTTTTTCACTTACTAATGAGGTAAGCTGGATGCCTTTATGGTTATGATACAACTATGACTTTTTTAAATATTTAGTTTAATAAGACCCTAAGATATTCTTGGTTGTAGAGGCTCTTACCCTAGCATACACCATGACAGAAGAAACCAATGAAACAAAGCAACCAAAACAATCGAATTAAGTCCTCCATTTGTAGTCAAATGGTAGAGAGAAGAAAAGAAATGATAATAACTGTTCCACTCGAGATCACAAAAAATAACAAAGAATCAAGTCAGCCATTGAATCTCATACCACTGAATAACATTTGAATAAATATTTTGATACAGATATATAAGACTATTTCTACCATTAATCCCTGAGGTATAAAAATAAAAATTGTCGAATACTATAGAAAGAAATTGAAACCCTAATATAAAATAGGTACCTCAAGATATATCCACAAAATCTTGAGTCTACCCCAGGTAATAATAAAGATAATGAAGAACAAACTAAATATTCACAAAATCTAGTGGTGACAGAAGTCATTAATATGTTGTTCATTAGACCCACAAGTGAAAAGGCTCTAGGTTTTCCTGATAAGGCTTCCTCTAGCAAGAAGTAAAAATTAAGAGTAGAAAATAATGTCATTAGTTTTAATATTGATAATATAACACGGTGAAAACGAGTCCTTTTTAGATAATAGAAGTTCAAAGAATATTATTTATTTTGATATATTCATTAAATTAGGACTTAAAAATAGTTAGATAGAACCATCGGATGAACCACTATATGGACTTGACAACGTGCCAATCCAAGTGAAAGGAATAGTGCATATGGAGGTTATGTTAAAGAATGTCAGAACCTCCCATATGCTAATCTTCCAAATTATTGATCTTCCTTTAGTTTACAATATTATATTGGGCTAGCCATGTTTAATAACATTTGGAGCGATCATTTTAATCCACATTTTAAAATAAAATTTTTGACTAGACACGAAATTAAAGAAGTCAAGGGAGATGAGATCATTGGACAAAGTTGCCATTTGATGCAAATTAACAGCTTGGCACCCTCCCAACCAATTAAGGAGTTTGATATATGGGATCAGGCTTCTCTTTAACAACAACAACCTAGAGAGTCATATCTCCAAATTCTATTGAATTCGGTAGACCTAAATAAGTATGTTTAGATCAACTCTTCTCTAACCTAAGATCTAACAGAAGAGGTTATTTAAGTTTTATAGAGCAATACAGTTGTCTTTGGTTAGACCTTGGCTAACATGCCTGGTATTCCAACAGAGATGATGGTTTACAATCTGAGCCTCATCCAAGGTCACAAGTCGGTTAGGTAAAAAGAAGAAATTATTTCATAGAAAAACTCATAGTAATCTGTGAAGAGGTCAAAAAATTAATTAACATTGGATTCATCAAGGAAGTAAATTATTTGGATTGGTTATTTCTAACATCTTCCTTGTCATAAATAGCAATAAAAAATAAAAGATGTACATCAACTTCATAAACATAAATAAAACATATCTGAAAGATAGTTTTCCACTTAATAAGATCGACTAGCTGGTGGACTCAATATCTAGACACTAAATATTAGACTTTATGAATGTTTACTCTACATACAACTAGATGCAAATAAAGCTGGAAGATAGAGAAAACTATGATTAGGACTAATCAGGAAACCTACTACTACAAAATAATACCGTTTATGTTGAAGAATACTGATGTAATATATTAGTGGTTGGTGAATAGATTATTAAAGTGACATATTGAAGGAAATATAAAAGTGTATATAGATGACATGCTTGTCAGAAGTATCCTTACCAATGACCATATTAGAGATACTCTAAACATAATGAATGAAGTTAAACATAACCAAATGTGTCTTTAGGGTAACTATGACATACCGTATTTTGAATTAAAAATCTGATACAGTTCTGGTTGTAATACGATCGTCGGCCCAACATAAAAACCTATAAAATATCAAGTATAACATACATAATCCACATCATTACACAGAGAATCCACAAGCCACAACAAAATACGTGGCACCAACATTATAGTTCAAATTATGACATCGGCTAAGATAAAATATCACTAAGTACTTAAATAAACTATAAAAACCTACGAAAATATCTACATCCATCAAATAAAGCGGAAGTAAGATTACATATATAGTATCATCATCATACATGTATATCAATATACAAGACCATTAATAATAATGTAAAAGAC
>BSYO01000023.1:7949070-7992864 GCA_033239525.1 Nepenthes gracilis
ATTAATACTTCATCCGATACTGAATTTTTCATGATCAACTGTAGTCCATGTCAACTTGTATGAGAAAAAAATGTATCTTGTTTGATGATAATTTAACTACCGCTAGTTCTCCATGATTAGTGTGAATGGTCTTTATTTCTTAATCAATCTCGTTTATCCCTAAGTTTATAAAAATAAAAATAAAAAATCAAGGCAGATAGATGCCCTGGTCTCCTTTGTGCAAGGGTCTATAATGGTAATTAGTCATGATACCACCCAACAAATTTTTCAACATTTTAAGATCATCTCAACATGTCAAACTAAATAACTCTCGTCGTAATATCCTTTCATATCACACTATATATTGGTCAAATAATTATAAGTACCATACATATTAAGCAATATATCTCATCGCCACCATAATAATAAATTAGTATTGAATAATTATTAACTACTCTAAAATTTCACAAGTTATATAATCATTGAGATTGTTGTATTTTTATATAATCTCGTTTATCTCGGTCATAAGAAGCCAACAACATATTCACACAGTTGAATATAATACAAAGGACTCTATAATATATAATAATAGAAATGTCGTTTATCATAGGTAAGAATTATATATACGCAATTAAAATTAACACAAAGAAAACCATCAGCGAGAGAAATGAGAAAAAATCAGTTGACACACAACGTATCTGAATACAAGCATCCCATAATCCTACGATAGCCTATCAAACCAAACGACTCAAAAAATTATGTTACCAAAATACTAATTCTAAGGATAAGCAAAAGCTCATTCAAGTTTCTGGTGTTCAAGCCCCCGTTTGCACACCAACTCATAAGACTTTGTCAAATATAACCAAATTTATCATTTTTTTACTATCACTACTACGGCTATAAATGGATAAACTGTACTCTATTTTTTTGCCTCCAAACAAAATCTATGAAATATCACTGTTACCTGAAACTTGACCAGGTACTCGAATAGCAGTATAGCGCCACTCAAATGCAAATCGAATTAGCTCAAATAAGCTGGAAAATGCACACTGTAAACCAATAATGAGGCAATAATAACAACCTACACTTCAGATATTATTTAAATAAAGCCACTAAAACCAAAAATACTATACACTAAATCCATTCATAATGAAAAGCGAACAGGGGGTTGCAGACTGCTTCCACTTAGTACACGTGGCTCAAAGACATCCAATAGAAGGAATTTATATCACAACAAAACATTATAGAATTAAATATATTAAATCCTAGCTAAATGAGCTCCAGTTTCTAACAAAATTCACTTAGCCACAAACAAAACGTACCAATTTAACATTTTTCGTCACCAGCACAAGCCTATCCTGCCAGTCACTGTGATCCCAAAGCCAAGAGCTCAATTTATCGACAAGGTATCAACAGAGCAGTTGCATGAAGCCCAAACATACTAGGTCTCTTTTAAAATCGTTCAAATTTTCTATTCCTACGATAAACACCACTCACGGTAATACCAAACAGAGGTGAGTTGGGGCCGAATTTGCTCCTTCATCAACCAAACATTAACCTCTAGGTAGCCAGGACTGCGACCAAATGTTAGACGTAGATTATCAAAGTGTAGACGCTTTAATTTCGTATACAAAGTGTTCGAAAATGGCTCATCACATGCCTTCCTCTCTCTCCCTTACGGTCACTATTCATCGTCTTACTCAACTGACACTAACTATTCATTATCGTTGCAGGGCGAACGAAATTCCTCCAACGGAGGCTAAATCACTTCAACCCATTGCGTCCTACCACATTCAAGTACCCCACAAGTTAAATGAAGCCTCATGTTTGGCTTCGACATACAGAGTCCATGCTCTGTTTTCCAGCCGAAGAAAGTCGACGTTGGTAAGGTGAGAATCCACTTGAATCTCAAGGAATTTTAATATGATTGAGTAGTAGATGAACCAGAGAGTGAGAAATACATGAAAGCAGATGGAATATATAAAATACGAGGAGTATCACTTGCCTCGGTTATTGTAACTTGGTCGCCTCTTCTTCTTCTTCAATTTCTCTCTGCTCTCTCTGCTCTCCTCCTCCTCTCCCACCGATGCGGTTTCTTCCTCCCCCAATCAATTCCAGTGGTATTGCTACTGAAGGAGGGAAGCTTAAATAGAATCAAAGGGGAGAAAGTTTGGGAGGGGAAAGTCTGTTACAAGTGGGAATCTGTTGGTTGGCAAACAGTGAGGAAGATGTAAATGCAATTATAGCAGCTACGAGGGGAAGAAGCATAACACCCCAATATTTCATCAAATCGCCATTAATGTGGACAATAAATGTGTCATTAGATGTGGGAAGTTGAAAGGTTAATTTCGTGTTAAAATTACATATGTCAGATTTGTAAATGTTGGAATTCAAACAATCCGGATTCACTTGATCTGACGCAGCGAAAAATTCAAACCCCCATCATTATCAGCTACCAATTTAATAGGCACAATGAACAAAAAATGTACAATATTTTTAACGTAAAAATTCTTTACAAATCGAAGAAAAAAATTACGAGACACTTAATTCACAAAAAAGCTTCTACTGCATAAAATGGTTACAAAAATTTTGAGACAAAATATCCGCTAAACACCCAAAACGGATTAAAAAAAATTACTCCAGAGTGAGTAAGGAAACTATCCTTCAGTCTTAACTCTTTATTTTTCTTCTCTCATTCTTCTCACCGATGGTTCACTCTACTCACTTTGATTTTACGAGTGTGGATGTAGACTGCCGTCTACCGCAACTGCAGCTGCTCGCATCACAGCCCTGCACATTGCTGCACACCGCAGCTGCCCCATGTAGTTGCTCATGCTCTCTTTCTCCAAAAACCACACTTGACAGAGAGAGAAATCTGGCCCAAGTTCCATAGCACGCATGCTCTGCACACCTGGTTGCGCGTGCCGAAAGCTCTGCCACCTACTTCCTGCCACTTTGCAGGCAACTTTCTGCTCATGGTCTACAAGTTTACGAATCTTGGAAAGACAACTGTCCGTTATGTCAACTGTTAGCTTTTCACAATGTCATTGGGCTATTATTCAGCTGGTCAACCTTTCGTTGACAATCTTCTACTGTCAGCCGGTCAACCTACCGTTGATCTGTTTCTGCCACCTGGCCGACAGCCAGCCATACTCTTGTAGCCTTGCCTAACTACTTCTGCAATTGTCCTTCCAACAATTGCTACTCCGAGATTTGCCATTCCAGCAAACGATCTCCTCCGATATTTACCTTATCAGGCAAATGATCTTCCTAAACTTCACTACAGCCAATTTGCAACACTTCGAATATCAGACAAAATCTGTGTGATCTGATGATCTGCCCATTTGTTGAGCTACCTATAAGGGATTGGCCATCCCCAATATTTAGTAATTAAATTCCAACAATATAGAATAATAATTAACAATTATTATAATAACAATATATGTTTAAATATTTATGTGTGGGTGAAACCACTATCGTAAAAATTAATTACATTAGTCCAATTAAATTCTAATAACTAAAATTATTGAACCCAAAGTACATCCCCTTCCTTTTTCCACCCAAACACGCACGGCTAACGTTCCCCTTTCTCTTCATTCTCTTCCTCTTCCTCTTCCTTAACTGATAAATGTAGGAATTTTCGGAGAGAGAGTGAATGCCCTACTACTCCAAAATACTACTACTGTGTTGAGCTGCTGATTCCGCCAGGGTGTTGCTATAAGGTGCTGTGAAAGTAAGGAAAATCGAGCAAGTGAAAATGATCTACTTTTTCTATAATTTTTACATCTTTATATCACTACATTGTTGTCTCAACATCGTAAATGTAGTAGTATACCTTGTTATCCAAAAATCGTGGCCATCCTAAAACATTTTATATACTCCAAAATGTATTCACATGTGAACAGTGCAGCTTGTGGATAGTGGTGATGAATGATTTTTGATTTATCCGTTTATACCTTAAATTGATGCCTTATCACTTATGTAGCTATTGCTCTTAATTATACAATGCGTAGAATAATAGTAAATTGCTAGTTTTGGATTTTGACTTCTTGAGGCAGTTGAAATCAAGTAACAAAATAGCCTCGACAATTACAAAAATTTGATATTTTAGTAGCTATATGACAAGTCATATTTGGGCCAATTATTTATATGGTAAATAAATGTATTCGTGATTATAGTTTTACTAATATTACTTTTTTACTTGTATATTTTAATATTATGTCACCGAAATGCCTGAAAATGTGAAAATTAGTTGACGAATATGCCATAAAGAACACCAAATCCATACCCTTAGTTAAGCCATATGGTAGTTAAGCTATGGGGGCAAAGGGCTGGAAGGAATATTGACCAATATTAAGCTACGGTTGGGAAGTGTTGGAAGGAATTTTTAATTATAAATTATTATCAAAATTTGGTATAATTTATGCTTGATTCGTGGAAGATATTTTGTGTACTTTATTACCTTGGTTAGACCCTATCATAAATACTTAGGATGGTTCGAATAAAATTATTCAATTCACAAGCTTAATTCGACAGTAGTAAAATAAAATGTATACTTTGTTACTTTAGAATTAATATTAGTACACCAGTAAGTTTGATAAAGATTAGATAAAATTTTATAGGTTGGTTGAATACTAAATTCTTTCCTGGATTTTTTCTAATCTTCTTGGTAATCATTTTTTAGTATTAATTTAGTTCGTATGTTTGACTTTTTTAGCTATCTATGGTTAATGTGCATAAAATTATATGAAGACACAACGGCATTAAGAAATATGAAACCTATAACATTGTGATATAGTTTATATTTATTTAATATTAATTTTTATAACTCGGAGTATTGAGGTTATATAGAAAGATGTTTATGATTCTATGTACAGCATGTGTTGAAATATATATTAATAATATATCGAATAATGTTGGATTTGGTATATGGTTGAGATTAGGTACTTTGTACCTTATTGGGTGTGGATGCTCAGTAGACCATAGGAATATATGCATGGCATATTTTGAATTTATCCTAAAGGCGTAGTAAGAATGTTGATCATCTAAATTGAATTCGATACTTGTGCACTACAGATAGTAAGATATCGTAAGATCATATAGTTGGTTGCTTGTCAAATTTGCGAACAATAATATCTCATGAACTATATCTAACTATTGTGGCAGAAACATAGTTGTTTGTTTATAATAACATATAATATTCAACTAGATTATTGAGATATCTTATATAGTTAAAATCTATATTAAAATAGATTTAATAAAACCTATATCCTTATTAGTATGCAAATTCGGTGAAATCCTAGCTACAATCTTAATATTTAGTTGTCTTGGAGTTATTGAGTCGTAGTTACAATGTAATATGTATTTTTTATTTGACGTTATATTTTCTAGGCTCTACAGTAAAGGGATTAATAGTAAACTAGAAGAGATTGTACATTTTCTATCAATATTTTAGGTAAAAATGGTCTTAGAGTTTAGAAATTTTATAATAAGAAATTATGAGACTGTTTTATTACTTTATTAGTCTTTATATATTTTATTGGGGTTACTTTTCTAGGGGTTTTTGATATTGTGGATATTAATATTATCTCATATTTCATTGAATTGAATATTTATTATAGTTATTTAATTTATACTGAATTTATAATAATTATTTATGGCTTGAGTTTTTAATGTGAGCCATCCGAGCCAAGTTAGGTAATTCAAGTTCAGGTCACAAGAGTTATTGTATCAAAGAAATAAGATTCTGTGAAGAACGCCTGATGACTTAGAAATTAGAAATACTCAATGAATATTATGATTTGCTAAGTGATAAAAAACTTAGCATATTATTAATTATCCTAGATCATGGACTTTATGATATATTTTAGGACCTAGGATAGGTGAATTGATAATAAGTGAATTGATAAACGACTTAACATATTATTCTAAGCCTCCGTGTTTTGCAAGATGTTATAGTAATTGGACGAAAACCCTGTAGATTCTTTCAAAACTTCTAACTGTAGCCAAGCATAGATTACCGATGTTCTTAGAGTATTACAACTAGTAGCTCAGCTCATAGGTTGGGCTATCAGCATTTTGGACCGCAACTCTCAACTAGTAATCGCACTAGCCTCATCAGTCAAATACACAAAATAATAAGATAAATGGAATCGCTCACCATAGACTCTAGAATTTCGCCATCTTAGTTTACACCAAACAAACAACAAAAGATGGGAAAGTTTCGCAACACGCAATGTTGTTTCAAATTTTAGAATATCAGTCTTCTAGCGAGAGATTGCAGAGTAAGCACGCCAATAAATACTACAAGAGCAACCCCGGTGGACTAGAGAGTCCCTTAATGTTGTCTTAAATGCGGTGAGCCAAGGCTTCTAGCCAAACGTTGTCATACACTGAAGAATGAAACTGTAGTAGCTCGGATCTCCATTTAGATTATTTTAATATTTATTTTAATTTTGGGTATTTTGGACGTGTAAAAATAAATTATAATATTGTGAAATTTTAAGGAATGATTGAAATTTCGGAGTGGCACCTGGAGTCTACCCGTATTATTATCTGAATGTCGATTTGAATTTAAAAATAAAAGAAAAGTAAAATAAAAAATATAAATATAAATATATATAATATAATATATACATGTTAAAAATAAAATTAATAATAATATATTCCATAAATCATAAACACTTAACCTGGACAACCCAGATATGACAGAAACACCATTCCAATCCCACCAATAACAGTGACAGATTTTTAGAGGAGTTTTCTTTGGTACTGATCTTGGAGTATAGACTCTTTTGCCTACTACTAAATGATGTATTTTATGTGTCTGACTATCAATATGATATATTATTACACCTCCTTTATTCAGATCGTCTTGCTTTATGCCTCACTCTAAGGCTACTCTGAGGTCTATGGACTTCACTTTAGTAGTGTCCACTCAACTCAAATAGAAATTATTATTTTTCTATCTTGAAGGAAAAAAAAAAGTTAGGGTACATGTTTGCAGACATTGACATTGCACATTAAACATTTATCCTAAAGTGATGGAGAAGATTTACAACCTTTGTGACAACGAGAAGCTAGGCAAATCAATGATCGACGACTTGAAATCAAATAATTGGCAGTTAAATATGCCAAAGCATGGCATATAGTCAAAAAGCATGAGTTGTAGGCCAGGAATAGTAATATTTTAGAAAGATCATTCACAGTGAAATGCCAATGCTAAGTATAGAAAATATTATTAGGCCAATGGACCCAACATTTTGACTATATTTGGATAAATGAATTGCCGTAGCTATTAATAATATTTGGTTTTCTTCGAAAGTACCTCTGTGAAAGAGTATTTGAGAATTGTTCCACTAAACGTTGACGTGTTTACTTATCGATAACTTAAGGTCTAAATTTTATGGTATTGCATCCTCGGATCCCTACTCCGATCAGGACGAGAATTCGACAGCAACACTAAAGGTTTACTTTTACAAAGTCCGGCAATAGAGTACGAGGACTATAGGCGAGTATGAGGCGGGGACTAAAACTGAGCAAGAGGACGAGGATTAGTACACGAGTGTTTTTACGTGGAAACCTCCTCTTGAATGAGAAGGAAAAACCACGGGACTTTAGTTCGAGAATCGCTTCCACTATGCTGCACTTGAATACAGATGTTTACAAAACACACTCAGGTGCATCAGGTCGAGGACCTTAAGTTCGAAAACTCGAATAGTTACTCTTACAACACAAGTCTTGAGTTTCTCTACCTATTTTTCTTTCTATGCTGAAGGTAACAAGAGTTAATGTGGGGATTTTTTCAGATCATTTGTTTGGTGAACAGTTAAGGTATTTATAGTGATCGAGTTTTCCGTAAAATTCATCCACGTGGCGTTAGCGTATGTCAGGAGCCCCGCCACCAACTCTGCGGGTTCCTCTTGTCCAATCAAGGAGGTTGCGTGTACGGCTGCTTTCTGTAACGTTTGTTCTGCTGGCCACATACTGCGCAGGTCATCATTCCTTCTGCCGCCTGACTATTCATCCGCAGAATACCTCCCACGTGATCCGTTCAAGTCAAGCAGTGCCTAAAGTCCATTATAGATCTGCGGCCTATAGTGACTTCTAGGCCCACTGTATTCCATGGGCAATTCACACGCCCGGGCTTCCTGGCCCCTTTTGGCTTCCGAGCCCATTTCCTTGGTGGCAAATCCACAGCTTGGGCCTTGGGTACCTGTACCCAACCCTAGCCCCCAGGCCTGGCCGGACTTGCGGTCGAGGCCGGACATGTCTATTCTTGCCCAGCAAGTAGTCGTATCACCTACCTTGAGATGCGCCTGGTCCAGTCTACTTCTGGCGTCGCGTCTTCCCCAGGTCGTCTCGCCTTTCCCAGACAGTTAGGCGAGCTTTTCAGGCGCTGCAGTTACTGCATTGTGTTGGAACTGTGGGTTTTTCCCTTCCAAGTAAATGACGCTCACCGGGAGACGTGCCTCATTCAACGCGGGTTGGGAGCTATCTGGCCTATAAATAGGTGGGTTATTGGGCTGGTGTGCCTCATCCCTTGGCTGGTTTCGGAGCAACGATGCAAAGGCCTTGTCTCACTTTGCTTCCAATGGGAACCCATGAAAGAATTGAGTGGACTAGCTGAAGACTTGAAGCATCTGGTGAATACTATCCTTACGCCTCTATCATGGGTGATTTCTCACACTAGTGAGGTGGCTTGGCCATTCTTGCCATCGTCATGTGCCTTCCTCCAAACTGTGGCGATCTCTTGTGCAGCGGTAGATCATGGTGGATCCGTCGTTGGACGCCCTAGCTCCAGAGTGACGAGCCGCTCATGGTCTATACTTAACTTGAACCGCCATTTGTATCGCCTGGGGAGAGGTGGAGGGCTGTTCTGGTGGCCTGAGCTTGTTGGGTTACCGGCGATGGGCCGTTTTTTGCCTATCATGCTCAAAGAAACCGGAGCAGTCCATCCACGGCTTACGCCCCGTGCTATATTTTCAGCCTTTTTTTGTACTTTTATTGTCGCAAGTCGTGTACTTTGTAAGTGAACTTTGATTAATAAAAGAAGTAGCCATTTGCCGTTATTCTTTAATCTTGTCGTATGAATTTTCTCATCCCTAGTATGCCTGAGGGGCGCAGACAGCTTTTACAAAGGTCACTTCCATTAAAGGTCCGCTAGTCCCTTCATTTTTGTGGCCTTGTTTAATTTTCATTTGAGGTTGATGTTTGCGCTTCTGTCTTGCTGGTGTCCGCATACAGTAGCTTAGGATATGCAGGTAAGAATGTCCGCGGACATTCAGAGGCTCGTTCATGACCCAAAATGCCCGAGAGGCTTCTTGGGCTCTGAGCTTTTTCGCATAATCTGTAGCGGTGTCCACGAACTTTCGTTCACCTCCTTAGACGTTTTTGGTATCAAAGTCTTCGTCGAGAGCTTGTCCGCGGACTTTCCTTGAATTCGAGACATTGGTTAGTGCTACCGTTTAGGTCATTAAGGCGCATTGAATGCCCGTCACTTTGACTGATGACGCTTCAGGAAGCCAAAGACCCACTAACCCTGCCGACGTATGGGTCACTGACACGTGGCTAGGGTGATGATGGCACACGCCTCTTGCATTTTTGCCGTTTTTCAAATACCCTGATTTTCCCCCACCTTCAATTTACGCGATCTGAGGGATTCCTTTTTAAATCTTTGGGCTGAGTTCTTCTAGATTCCACCCTTTTCTCGATTTTCTTCGTGTTTTCTCTGCTTTTGCCTTCAAATTCTCATGGCTCCTGGAGTTAAGGATATTGCTTCCACCATTACTCTGGGTAGACTTGAAGTAATTCGCATCAAGTATGGCATCCTCGAGTCGACAGCCATGGTGATTCCAGATAGGGATGATAGGGCTTGTAGCCCTCTTGATGGGTATATCGCGATGTTTGAGGTCCACCTCAAGGGCGGGCTTTGTTTCCCCATCCTGCTGGAGTTGTACCATATCATGATGAAACTCAAGGTTCCGTTAGCTAAATTGTAGCCTAACGCTATTAGGTATCTTGTCTCCCTTTGTGTTTTTGCTCGATGTCATAAGAGGATACTCGAGATAGCTGTGGTAAAGGTGATCTTCCGCTTTCCACACAACTTAGACTGGATTGTCGCCATCCCGCTCCGAGTACAAGTGTTATGAGTGGTGGGAATCCAAAATCCACTAAGATGTGGAAGGATAAATTCTTCTTTCTGGGAGTTCGGGAGAATTGGGCTCTCTCGAAAGTTTGAGGCAATGTGGACGCCAACCCTTCTACAAACGACGGGAGGGTTGCCCAGGAGGTCATTGACTTAGTGCTAGTGAACTTTGTCACTTTCAACCAAAATAAGCAGAATATTAGGTTGTGGTTAGAGAACTTGGCGAAGGCCAAGTGGGAAACTTGTTATGAGGGATTTGACGTCCCTATTGGCTTTACTGATGTCGTCGCCCCCTTGAAGAAGAAGTAGCTGAGGAAAAAACAGGCATCTCTGAGGATTGAGGAGCCGTCCGAGCAGCCAAGGAAAAGTCGTCGAACAGGAACTTCAACGCGTCCGGCAGCCATTGTCGATTACTCCTTATCTGATGAAGAGGATACTGGTATTACGCCTCTAGGCAGGAGGCCGGGGACTTTGATTGTGCAGGCTGTCCGAGAGGAAGAAGGTCTCAGACTTTTAACTTTTCTTGAGTCCTTTGGTCAACCTTCTGAATCTATTGGCCAGTCTGCGGATCTCCGTACTGTCCAGCCTCCCATTGATGAGCCCATTTCTGACATTCCATCTGAGTTCACTGGGGAAGTATTAGAGTGGATCGATAACCCTCTCGAGGATGGCATCATGGCTCGCGATATGAGGGAGGCTAGTGCGACACCGACCGAGGAAGCAGCAATGACGCCCACAGGGACAACGACCACTGAGGTAGCTGAGATCGAGGAAGATCGGCCTACAGAGCCACTTACGTAGAGACTTGAGCCTCCATGCCTCAAGATCCAGGTTTATAGGCCAGTGATGACTCCATCTTGTACTTTGGAGGTGCCCCCGGCCGAGGATGCTGATGCAATTCCTGGTGCTGCCGAGGAAGAGAGCTTGGTCATGGAACCTGTGCAGACCACTGAGCCCTCAGTCATTGATTTGGATGAATATGTCCCTAGGTCCAAGATTGGGGTTGCGATTCCTGCGGTGCTGGAGGCTGCGGCCGAGAGGTCTGAGGAGCCTAAGGGGAGAGGAGAGCGTTCCAGGGAGCTCCTTTGTGACCAAGGCACTTTTTCATGCTGTTCTTGACTCTGTGTTCTCCCGTCTACATCTCACTGTCCTACTTTAAATTTTGCAGCTTTAGGAGATGACCGGTGGTCTTGGCACAATCATCACTGAGGCTGCCCAAGCTTATGTAGAGTTGGAAGTTGCAAGGGCCTTTGATGAGGTCAACAAACGCTTGGAGGCTAAGCTTGCTGTTGCCAGAGGAAAGATAACTTCTCTTGAAGACATGTTGAGGCTCCAGCATGTCCAGCACAGGTTGTTCCGGGATAGGAACGTCCAGCTGGAAGAGGTACTGAGAACTTCAATAATGGTCGCGAACATGGCTCCTACTCTAGACGGCAAATACTGGGACGATATCAGCTTGTGCCGCCAAGTGATCAAATTGCTACATCCACGGTTTCCCATAGGCATATTTAATCCTCAGAACGCCAGTGCCACGTGTTCAGAAGACTTGTATGGCGTTTCTGGCAGGCCATTTCCTAGCCCTCCTCGGCCTAGGTCTTCAAGCGACCCTTGATCTTCTAGACAGTCGGGGTCGTCTGACCAAGCAGAGCCTTCCGGACCACAAGGGCCTCAGTAGCAGGATAACTCTCTTTATTTTGAACCTTCTGAGGGTGGATTGCGGATTTGCTATGTACATGTATACATATTACCTTTCGCATATACTTTGTACATAGAATATTTTTAAGCAAGAATGAAGTTCATCATTTGCTATAATCTCTCCCTGGATTGCCATATGTTTTTAGTTTTTCTATGACATGCTTTAGGTTCGTTGCATGCTTGCCATTATAAGCACCAGAGATAGCAGCCGCTCGGTTGCTGAACAAGCCAGGGAGAGAACAGAATTGAGGACATATCTCAACTCCAAAAGATCTGCTAATACCGTTCTAGTAGATCTGAGGTTGGAGAAGATATGGAACCGCGTCTTCAAAGACGATGAGCGCGCGGCCAACATCGATAGATCTCTCTTCATAGAGGAGATCTTAAACCATCCATGCCGATGAAGTTTAAAATGCCAGCCCTTGACTCTTATGATGGGAGTGCAGATCCTATCGATCATCTCGCTCACTTCCGCACCCATCTGGGTCTACAAGGGCTGGAGGACGGAGCTATGTGTCGCTACTTCCCACTCACTTTAAAAGGGGACACACCCATTTGGTTCCATCATCTCCCCTCAGACACGATCTGAAGCTTTCAGGAACTTACGGATCTTTTCTTGTCTCAGTATGCCTCCAGCTGCAGGGAGGAAAAACAGCCATAGCATCTGTTGCACATTAAGCAGAAGCATGGAGAGAACCCGCAAAGGTTCCTAGATCGTTTCGTGGTAGAAGCTAGGCAGATCCCTCGACTCACGAAGGAAATGAAACTGGACAGTTTCAGGCATGGAGAGTTCTTCAGGCACCTGGCGCATAGGAATCCGCAGACCTTTCGGGAAGCACAGCCTATCACCAGGGCTTATGCGGTAACAGAAGAGGCCAACGAGGCTAAATGTCCTGACCGACCCGAACAGCCTCGCTCTTTTCCGCCTGAAGGAAAGAAGAAATACAACAGTGGTAATCACTCCCACCAAAATTGCCATAGGATTGGGCCGCCAAAGCACAAGGATTACGGGCCCATCAACCTAACGCCCTTGACTGATACGCGCTCAAACGTCCTCATGCAAATCTGTGGGGAGAAGTTCCTTAAGTGGCCAAAACCACTTAAGAGGGCGGAAGGAGGAAATCCGGCCAAGTACTGCGATTTTCATCGATCTCCCGGGCACTCCACGGAGGACTGTAAGACCCTTCAGCGGGAGATTGAGGAACTAATCAGAAGGGGCCACCTCACTAGGTTCATTAAAGGCCCTGGTTAGAGCTCTGGCACCATAAGCGGAGAAGGATCGGGGTCCTCTCCACCACAAAATCGGGCCGCAGTAGGAGTGGTCAACATGATAACCACCCGACCGATCAAGAACCCGACGGACAACAAGGACCAGCTCCCAAGGAGGAAGAAACAACGCACTACCAACAACGTTATTTGTTTTAGTGACGATGACCTGACACAAGTAGTTTCCCCCCATGCAGACTCCCTTGTTGTATCTGCACTCGTTTCCGACGGTAGCGTTAACTACCAGATGAAACGAGTATTTATTGACAATGGAATTTCTCGTAATTTGCTTTATCTCGATACATTTTCTAAACTTGGTTTAAAAAAGAGTCAATTAAAATCTACAAAAAGCCCATTGTATGCCCTTGACAACAAACCGGTGCCCATTCATGGGACGATCCGACTAGAAGTCACCCTATGAACATACCAGAGAATAGCAAGTCGTATACTCACCTTCTTGGTAGTCGACTTACCCTTTGTATACAATGCAATACTGGGTCGACCGTGCCTAACAGCATTCGGGGCCGTCACTTCAAAACCACACCTTAAAATAAAATTTTTAACGCCATACGGTATGGACAAAGTACTAGGTGACCAAGTCACCTGACGGACATGCTACATGTCCCAAATCGCTCCTAACGACGGCACCAAAGTAATAGGAGAACTTGACCATTGAAACGAGACAATCTTGCAGCAGGCACAGTCCGGTGAAGCAACTGACCTAATCCCACGGAATCTAGAAGATCCAAAAAGGTGCGTACAAATCGGCAGCTCACTCACCGGTGCGCTACACGAAGAACTGATCACATTCCTACGACGGAACGCTGACATCTTCGCATGGACTCCCGCTGACATGCCTGGGATTCCGGACTGGGTAATTGTCCACAAGTTGGGTCTCGAGCCGGACCTGAAAATTCGTCACACAGAAGCGGAGAAACTATTCAGTGGAAAAATTGATCGCCATCTGGGAGGAAGTAAAGAAACTGCTGGATGCTGGATTCATCAGGGAAGTCCAATACCCTGATTGGCTCTCCAACGTAGTCCTGGTAAAGAAGAGCAATAGGAAGTTGAGAATGTGCGTCGATTTCACCAACGTTAACAAAGCCTGCCCAAAGGACAGCTTTCCTTTACCCAGGATTGACTTGCTGGTAGACTCGACGTCCGATCATGAGCTGCTGAGCTTCATGGATGCCTATTCAAGCTATAATCAGGTCCGGATGAGTTCAGAGGACAAAGAGTATACCTCGTTCATGACAGACCAGGGACTTACTGCTATAAAGTAATACTCTTTGAACTGAAGAAAGCAAGAGCCACCTACCAGCGGCTGGTAAACAAAATGTTCGAAAAACATATTGGCCGCAATATGAAAGTTTATGTTGACGGCATGCTCGTCAAAAGCAGAATTATAGGCGACTATATTTGCGATCTAGCGGAGTCGTTTGAGGTACTCCGTGAGCATCAAATGAAGCTAAATCCTGCTAAGTGTGTCTTCGGTGTAGCCTCGAAAAAATTTTTGGGTTTCATCATCTCCCAACAAGGGTTCGAGGCAAACCCAGTGAAGATCAAAGCCCTCGTAGACATGGCTCCCCCATAAAGTGTCAAGGATGTCCAGCGACTGACTGGACAATCGGCAGCCTTGTCCAACTTCCTAGCGAAGTCTGGTGACAAATATCAGCTATTCTTTAAGGCTCTAAGGGAAACAAAATCAAACGGGTTCCAATGGACAGCAGATTACAAGGCGGCCTTCAATGAGTTGAAGTAGTACCTAGCTAACCCACTAATACTAACATCGCCCAAGATCGGCGAAGAGTTGTACCTCTACTTGGCGGTGTCGGAAGTGTCCCTCAGTCTCATCCTCATACGCCAGGACTCTGATACCCAACGGCCGGTCTACTATATGAGCAAAATATTGACCGGCCCAAAGAAGCGCTACTCGCGTACAGAAAAGTTGGTTTTAGCTCTCATATTTTTCGCGCGAAAACTAATTCCCTATTTTCAGGCACACCGCATCATAGTTCTCATTGACCAGCCTCTAAAGAGCATACTCCAGAAATCTAATATTTTTGGACGATTGGAAAAATGGACTATCGACCCAGGCCACTCATAAAGGCACAGGCTCTGGCCGACTTCATTGTTGAGACCACGACCCCGATTCTCGAAGAGCACTCCTCAGAGAACGCGGAGCAGCGCATGGAGGCTCCAGAATAGGTACTCTACGTGGATAGATCATCCACAGACACGGACAATGGAGTAGGGGTGGTCCTCACAACCTCTGACGTGTTTTAGGTGAAATACTCCCTTAGACTCGACATTCCGACTACCAACAACGTTGCCGAATACGAAACCCTGCTGGCCGGGTTAAGATTAGCAAAGAGTGCTCAGCCAAGCGATTGGCTATTTACAGTGACTCTGAGCTGATCGTCAACCAGGTTAATTAAAACTTTGAGGCAAACAACCCACATATGGCAAAATACTTGGCCAGGGCAAGGAAGGCCGTCCGCAACTTTGACAATCTAACATTGGTCCATGTTCTGAGAACTGAAAACTAGAAGGCCAATCAGCTGACAAGAGCAGCAGCGGTCAAAAACCCAGAACAGTACTCGAATAACATAAGGGATGTCCTGAACACTCCCAGTATGGAGGGATAGGAGGTGATGCAGGTCTCCGGGACGGAAAACTGGACGATACCCTACCCAAAGTATCTAGCGGATAAAACATTGTCAGAAGACGCAGAAGAGGCCAGGCGAATAAAGAGAACTGCTGGTTGGTACACTATAGTTGACAGGCGGCTGTATCGCCGCGGCTACTCGACTCCGTATCTCCGTTGCCTAACCCCTAAAGAGGCGGACTACGTCTTGAGCGAAGTACACCTTGGAATTTGTGGATCATATATGGGCGGCAAAAACTTAGCATTCAAGATCATGCGTCAGGGCTACTATTGGCCCTCGATGAAAAAAGATGCACTAGAGTTTGTAAAAAGGTGCGAAAGCTACCAGCTTTATGGAAACCTTCACCACCAGCCGTCTGCCAAGCTGAAATCCTTTCAGTCACCGTGACCCTTCATGCAATGGGGGCTTGACATTCTTGGCCCATTTTCCATTACAACCGGGTAAAAAAAATTCATCATAGCGGATATCGACTACTTCACGAAGTGGGTCAAGGCCGTCCCGTTGGCCAAAATCACATAACACAACGCACTTGAGTTCATCCGCCAGAACATCATCAATAGATTTGGCATTCCAGAAGTCATTGTGACTCATAACGGAACTCAATTCTCGGGGAAACGCATCACCACCAGCCTTGGGATTAGGCTAGTCCAAATTTCGGTGGCATACCCCTAAGCGAATGGACAGGTGGAGGTCACGAATCGAACGTTACTCCACGAGCTCAAGACCAAGCTGGAGGACGAAGGGAGCTCCTGGATAGACGAGCTTGCCTCAGTCCTTTTGTCTTACTAAACAACTCCAAAGGAACCAACATGTGAGATGTCCTTTAGCCTCTGCTAAGGGATTGAAGCGGTGATCCCAAATAAAATCGGGCTCCCAAGTCTTATGGTGGAATCTTTCGACCCGTAGGGTAACTCCCAGAAAATCCGGAACACCTAGACTTGCTAGAAGAAGTCTGCGATACCGCTAGAATACGGACTGCAGCCTACCAACATCGAGTCACCCGCTACTACAATAAAAAGATGAAAGCGAGGCAGTTCGATGTCGGAGACTTCGTCTTACGGAGCATAGAGGCCACGGGAAAGGTGGCCGGCCGGAACAAGCTATCCCCGAATTGGGAAGGGCCTTTCCTAGTCTCCACCAACCTGTGAAACGGGGCATACAAGCTTCGAAATTAGGATGAAAAGTTGGTCCTACGGACGTGGAACGCAATCCACCTCAAACGCTACTTCCAATAAGGACCGAGGTATGTATTCTGCATGATTGCATGTAATCATTTGTGTGCACGATTCAATTATTAAAACAAGTGTTTCCTTAGCATGTTGCGTATGTATATATATATGGTTTTCATTTCAGGTTCGAAACAACCTAGGCTGCCCCTAATTAGGGAGGGTCTTCACCCTCTCATTACTAAACCCTGGTCATCCAGGCGGCCTATGAGCAGTCGTATATAAACCCCGGTCATCCAGGCGGCCCATGAGCGGTCGTATTTAAACCCTGGTCATCCCGGCGTCCCATGAGAGGCCGTATCTAAACCCTAGTCATCCCGGCGGCCCATGAGTGGTCGTATCTAAACCTTGGTCATCCAAGTGGCCCATTAGAGGTCGAAAAAAAAATCTTAGGGGGCTAACACAGCACACGCTACGACCTTCTTCATAAAGAAATAGCGTGATCAGCCAACGATGGTCGATCGGAACAAAATACTCTATCAAAGCAGGCCGCCCAAGTCTACACCTGGGCAACGCCTCCAAGCTTTACTCACAGGCGAATACTAAGTCGGCTTAACAGAAGCGTCGGCCAAGAAAAAGCCATCAGGGCCCCAAAAATAAGGCGGGCGGCCAACTCGCAGCAATCCTACCCAGTTGGCCGCCAAGGAAGGCAAAGAAGCAAAATACAAAAAGCAGCTGTAAAAAGCAAGAACGTGTGACATGCACGAAGCTACTTGTATTATTGCTAAATGGAAAGATACATCATTGAATTCAAAAAAAATAAAAATAAATAAAAATAAAAAACTACAATAACGAAAGCTATGGAGGCGGCAGTGTCCCTTGTTTGTCTCGAGGCTCCCCCACGAGGCTGTTGCGACGTTGTGCTGACCGGTTCGACAAATTGGTAAGATCCACAGGGAAGTCAGAATCAACCAGCCGTACAATATGCTGGTTAATGTTGATCCCTTCCCACAACCGCGCCAATATCATGCCCTCAATCTCGTGGGAACGGATATGGAGGCTCAAGTCCTTCTCAAGGGTAGCCATTTGCCCTGCAAGCTGATCAAGGCACCCTTTAGCACGCTCGTTCTCCTCCTTCAAACGGATGACCTCTACTTTCAAGCTCAAGTTCTCCGCCTCTATGCCCGTCAGAACAGACTCCAAGGCAGTCGCGTCCTCTCGATGCTCCGCCCCCAGAGCCACTAGCTTAGCATCGAGCCAGGCGATCTCTTTGTCCCTATCGGAGATCAATGTCTCTCTACCTGAGTGCCTTGGCAACTGCGCTCAATACTTTGTCAACCTGCACAAAAAATGGGGGGGTTAAAAAAGGCAAATCAAAAGACAAGGCGGGCAACAGAATTTATACCTCTCAAATTCTTCGTGCTGGCCTGTCTGGCCTCGCACCCAGCCTCCGACACAAAAGGCGGTGAGCCAGAAGGGGACCCACGTCGCAGGGTCGCGCCGACTTCAGCTGGCCAACTCCGCCATTGGATCCTCCGGAGTATCCTCCCGTCCCGACCGATTCCCTAGAAACGATGGGGGCTCCAAAATCGGCTCGGGCCTCAGCCGGAATTACCACAATAGGCGATCAGACCGATGGCTCCTTTGGCCCAGGCACCTTGATGGATGGCTCCTGAGTCGACCCCGACGGTGTAGGCTGCGCCAGGACAGCGCCACCACTCAACCTAGCCTCGTAAGCCTCAAAGGCTAACTCCACTTCTATCCCAAATGCGGTGCCAACACCCACAAAATGCCCAGCAGAGAGGTAGTCAGGCCCTGAGGACGACGAAGAAGGCACCACCGAGGCCGCCCTCTTTTACCTTGGACTGGGAGACTTGCATCAGAAGGGTGGGGACCAATGATAAAACCCTTTTTCCTCTTCTTTCTTTGTAAGACCTCCGGCAGCAGGATTTTTAATTTCTGGATTGGAGACGGAGGCCCCCCACTTGGCCTTCTTTGCCTCCACACAAGAGACGAAGTGGTCTCTCCGGAAGTCTCCTAGATTATCCTCTACCAGTTTAACCAGCCACTCCAGGGATGCCGTCTCCGCCTCCGAAGACGCCCTCGTATACACCTCATGCACCTAACCCCACTCCATGGGCAAGGGCTAGGACTCTCCCACATTAATAAAAAAGAACCGATTCTTCCAGTTCTTGAGGGAGTCGTATATGGCGGTGCTTATCTTGAGACCGCCGTGGGGGGATAAAGAAATCCACTCCGTTCCCTGATTGATCTTGAAGATCCCCCTAACCATTGACATTGTCAACAGCCTCGAGTGTTAACGAAGGAAGATGCAAAGGGAGCACAGGTACCTGACGACATTGGCATGAAACTGAGCAATAGGGACTTGAAGCACCCAAAAAAATCGAAATCAGCTCGTCGGGGACTGAAAAGCGGAGCCCACTCCTCAAATGGGCTTTGTATATGGTCACGAAGCCCGTGGGCAGCAAGAAAGCTCTGTCGTCCTTCCCTGGAATGCGGAAGGCGATCTCCTATAGAATGTTGTACTCAACGTACAAGACTTTCACGTCATTTTATCTCAAGATGGAGGCGATGTCGGTGACAGAAGCTATAGTCAAAGCTGGGGTTTTTCTTCTTCTCAAGCGGAATAAGGAAGACGAAGAAACAAGGAAGGCATAGGAAATTCAAAATGAAACAAGCAGGCGGTTTAAAAACCTTTGTGAACACGAAATCGTCTCGAAAGCCTGCGCCATCATTACCGCCGCGTGTCATTTCCCTAAAAGAAGGCTGTCGAATCAGATCCTCCGGCTCATTAAATACCAGGATTTTGAATGTACCGCATAGAGACACGTGGCACACTTTTCTGACAGGACCGCTAATTACCAATGCTTCCTTCTCCAAGTTGCCCGAAAACTTTCAAAGAACGGTCAATAAATCCAGTCAACATTTTGGAAGTACTCAAGGCTCCTCTTCAGACAAGCAATTACTCTGCCAGCAAAAACAAGTACATCCCATCATAAACATGCCAGAGGCTAGAATCCTGACCACCGGCATGGGGGGTTAGTGATGGGTAGGCCCATAGTTGGCAAGCCCAATAAGAAAAACGACCAAAAGTCCAAAAAAGCCCAGACGCGTATTAGACGGTCAACGCTAGAATTAACCTCCCGGAGTGCCAACCAGACGGCCAACACGCTCTCTCAAGACGGTTAACATTTCTATTGACCGAAAGTACTGTAATAGCAGGCCGCAAAAAGATATTAAACCTAATACGGGTTAGGCCCAGTTTGGCAAGCGTTCCTGTACATGACAACCAACGGTCCTTTCCCTGATTTCACGCTTTTCTTGAAGTCAATCTCTTCTAAAGAAGGCATCAATAGATTCAGCGCCCTCCCCATGAGGAAGGCGTCAGATTCTCTATTCTTACCAACGATGGAGTCCAACGGTAACAAAAACACAAAAAGAAGGCAGATAATCTGGAGACCGGTGACCCGCTCAGAAAGGAAACAATCCCATCAGATCACGCCAGTCAAGCCTTCCTACCCAAGGAAGGCCATCCAATATCAGGCGGGAATCACACCTTCTTTAGCCAAGGAAGGTCGTACTCCCCACCGGCTATATAACCCCAGAGTTTCCACTCTGGAGGGACACGATCTAAGATACGAACGTAGACGCAAAATGTAGCGCAGTGCTTGAGCATACTTACTCTCAATCGCTTACTTTGCCAATCCCACTCCAAGCCTCCAGATTACAAAGATTTCGCCCGCTTCCTGATAACCGTCCTTCTAAGCTACTACGCTTTCAGGACGTAGCTCCCACTCGTTCCTTGCGAATGTCAAGTTGGGAAACGATACTGTCAACGAGTCATGGGAACGTCTCTATATCTACAGGCCAACACTCCCACCAAACTCGTTCTCGCTCTCTCTATTTTTACTTATCAGTTCACCTTCTTAAAGTTCGAAGGCTTATTACTAATTTGAGCGTCGGAGTATTTTCGGTGGGATAACATCCCGCTGGCACCCGACCTCTTATTTATTGTAGTGGTGTGCAGAATTCAGGCTCGGTGAACGAAGCCGGACCTAAACAATCAAGCGAATCCGAATCTGTTCGAAGTCGAATCCAGGTACACATTATATTCCAACAACCAAATATAAAAATAACAATTCCATTTTTATTCTCATTCTATTCTATTCCCTAGAATAACTATTCTATTCTCACCTTATTTCATTCCAACAATCAAACGTACTGCTATGGAATTTGAGGATTTTGAGTTCAATTTCCTCTCTACCCAAAGAATAAGGAGTTTAACTCTATTATTTGATATTTCTATTGTAACTCCATCTAAATACTGCAGAGGTTACAGTAGCACTTGCGTCCTTGTATTGCTACTATAGGTTGGACATATGCTTCTTTATATGCCTTTTTATTATAAATAGAATTCTGGCTAAAAGATATACCACATTATTGCTACAGTAGCACTTGAGCCATCCTGGTTCAGATGATGGTCTTTGTGCCTCTTAGTTGGCATGCACACTGTCTAATTGGTTTTACATATATACCTTCTCATGTGTGTGGAGCAGGCCAATTAGGTGGGCTAAACTTAAGCATGAACATATTCGTGTAAGAATTATTATGGAGACTTGATTATAAAAGGAGTCAGAGTACAATATTGCTGAGCTTGCAGTCGGTGACGTGCTTACTATCATTCTTCATCTTACCTGTGATTGGCAGCCTTATTGTCCTGAACCTCGAGTCCTAGAAATACTCTGGGAGTAGAGAGAGGGGATCCATATTGTAATTTACCTTCATTTCTTATACGTATATACTCCAATGAAATGCTCACAATCTCCAATTGTGTCAAAGCTTCAAATGAAGTACTCTTTTAGTAAGTTTATATGTTTCAAAGCTTCAAATTTTCTAGCTACAACTTCAAAATTTTGAAATTTCATGCCTTCCTCTTTAGCCCTTTGAAAACATAACAAATTTCTATCTTTATTTTAAAGAATATCAGCATCGTTTTCTTCAGTCTCTTTTATGTCTTGAAGAAAATTCAAGCATTTAAAATTATCAAATCCTTTACAAGAAATTGTTAGATTTTTGGATATAAAATGATGTCCATAATTGGCCATTTATAAAAAAAAATGAGATTATTGTCTTCCTTAATTGCTTGAAATGGTTAAGTTTTATTTGTTAATCAAAGTTCATAAGTTGGAGCGTTATATAGATAGAGTCAACTCCTCCTATTTACAATTGCACCCCACACAATGTTCTTCAAGGAATAATTTCTCTCTATCTCTCCCTTGTACATTTTAAATATGAATGTTGTGAGTGATTATGCAGTAGAATATTCTACCATTGAGATTGAAATTTTCATAATTCGGGAAATAAATTAGTAATATCCTAATTTTGGCTAAATCAAGGCATATCAAAATCTAATTTTGATATATATTTTTAAGATTAGTATTAGAGTCGATATGGTTTGTTTTTGTGTTTTTTGTTAAAATCATAGAATTGATATTATTATTGTAATATCCATTCACAAAATAAAAATTTTGTGCTTCTTGTTGCTCAAACTCAAGACCTCCGACTTTGATCTGGAAGGGATAGCCACTGGGCAACTATTTATTTTCTGGGTATTGTGGTTTCATTAATTGAATTTAATGGTTTAACATAAATTAGTAAATTGGGAATTTTAGGACTTATCCACCATGCAATTATATTTCTTTGACAATTAATTTAGTGATATTTCAAGTGAATGTTTCATTTTTTAATGTAATGTCATAATTTATTGAGGAAATAAATATGCAATTGATAGACTTTAAATTTGACATTTCATGACTTTTTATAATCTTCTGAGTAAATACATGCTATTATAGAAGGTTATATTCGATAATTTTTTAATAAAATAAAACATATGCTTGTAACTTAATTTCTATTTAATTTTATCTATAAACTATGAAATTAAGTATTTAAATTTCTGTTATATATCGTATTTTTAGTCATTGTTCTTGTGATATTTTTAAAAAAATAAATAAATAATTTGAAATTAATTGTTAGTATAATTTTTTTATGAATTATCTGCATTGGGTTTTTTTTTAATTGTCTAATTATTTAAAAATAATGGGTTTAGAAATCGGTCTACTCATTGGAGAGATTATAAGACCTTAAAGCAATTAGAGTTGCCTCGTCTATTATTTTAAAGGGTGGGAATATGGTTTGATTATAATATAAACTGATCCGGAAGTATAATTCAGGTTTTTATTCTAGATTTTTATTTAGCAAATATTACAATGAATGTAAATAAATATTTGTCAATATTTGATAAAAATTCTATTTTAAAAAAGCTGGTTATTTAGTTGAATACCCTTTATTTTTCCAACATACTTTGAAATGATCTGATTGCTAGTAAAATAAGACCAAGTACGTATAAAAATTGGTTAGCTGATTCATGATCTGAGTTTGGAAGCATTTTATTATTTTTTATACAAGATTTTGCATAAAAATTAAATAAAAAAAAAATAATGACTAGATATTGTGGCGAGAGAAATGATCAAGAAACTTAACCAGTTTTTGATTTGCTACTTGTCTTAATTAATTTTGTTTTTTTGACTTGATTGACGTAGTAAGATAATTAAATTTTTTATGCCAGTAATATCTCCTCTGCAATTGTTTATAGTGATGTGGCCTTGAAAAACATCAGTGCTAATTTGAACAAGAGAGAGAAATTGAATGGAAAAAGGTATGATATTTGACATCAGTATATCCAATATATCTTAAATAAATAATAAATCTCAAAAAATTTGACTAATTTTTTATCTACACTAAAGTAAAATGATGCTGAGCAACACCTTAAAGATTTGAAAGCCTATGAGAAATGGCTCAAGAAATATCATTATGCGTATTTTAATATATTATGCAGCATGGTTGACAATCTTATTAGTGAATTCGAGGAATATCCAATGACTCAACGTTGTGAAATATTCTAAAGATTAAATTTAATATAATAGTTACCACTAAATTTCGTAGGCTGATTATACATTTTGATTCATGTAAGATAAACTTTAGACATATAATAAAATAGCATCTATGGGTGATATCGACTATGATTTATTAGCTTAAGAATATTAAAAATGATCTCACTGATAAGTAGCAGATCAAGTAATGACTTGTTCATTGCCAAGCTCTTGAAAGAAAATGAGCCAAAGCTTGAAGTATAATAAAAATATCAAAACTTTTGATGATATGATGCGTTATTTAGATCTTGAGGCTGAGCATTTAGAAGTAATCAAGCCTAATAGTTTCGTGCATGTGGTCATGTTAAGCTCGCGTGGAACATCTAGATCCAAATACAAGAACTCTGACTACTTTTCTAAACAATGTGGAGTTTCTATATCAGTGCATAAAAGGTAGAGAATTGGTAAATGTAAAAGAGGAAAACACGCTTGAATAAAGGACAAATTTAAGCTGATTTGCTTTAATTTCATGACTAAAGGCCACTTTGTTATGAATGCACTGAGTTGAATAAGGTACTTTTAACTATTCTTACTTAGTGTGTGTAATTAATTATATTATAGTTGTTGAATTTACTTTTTTATAGATTGTAGATTCATCAGCAACCAAGTATATAACGAAATATTGTGTTAGATTCTTGGAATACTGTTAGATTTTGACTGGGAGTAGAGACATAAAAGTGGAGAATGGAGATAGCGTGAAGATGCTTGAAACTGATACTTACAAGCCAAATTTATTGGTGGACATATTCTATTACTCTATGATGTGTGATATGTTCCAAAAATATTGCCAAATTTACTCTCTATAATTGTTTTAATGAGACTTATTTTTCATTTCTCATTTGATAATAATGGCATTTTGCTCTACCTAGGAACTTTATTATAAATATGGTTTTATTTCTAATAGCCTTATTCTATTAAATTTAAATTAATATGGTTACAATGATTCTTCTATTTATTTGACTTCTGATAATAATGTGAGTACACATATATGGCATACGAGGCTTGGCCATATAAGGTTAGATAGGATAACAAAATTAGTTAGAGAATGATTTATAAGAAATATTGCTAGAGCGTATTTATCTATGTGTGAACATTACCTAATGAAAAAATCTAAAAGAAAATGATTAAGAAAAGCTACCAGGGAAACTTTTTTCCATTAAAGTTAGTCAAGTTTGATATTGGTGGTTCATTGAATGCAAGGATAAGACATAGTGGTTTATACTTTATCATATTCACAGACAATTTTACATGGTTCAATTATATTTGATCTCTTATATGTTTGAATTATTTGATTATTTTAGACATCATATAATTTTGGCAGAGTATTAATTTAATGGCAGAGTATCAATTTGATGCGTCTCTGGATCCGAACTTCAAACAGATTCAGGGTGATCCGCTTGTCTTGGTTCTGACTCCGTTCCCTGAGTTGGATCCTGCACACCACTAAATAGAACAAGAGGACAGCGTGTCGACAGGAAGTTGTCCCACTGAAAACACTCCGATACTCAAATCAGTAATCAGCTTTCGAAAGAATGAAACTGTAAATTGAAAGAAAGAGAGTGACAAAGTGTGTTTTCCAGATGAAAGAGAGACGAGGATGCCCTCTTGAATCTGGAAGGTGGGGAGGCAGGAAACGGTCGTGAGAGGCGCGCTTGTATGCCTTAGGTTTTGGGTTACTTGTGTACGCATTTACGTGAGCGAAAGCGTTGGTAATTCGTGAGAGTTTCACCAGCGTAGAATGCAGGTAATCGAGAGCATGCCCCAATAATAAGTCAAGGGCATATTTATGATGGAGAGGGCGATCTCCTCCTTTGGAAGGAGTGATTCCCTCCGCGATTCTCGCGGGCTTGCCTTCTCGGGAGCGCATGCCCGCTAAACCGAGCGAGGTAGTTTCCTTCCGGGCGGCTAATAGCTCACATTCCTTTGGTATTTTTTACCGTTGGAATCCCCAGTTGGCAGGAGATTGGGAAAATCTGGCGCCCCCCTTACATGAAAGGCGCCGATTTTGTCAATATCCGTTTTGGGAACCGGCAAAGATCATGGAGATTGCTAGGAGAGCCGTTGTTGGCCGTCTGATGGATCATGGGCTGATCATGAGCTTAAGTGGGCCTAGCCAGTAAAAGCCTTTTTATTTTTGGCCTGTTGCTATAGTGATTCCGGTCAACACCCACATTGACCGTCTATGCGCGTGTTAGCCGACTTCCGGAGTCCAAACGGTCAACGATGGCGTTGACCATCTTGGGCCTTTCACACTTTGTGCCTTTGGGCCCTGTTGGGTCGTTTTTATGTTGACCGTCTGGCATACCTTCCTTCGTTAACCATAGCCAGCCCATATTCCGGCGTACCCATCACTAGCCCCCATGTCGGTGGCCAGAATTCTGGCCTCTAGCATGTACGTGATGGGATGCCCCTTATTGCCCTTCGGCGTTTGAGGATCCTGGAGGACTCTATGAAAGGCGTAGAGGAGAGTTTGACTTGAACTGTTGACTGTCCGAGTCAATTCCGAAGGACAATATTGACCGGAATTGTTTTACCGTCTGGGTTAATTCCGAAAAATAATATTGACTTGAATTGTTGACCGTTTTGGTCAGTTTCGGAAAAGATTTCTGCCAGGCCTGCGTGGCCATTAGCTGGTTTGCAGCCTGGAAAGCGACACGTGTCTCCTTTTTGTTGGGCAGATATCTTGGCCATTAATGCATCAATATTTTGCCTTTTGTAGAGCCAAATAGGAAGACGACACGTGGCAGGACTGACGGCGTCCTTAATGAGAGGTTTTGTGCTTGGCGCTTAAGTTTGCCTTCCACACTTAGAAACCCCTCACGCTTTCAGTCCTTCGTCTTCTTCGTTCCCAATCTTCAGAAACGTCCAGAAGCCCTAGCCCTCTGTGTAACCATGGCCTCCGTCACAGACTTCACCTCTGTTTTGAGAGAGAACGACATTAAAGGTTTGTACGTCGAGTTTAACATTTCGAAGAAGATTGTATGGAGATTTTCAGGAAAAGACGACAGGGCCTATGCTCCACAAGAGGGGCATATTACTGTTTATGAGGCCCACCTGAGGAGCGGCCTCCGCCTACCGTTGCCGGAAGACTTGGAGTCTGTTCTGAAGGCTCTACGAGTCCCCATCTCCCAGCTTCACGCCAATACCGTGAGGTACCTCTGTACTGTTGTGCATTTTTCTTGAAAGCGTGGCAAGAAGCTTAAGATGTCCGCAGTTAGGGTTTTGTTCAAAATAAACTAGGGGGGAGAGTGGATATTGCTCGTCCCCATACCAGAATAAAGATTAACAAAGCCATATACGACTCGTTGAAGAACTGGAAGAACCGGTTCTTCTTTGTGAGCGTGGGGGCGGCCTGGCCCATTGCGAGGGAATGGGGGCGGCCTGGCCCATTGCGAGGGAATGGGGCCAGGTTCTGGAGGCATATTTTGGGACGCCAACCACGGCAGAGACGGCAGCCTACGAGTGGCTGATAAAGGCAATAAAGGAGAACCCTGATGATTTTATTTGGAATTTTTTGGTTTCCCGAGATCCCGAGAGGAAAAAGGAAGGTGAACTAGGGACTGCCATCCCTAGTTAAAAAACCTACGCCGCCCGTGAGGATGATGAACCCGGAGGATTCCAAGGACATTATCATCCGTATGCGGCCTACAGATGAAGGTTTCATTGGTCCGCTACCAGAGAAGGTGCTGGAGACACCTTCGTCGTCGTCTTCCTTCATCGACTACGTGGCAGCCGAGATCTGCAGTGGGGTTGGCAGCACTGCGAGCCTGGAGAAGACCCATGAGGATTGGTCGGCGGATTTAGGAGTCATCTTGGCGCAGCCTGCGCCGCAAGCGATTCCTGGTGCTGTATCGATGGAATCTTTTGAGGAGCCAGCTTGTGAGTCGGTGGCGGCCACGCGGACTTTTGCTGTGGAGTCAATAGTGGGGCTTGACTCTTCAGCAGCTGCTCCAGAGGCTGCCAGAGGGGAGCTCGTAGCGGCTGCTCCAGAGACTACAAGAGAGAAGCCGGCAGCTACCGTGGGTGAGGATGATGAGCTCCTGGAGCGTATTCTGGATGAGGCAGCTACGAGTTTGGCTCGAGAGGGCACTCCTAGTCCACCGCCACCTGGGCCAGGCCTGAGAGGCCCACGAGGAGAGTCTGTGAGGTATGGTTCTTGTAGTGACCTCCTTACACTTCTTTCGTTCTTGTATTTATAACTTACACTTTATTTTTGTCTTGTGCAGTCAAGGAAGCTGATCTCAGCCTTTTCCCGGGAGGTGGTGCAATGCGACCAAACAATCGCAGACAGGGAGGCGGAGATCGCTTGGCTGGATGCCAGGCTGGCTGCTTCAGGAGGGGAGCACCGTGAGGAGACGGCTGCCCTCGAGGCTGTCATGGCGGGGATGGAGACGGAGATCACCAACTTGAGAGCTGAGGTCGCTTGCTTAAAAGAGGAGGAAGATCAGAACAAAGCAAGCAAGAAACGGCTTGCCGACCGAGTTGCAGCCTTAGAGAATGATCTGACCCTTCGGATCCATCCCCACGAGATCGAGGGCATGTTGCATGG
This sequence comes from Nepenthes gracilis, assembly GCA_033239525.1. NCBI lineage: Eukaryota > Viridiplantae > Streptophyta > Magnoliopsida > Caryophyllales > Nepenthaceae > Nepenthes > Nepenthes gracilis. Next base: position 7,977,552 of record BSYO01000023.1, read on the forward strand.
GCGGCTGTTGGACGGGATCAACGTCGGTCGGTGCATTGCACGGTTGATTGATCCCGATTTTCCAGCTGAACTCATCAACCAGTCCAACAGAGCGGCACAACATAAGGACGACCTAGTGAGTGAGCCCCATGACAGCCAGAGACGGCCGTAGCCTTTTCCTTTTTGTTTTTGTACTTACATAATTGTATAATACAGTTAAAGCAATAGAAGAGGGAATTCTCTCCAGTCGGTGTCCATTGATTTTTACTACTTTTTGTGTTTGTATACTTTGTTGCATTGGGCGGCCAACCTGGTTGGCCGGTGACCATTGCTGGGCTACCTAAGGAGCTAAGTCCCTAGGCTTGGCAGGTGGTTGTGTTAACCAGCCCGGTGGTGCTGTCCAAGTGGTGATTCGGACAGCCAGCGTTGGAGAAGAAACACTTTCCGTCACTGCACGATCACGCTATTTCCTCCTAGAGAGGGTTGTTGCGTGGGGTGGCTAACCTGGTTGGTTGGCTGCCTAAGGAGTTAAGTCCTTAAGCTGGGCAGGTGGTTGTGTGAAACCAGCCCGGTGGCGCCATGCAAGTGATAACTTAGGCAGCCAATGTTGGAGAAGAAACGCTTCTCCCTTCGACTGTCACTGACTGATCATGCTACCTCCTCGTAGAGGAGGTCGTTGCGTGTGCTACGTAAGCCCCCTAAGGTTTTCGACTGCTATTGGGCCACTTGGATGACCAATGTTTAGACCGCTCGTGGGCCACCTGGATGACTAGGGTTTAGACCGCTCATGGGCTACTTCGATGACCAGGGTTTAGACCACTTATGGGCCACCTGGATGACCAGGGTTTAAATATTACCGCTTACGGGCTGCTCGGATGACCGAGATTTAAGTTCGACCGTTTTTGGCCGCCTGGATGACCAGGGTTTAACGAGAGGGTGAAGACCCTCCCGACTTAGGGGCAGTCTAGGTCGGGTAACCTGCAAAGAAAATACATGCACACGCATATAGGAGGGATGCTAAGTGAACACTTATTTTTTTTTGTAAATTGAAAACAAGCAGGCGAATGTAAACAATGATGCAGTTACATACCTATGTTCGCTACTGGAAGTATTGTTTGAGGTAGATAGCGTTCCATGTTTGCTGAACCAGTTTCCCGTCCTGGCTTCGGAGTTTGTTAGCTCCATTTTGGCAGGACGGCGGAGACAAGGAAAGGCCCTTCCGAATTAGGAGAGAGCTTGTTGTGGCCGGCTAGCTTGCCTGTGGCCTCGACGCCCCAGGGACAAGGTCTCCCACATCGAATCGTCGCGCCTTAACTTTTTTGTTGTAGTAACGGGTGATCCGATGTTGGTAGGCTACTGTCCGTACTCTGGCAACGTCGCTTGCTTGTTCTAATAAGTCTAAATGCTCCCTAATTTTTTGGGAGTTAGTCTGTGGGTCAAAGGACTCCACCCTGAGGCTTGGAAGCCCGATTTTGACCGGGATTACAGTCTCAGTCCCGTAACAGAGGCTGAAGGGTGTCTCGTGCGTTGGTTCCTTCGAGGTTGTTCGATAAGACCAACAAACGGCAGGGAGCTCGTCCGCCCAGGAGCCCCTTGCGTCCTCCAGCTTAGTCTTTAACCCGTGGAGTAGCGTTCGGTTCGTTACCCCCACCTGTCCGTTTGCTTGGGGGTATGCCACCGAAATATGGACCAGTTTGATGCCAAGGCTAGTGCAATACTTGGTGAAGCGTTTTCCCGAGAACTGGGTCCCGTTGTCTGTCACAATGACCTCGGGTACGCCAAATCTACATACGATGTTCTGGCGGAGGAATTCCAGGGCGTTGTGTTCCGTTATCTTAGCCAGTGGGACAGTTTCGACCCATTTGGTGAAATAGTCGATGCACACAATGATGAATTTCCTTTGCCCCATGGCAATGGGAAATAGACCGAGGAGATCGAGCCCCCATTGTGCGAAGGGCCAAGGAGCTTGAAGGGCCTTCAGATCTGCGGATGGCTGGCGGTGAAGGTTGCTGTGAAGCTGGCAACTTTCACATTTCTTCAAGAACTCCATCGTGTCTTTCTTCAGCGAGGGCCAATAATAGCCCTGGCGCATGGCCTTGAAAGCCAAGTTTTTTCCGCCGATGTGCGACCCGCAGATCCCGAGGTGGACTTCGCTTAAAGCGTTGTCAGTCTTCTCGGGAGTTAGACAGCGGAGGTATGGAGTCGAGGAGCCACGTCGGTACAACCGTCTGTCAACCACAGCATACCAGCCAGTTGTCTTCTTGACCCGGTTGGCCTTTTCTACGTCCTCTGGCATTGATCCGTCCACCAGATAGTTTAAGAAAGGCGTCATCCAGTTTTCTACTTCGAAAATCTGCATGGCCTCTCGCTTCTCAATACTGGGAGCATCTAGGATCTTCCGCATATGCCTTGAATGGTACTCTGAGTTTTCGGCAACAGCAGGTTTGGCCAGCTGGTCCGCCTTCTAGTTTTCAGTTCGAGGAACGTGAACCAGGGTCAGTTTGTCGAAACCCTGGGCGGCCTCCCTTGCCTTAGCCAAATACTTGGCCAAGAGGGGGTTATTTGCCTCAAAGCTTCCATTAACCTGGTTAACGATCAGCTCAGAGTCGCTGTAAACTGCCAGCCACTTGGCAGAGCACTCCTTAGCTAACCGTAATCCGGCTAGCAGGGCTTCGTAATCGGCAACGTTATTGGTTGCCGGGAAGTTAAGCCTGAGGGAATATTTCACCTCAAACCCATCGGGGGTCGTAAGCACCACCCCAGCGCCACTGCCTGTGTCCGTAGACGATCCGTCCACGTGGAGTACCCATTCCAAAACTCCGACAAGCAGTTCCGCACTTTCTTCGGGCTGTTCCTCGAGGACTGGGGTTGTAGTCTTGACAATGAAATCAGTCAGCGCCTGTGCTTTCACAACAGGCCTGGGATGGAATTCGATGTCGAACTCATCCAACTTGATAGCCCACTTTACTAATCGTCCAGAAATGTCGGGTTTCTGGAGGATGTTTTTCAACGGGTGGTTCGTAAGGACCACTATCCGATGCGCCTAAAAGTAAGGCCTTAACTTCCGCGCGGAGAATATTAGTGCCAAGGCTAACTGTTCTGCGCACGAGTAACGGGTCTTTGGGCCGGTCAACATTTTACTTACGTAATAGACCGGCCGTTGGGCGTCAGAGTCCTGGCGTACAAAGGCAGAACTCTGGGACGCCTCTAAAACTGCCAAGTAAAGATATAATTCTTCTCCGCCCTTAGGTGACACCAACAACGGTGGGCTGACCGAGCACCGTTTCAGTTCATTAAAAGCGGTTTGGCATTCCGCAGTCCATTGGAACCTGTTGGATTTCGTTCCTCTAAGGGCTTTAAAGAAGGGCTGGTACTTGTCACCGAACTTCGCAAGGAAGCGGATACATCTTCGCTAGCCGGGCCATCCACCGACGCCCGCCTTTACGTTCCGTGGCGGAGCCATGTCGGCGAGCACCTTGATCTTCTTTGAGTTTGCCTCGATCCCCCTTTGGGAGACGATAAAACCCAAGAATTTACCGGAGGCCACTCCGAAGATACACTTAGCTGGATTCAGCTTCATGTGATTCTTACGGAGCACCTTGAATGACTCTTCCAGGTCGCGAATGTGGTCGCTGGTGGCCTTACTCTTAACTAGCATGTCGTCGACGTAAACCTCCATGTTGCGACCAATCTGTTTTTCAAATACCTTGTTAACCAAGAGCTGGTAAGTTGCTTTCAACGTTTTGAGTCCGAAAGGTATTACCTTGTAACAGTATGTGCCCTGATCGGTCATGAACGAGGTGTGCTCCTCGTCCTCCAGACTCATCCGAATCTGGTTGCAACCCGAATAGACGTCCATGAAGCTTAGCAGCTCCTGTCCGGCTGTTGAGTCAACCAGTAGGTCGATTCTAGGTAAGGTAAAGCTGTCCTTTGGACAGGCCTTGTTGACGTCGGTAAAATCAACGTACATCCGCCATCTCCCGTTGCTTTTCTTTACTAAAACGACATTAGAGAGTCAGTCCAGATATTGGACTTCCCTAATGAAGCCTGCATCCAGCAGCTTTCATCCAGCAGCTTTTTAACCTCTTCGCGGATGGCGATTAGTTTTTCAATGGAGTGGTTCCTCCGCTTCTACCTGACGGGCTTTCAGTTGGAGTCAAGTCCCAATTTGTGGACCATTATTTCTGTAGGGATTCCAGGCATGTTTGATGCAGTACATGCAAAAAGATCAGCGTTCCTTCGCAGGAACAAATCAATTCGTCGCGCTATGGTCCGGTAAGTGAGCCGCCGATCTGTACACACTTATCCGGCTCTTCCGGGTCCAGTGGGATTAGATCCATGGCTTCACCGGACTACGCTTGCTGGAGGGTTGCCTCGTCCAGATGGTCGAGTTTTCCGACTGTTCTAGTGCTGCCGCTTGGGGCAATCTGGGACATGTAACAGGTTCGCCCAGTAACTTAGTCGCCCTGCACCTCCCCGACACCGTAGGAAGTTGGAAACTTCATTTTGAGGTGCAGAATCGAGGTAACAGCTCCGAACTCCGTCAAGCACGGCCTGTCCAGTATGGTGTTGTATACTGAGGGTAGGTCGACCACCAGGAAGGTGAGCATTCGACTCGCTATTTTTGAATATATCCTCAAGGTAACTTTCAATTGGATAGTCCCTTGAATGGGCACTGGTTCGTTGTCAAGGCCATATAATGGGCCCTCGGCCCGTTTTAGTTTGTTCTTTTTTAGGCCTAATCTGAAGAAAGTATCTAAGTAAAGCAAATCACGAGAATTTTCATTATCAATAAATACTCACTTCAGCTGGTAGTCTACACTATCGTCTGAAACGAGTGCGGATACAACGAGGGGATCAGCATGGGGGGACACTACATGGGCTAAGTCATCATCACTGAAATTGATAGAGTTATCCGCCATGCGTTGCTTCTTCCACCCAGCCTACTATTCCTCACGCGCCCGGATGGGTTTTTATGGCAGTCGGGTGGTAAACCATGTTAACCACCCCTATCGCAACCCGATTTTGGGGCGGAGTTTGCTCCGCCCCTCTTCGCCACCACTCCGAGCTCTATCCAGGACCTCCGACAAATTTCGTGAGGTGGCCTCCGTGAATCGCCTCCTCGATCTCTCTCTCGCAAAGTCTTACGGTCATCGGTTGAATGGCCGCAGAGCGATGAAAGTCACGAAGATTTCACTAGTTTCGAGTCCTTATTCAAAGGGTTTTGGCCACTTTAGAATTTTTCTCTACTTGATCCGCACGAGGACGATTGAGCGCATGTCGGTCAAAGGTGTGAAACCGGGGCCGTAGTCTCGCGTTTTGGGGCCCAACCACGCCGCTTTTGGCGAGTGTTCTTCGCCGCTGTACTTCCTCTGCCCTTTACCAGGGAACGACCGAGGCTGATCTGCCCATTCTGGACGTTTTTCCTCGTTGGCCTCTTCTGCCACAGTGTAGGGTCGGGTGATAGATTCCGCCTCTCGAAAAGTCTGAGGGCTTTTATGGGCCAGGTGCTTGAAAAAGTCACCGTAATTCAAGTCGCAGATGAAACCGCGATTTCATCTCCTCTGTGATCTTGGGAATCCTTCTGGCCTTCGCCACAAAACGATCCAGGAACCGCCATGGGTCTCTCCCAGCTTCTGCTTGATGTGGGAGAGATGCCACGGTTGCTTCTCTTCCCGTCGGCTCGAGGCATACTGAGCCAGGAAGAGATCTGTGAGCTCACGGAAGTTGTTGATGGTGCCTGAAGGGAGATGATGGAACCAGATTCGGACGTCTCCCTTCAGTGTGAGCGGGAAGTAGCGACACATCACTGAGTCTTTGAGCCCTTGTAGACTCAAATGGGTGCGGAAGTGATCCAGGTGGTCTACCAGATCACTGCTCCCATCGTATGAGTCAAGGGACGGCATTTTGAACTTTGTAGGCAGTGGACGGCTCAGGATCTCCGCTGTGAAAGGAGATCGGTCAAAGTCGATGGCGCGCTCCTTATCTTGGAACACACGGTTCCAGATTTTGTCCACTCGCGTATAGGCGCGAGTGGCGTTTGCTGATCTTTTGGAGTTGAGATAATCCCTCAACTCTGTCTTGTCCCTAGAGGGTTCAGCAGCCGGTCGGCTACTGCCTCTAGTGGATCTGGCAGTCCTGGAGGCTCGCTCCTGGACTGTGTAGTTGTCTTCCGTCCGAGAGTATCGGAGATTTCTTCTCTCCGGACTTTCTCACGGAGACGTGCTCTTGGGACATTCTTCAGACCTGTTTTAGCTAGGAACGCAGGAGGATGCTGGAGCCGGATGTCCCCGACTTTCTTGGTCCTTTTGGTCAGCTTCTTTTTTCTCTGGCCACCCCTTTTGGTGACAGGTGCAGGGATGGCTGCTGGTGGAGCCGCTTGCAGTCGCTGCTCATTCTGAATGCAAAGTATTTGGAGCAGACGATTGTTGGCTTGCATTTGCTCCACTAGTTGTTGAAAATAAGGAGGTGGGACTCCGCCCGTATCCCCGTTGACCATGGCACCAGCAGCGTGGTCCTGGTCGGTGTTAGCAGCATCTCTAGTGGGATCGCTAGCTTGGTCTATCGTGTTCACGATTGCATAATCAGAAGGTAAAAGAGAGCGTTTGTGCAGATTTGTGGTTGGCTTTTATAAGCGCTTCCCACAGACGGCGCCAATGATGCGTCTCTGGATCAGAACTTCGAACAGATTCGGGGTGATCCGCTTGTCCTGGATCCAGCTCCGTTCCCTGAGTTGGATCCTACTCACTACTAAACAGAACAAGAGGTCAGCGTGTCGGCAGGAAGTTATCCCACCAAAAACACTCCGACGCTCAAGTCTGTAATCAGCCTTCGAAAGAATGAAACTTTAAATTGAAAGAAAGAGAGAGATAGGGTGTGTTTTCCAGATAAAAGAGAGACGAGGATGCCCTCTTGAATCTGGAAGGTGGGGAGGCAGGAAACGGTCGTGAGAGGTGCACTTGTATGCCTTAGGTTTTTTGGGTTGCTTGTGTATATGTTTGCGCAGCAAAAAGCGTTGGTAATTCAGAGAGTTTCAATTAGCAGAGAATGTAGGTAATTGAGAGCATGCCCTGAATGATAATTCAAGGGCATATTTATGATGGAGATGGCGATCTCCCTCCTTTGGAAGGAGTGATTCCCTCTGCCATTCTTCGCAGGCTTGCCTTCTGGAGCGGATGCCAGTTGCCAAACTGGGCGAGATAGTTTCCTTCTATAGCGGCCAACAGCTCACCTTCCTTTGGTGTTTTTTACCGTTAGAATCCCCAGTTGGCAGGAGATTGGGAAAATCTGGCGCCTTCCTTACATGAAAGGCGCCGATTTTGTCAATATCCATTTTGGGAACCGGCAAAGATCGTGAAAATTGCAAGGAGAGCCGTTGCTGGCCGTCTGATGGATGGTGGGCTTAAGTGAGCCTGGCCCGTAAAAACCTTTTTATTTTTGGCCTGTTGCTACAGTGATTCCGGTTAACACCTGCGTTGATCGTCTGCATGCGCGTTAGCTGCCTTCCAAAGTCCAGACGGTCAACGATGGCATTGACCGTCTTGGGCCTTTCACGCTTTGGGCCTTTGGGCCCTGTTAGGATGTTTTTACGTTGATCGTCTGGCATACCTTTTGGGCCTCCGTTGACCATGGGCCAGCCTATATTCCGACATATCCATCATAATTAAATAGGAACAAAAAAGCTCTTAGAACTAACTATGAGGGTAAATTTTTATCTAAGTAAATTAAAAGGCTATGTGATGAGAAATGTATCAAAAGACGGTTGATGATACCAAATACGCCACAACGAAATGGCATACTGGAAAGAGGAAATCATACAATGCTTAAGATAATAGGTCAATAATGGTGCAAGCAAATCGTTTAATATCTTATTGGGGTAATACATGGTAAACTACAGCCTGCATGCTTAGCACTCATACTTCCCATAGGTATGGGAAATTAGGCCTAGGGAAAAGGCGCACCTTTATATGATGCATTTTCATATTTATATGTGTGCATAAGTGCTGTCTCAAGCATGTCATATTTTACCAAACTATATACGAGCGTTTTTAATGTATCTCTTAGGTGCAAACATATTGCCAGAAATACACAAAAGTATGAGATAGGTGCTTACACTAATTTTCTCGAAATTTAATTTTTCTCAAAAATTATGTTATATAATTATTTTATTAACCTAATTCATAATAATTATGACGTCTTAAATACAAACTGAAAAATATGGTGTTTGTCACGTCCCCTTACCCATCTAGAAGTATTAACGAGATTATTTTATTATAAATTAATAATCCCAAATAACATTGAACGTGATCTACAAATTGATATCATAACTGAACGAAAATAAAATAAATAATCAAATTATTGAATCTAAAAATACCACACACGAAAATGACTCTGAATACTGACTATACCATGACATCAAATCATGTGTAAAAAAAATATATTTATACAAAATTAGTGTAAACAACAACCACAATTGTCTACTATTAAATAGGCCAACATCTCACTACATCGCTGACCATAAACATTGCAATAACTGATTTAATATAATACCATTCAACTAATGTAAAAGTAAACATTCAAAAAGTATTATTTTTGAGATAATTAGAACAATCAATTCCCATAATCCTAATCCTATTTTCTTCGAGTAGCTCTTCCATAAATTCTATATTCCTGCAAGTATGATCTCAACCACTAATTTAGAGGAGGGTTAGAAAAAAAATAAAAGTAAGAGAGAGTTAAATACTCAATAAAGCATATAACCTACACGATCAAACATATAATTTACTTTAAAACTGTGTTGAAAGGATCATGATCCGAATCACATGAGAAGACATATAGTTTCCTTAACATCCATGCAAAATTTTTACATTTGATAATTCTATTGTTACTTTAATAATACTTTATGAAAACATGCTCAAATATGGTAATTCTTATGGAATAAAGGCTAGTAAGATGTCACTGATGAAGAAACGAATAATCAAAACTCGAATTATATTTACTTTCATATAAGTAAAAGCCTTATATTACTATTCAAGATTCATAAGTAGGTCGTTATACATATAATCCTATAGATTAGATTGAGCGTCACTTTTACCTCACAGATGATAGATTCAAACTTTAATTATCACTATAATATATTAAGGTGTGTTATAATATATCACCATTAATTTTTTACAATGGTTTGATACATAACAAAGGAAAAATTCTACACAAATACTAATAGTTTTTTTAATTTTCTAGTTTTAGAGAAAATACCCTTAGTTTTTTTAATAAATTGTAGTTTTTTTATCAAATTATTCCAAATACTTGTCATAAAATGACTTAATCTTTCTATATAAACTTTAAAATGCTCATTTTAAAACACATGAAAGCTACATTTTGAAATATTTCAACATACGGACTATATTTAGCAATAAATGATAGAAAACTAGTAATATTTTCTTAGTTTTAACATTTCAGCTCAATTGACAAGCATGCAGGTATAAATTATAGTAAATTTAAGAAATATAAGATATATTTGAGAATTTAGAATATATTGAATATGATGTATGAAATTTATAATAAGAGAGTATTAAAATTAGAATTTTAGCACATGCATAAATATGATTGCAGAGAAATAACTTGATAATGAAATGCAGATAAATTAAGAATATAAAATTCACAAAAATTATAAAGAATGAGAGTAAGAATTCATACATATGAAGTAAATATTTTAGCTATAAAAATATAATATGTATGATATTTAAAATAGTAAATACTCAATAGAATAAAAAAATATTAGCAATAAAGAAAAGAAGCTTAGTATACACTTACCTTAGCTTCAAATTTGCTTAAATTCTTCCTTGGTTTCTCTTTAATTGACCTTATCTAGCCTTTTCTCTCTTCTCATCATCATCTTCTTCTCTCTATTCTCTCAAAATTTGATAGAAAAAGACTAAAAATCAATCAAACGTAACTTTTATAAAAAAATTGGCACACATGCTATGACATTCCGAAATATTTTTCTCTGATTAAATTGATATTATTTATTATTTTTGGTAATTTTGGGTAATTCAGATGTGAGAAAAATTAATTAAATACTATAAAAATATCTGAAATTGTCGGGCCGGATTGCGCCCATTTGATCGCCTGGGTATCGATTTAAATTTTAGATTAAAAGAAAACGTAATATATATATATATATATATATATAACGTAAATAATAATAATAATAATAATAATAATAATAATATAACAAAGAGGAAAAGCAGAAGTAAAAAGAGAGAAACGAGGGAGAAGAGGGTCAGGGAGACAGAAAGCATAAGTGAGAGGGTTAGGGTTTTGCTGCGTTGGTGGTGCGGTGGAGGTTTCGCTGGGGAAGAAGGCAGCGCACGAGCCCGCGACGGCCGTGTGTGGTGGTGGCCGGATGGCGCGGCAGGCGGAGTGGCGGCAGCAGCTGCGGGAGCTCGGCAAGAGGAAGAGCCACGCGAAGGAGAAGAGGAGAAAATGGAGGCCTTCGAGTCTGATTCTGAGCTCGAACTAGTTGGAGAAAATGTAGAGCACGTTGAGGTAAGTGTTCTTAGATTCACTATTTGCTCTCTAGTGATTTTTATTTGTTCTCCATCAGGTATTATCATTTTGATACCCTCCCAAAATGTGAAAAACGCATAGCCCATGATTTATATTCAATAAATATGTAGTTCTTTGTCCAATTTATTATCCGAATCAACCGATTTGGTATGGCCAAACCATAACCCCACGTCAGATTCGGGATTCCCATTTTTCACATTGTATTATGTTAAATTAACCTCAAAATATGAATCACCACGTCCCAAATGCGTATAAATGTCGCACGGCGTGAACGATCTCGCGCAAATCGACCCGTTCACGACATCCGAGCCTTCTAAAAGTGTACTATAACTGTTCATCCGAAATGAAATGGAAAATTTACATATTTTCATCCTCATGTTATGTTAAATTGACTTCAAAATATGAATCGTCATATCCCAATTGTATGTATATATCAACCGGATGTCCGAATCTGCAAGAATCGACCCGTTCGCAGCATCCGGGAGCTCTAAAAGTCCCATGTTACTTTTCATCCGAGTTGAATGGGGAAAATTACATGATTCCACCCGTTTAATGTTTAAGAAATTTGTATCTAATTGATCATATTAAATTGTAAACCTTGAAAATATACAAGTGTGCACCGGAGACAAGAAAATGTGTCCAGAGGCTTCTAGGATGGTATTTGATCACCAGAAGTAAGTAAATCCAAACTCTCTTGTGAACTTGAATTGAATGGCTAAAAATATTTAAATTCCAAAGAAAGGAAGGAACCGTGCAAGTAAATGGATGGGGAATCCACTAAAGAACGAGATGATATATTTGATCTCCTAGATGAAAATATGTGTGGATTTGATCTCCTGGATGAAGATAAGGATGGGAATGTGATTTTCCGATTGAAAAATGTGATATACTTATGGTGGATCTTCCCTTAAGGAAGGATTCATCCTGAAACTAGCACCATGGTTCATAGGGGTGGTATTCTCTGGTTTGCCATGTCCATCACGGTATGAACCGAAGGAATACTTGGCCACATATTCTGGCCGCTTGTGAAAGTGGGTAATGTTCGTGGTACGCTTTAGGATACTATTGTGGAAGAACGAGGATAACGCTGGTCCCTGAGGCATATGGGGCAAGTTGAGATAGCCGAGGCTTGAAGGCCTAAAATGTAGCCGATGGTCGAGTGCTGCAGACCTAAAATGTAGCCAATGGTCGAGTACTGCAGACTTAAAATATAGCCAACTTTAGAATGTGTGGTAGAGACATTTCTTTCTCGTTCTTCTCACAACGTTGGTTAGTACGACCTACTAGCTCGGGTCCGCAAAGATTAATGAAAGTAATGAAAATGAATAAACGTAACCAGAATAAACATGCAAACTAGATGATCCCAGATGTCCCCTCTCCTCGCATGCTTCCTTTTATTCAACTTATATGTTTCTCCTATCCAATTACTGTTTTTTCTATTATTTGCTATAATTAGTGATGTATGATTACATTTGCTGAACTGTACGCTCACTCTTACTGTTTCTCCTTCCAGATGAGAACATTAAGCTGGCACCTGATTATTTAGAGTAAGGAGAGAGACTTGTTTGAGGAGATTAGTTGAATGTCGAAGGCTTGAAGTTTTGGATACGTTGTTGTAATAGAATGTAAATAGTCTTGTTGAATTAATATGATTTGTTATTATTTTATGGTTATTGTGATGCTTCTACAGGTTTCTGGATTTAGCTATACTTTCACATTTATGTTGATATTTTGGATTTCGTTTAATCCTAGGCGGCATCTCTTTAGATCTAATGTAATGGCCCAAGTCCTAGAATATAGAAAAATCCCCGATGTCAAGTTATAATTACAAAGGATGGTGATCCGGTCAACGTAAAGATGTTGACCGGAAGGCCTCGGGCTGGAAGGTGTAATCCGTCAAAATAAAAGGTTGACCGGAAGGCGCATTCGAACAACAACAAGTGTTGGTTTGAAGAAGGTTTTGATCCGGTCAACATAAAATGTTACACTGAAAATCATGCATGAAAGGAAAGGGAAGGGAAAGAGAACGGGTAATCCTGTCAACGCCAATAGAGTAAGAATGAGTCACGCAATAGAGTTTTGGAAATAGAGACCAAAGGTTCCCGCTAGGTAAAAAAATTCAGGCAAGAGTACTCACCCCTGTTTACAAGTTCATGATTACATATTTCTACTCTAAAAGTATATATTATATTATATGAACTTATATGATGTTATTCATTCCTTTTATATCTGATGCTTGAAGTGGTATTGTTTGATAATTACATGTTTAAGGAAAAAGACTTTATGATGTTCTGGTTTTGTTCTTCCGAAGAATGATTTTGTCGATTTAAATGAACCGTGATAATTGTATCATTAAAGAAAAGAACTCCGTCCAAAGAACTCCGAGTCTTTTTCATGAACAAAGTACTCCGTCCTTTTTGAAAAGTACTCGGTTTGAAACAGAAACTCTGCCTTACGCCTTTAAAGAAGCACTCCGTCTTTAAAAGCACTCCCGTCCTTTTGTTTTGAAATGAACTCAGCCTTTACGTCTTTAAAGAAGCACTCCGTCTTTAAGAAGCACTGGCCCTTTTGTTTTGAAATGAACACCGGCCTTGACAAAAGAGAACTCCGGCTTTTTACTCCGACTTTTACTCCGACTTTTTGATAACAACTCATGATACAAGAACTCCGGCTTTTAACAAAAGAACTTCGGCTTTGAACTCCGGTCTTAAGACAATGAAGAAAAGGCTTTTGGACTTCAATTATGTGAAGTTAAGGACAAAGAACAAGGTTATATGAAAATACATGTAATCCGGATAGTAAGTGAAACTCTACGACTTTCGACTTTTGATCTATGATGGATGGCCATTAACACGAACCAAGAACCGAGTTTCCATTAAACTTGTTGTTAAAGATGGATGACGGATATTGGAGTGACACTCGAGGATTGCCTCCTGGGCCACGGGAGGGGACTTTCTGGTGGCATGAGAACTATGGACTACGGCCTCGTATCCGGGTTAAAGGCATTACCTCCCGTCCCGGGGAGCATAATGAGGGGATAAGGCCTTAGATTGTGGGGTTACACACAATTCGTCCTAGATGTTGTCCGCTCCCGTCTGATCCCTAAAGATGATAATAATTCTGATGTTTTGTCTTTTTATGAGTTTTTTTCGAAGTCAAGATAATAAAGTAATTCCGAACTAAAGAAGAAACTGTATGATGATTTTTTTGTATGCTAAGTTATGTGATGGACTATGTTTCGGTTCGCTTATATATATATGTTTATGTTTTCTGCATGTGAGTATTTTTGTTGGGCTTTGTGCCACTCTGCTAATTTGATGGGGAAAGGTTCATGGAGGACGAAGTTGAATAAGGCCTTATAAAGTGACTAGACTGGGCGTGATGCCGGAGTCGATCAATGAAGAGCTTGTTTAATTATTTTGATATTTTGTGGAGACTTGTAAAATGTTCAACTGTTATAAACTTATTAATGTTAGCATGTTTCGTATTTATGAATAAAAGTTATAATTTTTAGTAAGCATCTCGGGCAATTAGGTCCATTTAACATTAGAGTTGGCCGGACAAGTTTAAAAATCAAACCGCAGGGGCAGCTTTATACAATCCACCTCATGAGATCCTCCGTGTATGATTGAAAAGAAAATTTTTATGTCCATTTGTTATTTTATTTTAAGGCAAGAATTATAGGCTGACGGAGGCTTTATGAGTGGAATAAGGCCGGGTCGTCACACCTAACATAGTAGATAGGAGTACTGTGTCGGAGTCATGGATGGTATGGCGATTGTGATCCTGTGTATTATGTTGTAGGCCAAAATATTGACTATTGGAATAATTGAGTGCTTGTACAGGCTATTTTAAGTAGGTTGTATTTTTGATTTTTCGTCCAATTGTAGAAGAAATTCTGCCAAAATTTCTGTAGAATCCATAATGATAAATTATGGACATAAATTTATATTACCATTGATGGAGGTTATTGAAGAAAAATAATCTGATCCGTCACACATGTGCAGACATATACCTGTACACAGTTGTGTAAAACCACTATGGCACATAAGCCACTAAGTGACATTTATATTGGTAATCTACTAAAAGTGTACATGAGCGTCCTTTAGGTGCACATCCGACATAAATATTCTATTAAAAATGTGTTTGAATTCCGATCAAGCATCTTTTAGGTGTGACCCATCTAAATTGTAATACGCAAAGGGCGCGGCTGACGCTCTATTGGGCACATTCAACCTAATATAATCCGATCCAAAGTTTATTTTGACCCAATTTTCTCATTGGACCTCAAAACTTTCCTTTTCTAAATCCAATTTAATCATAATAAAATTTAAAATTTCAAAACTCGTACCCTATAGTGTTACACTTACACGGTAAAATCAATATTTACCCAGCTCTTGCATTAGCAAATCTAAACCTTCATGAGCTCATGAACAAGCCTCGAAACTTGACGCCATGAAATTATTGTTTAGATGCTCCTATAGTCAATCTACTAACCAATATCTTAGTGGCTCTCATTCAGTGACTATAAAA
Source organism: Nepenthes gracilis (assembly GCA_033239525.1). NCBI lineage: Eukaryota > Viridiplantae > Streptophyta > Magnoliopsida > Caryophyllales > Nepenthaceae > Nepenthes > Nepenthes gracilis. The sequence continues at coordinate 7,992,633 of BSYO01000023.1, forward strand.
TGTGTCAATGGAGGCTGGAACATATTGGCTCCACCAACACCTTAGAGGTGGGAAGATTTGACTCCGATGAGGAAAAATCTTACCAACTCCAACAAAAAATAATAAATCTATTCAATTGGACCCAACCCAACCAATTGAGAACATCAATGAAAGACATTTTACTAAATATTTCCTCTTTCCAATCGTTTGCATCCTAACAAATGTTAATAATATATTTGTTCTATTTAGCCAA
>BSYO01000023.1:7992964-8026284 GCA_033239525.1 Nepenthes gracilis
GTTCCACGGCATGCATCCAGTTTCACAAAGGTCAGCCCATGAGAAAAGGAGTGAGCACGCGAGAGGCCGGCCACTTACCCAACGGGACTGGAGCCATGGTCACGCGCGAAACTGAAACGCATTAAACAAGCACGCGAACAGCGTGAAGGGCGGAAAGGCTAGCTAATGTATGCATTGGCCAGACTACGCTAACGCTATCACCATTGTCTGGCAGATTTGCCAACCACTCTCTCTCAAGGGAAGACGAGCTGTGATCATCACGCACAAAGAAATAAGGTTCGGGCACGGCAACGGACAGCCCAAGGTGGATCGGCGGTTCCAGGATACCTACTGGGGCCGCGCAACGACCTGCATAATCTGGGCGTCTTAGCGCCAAGAGTCGAACGGAGGTATATAAGCGCCCCTCACCCTCCAGAAAGGGATTCCGTCTCGAATTTGATTCGAACTCGAGAACGGGTTTCCTGGGTTCCCGCGACCTGCGACTAAGGGTTACCTGATCCCAAGCACTAATCCAGTTTATAAGGCTCCAATCCTCGAGGATTTGGCCAAATCAAGCTCTTCTTCTCATCCCGCCAAGCGAAAGTAAATTTTACCATCGCAACACCAAGCGGTGGCTGCGCCTTCCATCACCTCGCTCAATGATTTCTACCTATCACCACATAAGTTCTTCTTACGCATCACAAGATTTTACGCGCACCACCTTAGCGTACGCATTCCCCAATCAGTGCGGAATTTGCCGACTTCGAGCGTCGGAGTGGGCTAGTGGGAGAAATCTGCCCGACCCTTTCACCTCTTGTTTGTTGTTTGTGTTTAGGCAGGGTCGGGTTGAGACGGAGGCAGATCCTTCTTCCGAGCCCCAGCTTAGGAATCCGAAGCTCCTTAATCCGTACAACAACCTCGGGCCGGGGCCGCAACATTGGCGCCTTCGTCTGTGGGAAACTGACAAAAGCCAAGTGTCATTTTCCTACCTATCACAGTTGAAACAACCAAGCATGGTAAACACCGGCGCAGGCAGTGCTCTGCGGTGGAGACCACCGTCCGGGATGGAGTCCCCCCACGGGGAACTAGCGAATACTAACCAATCGAGTCGGACACCACGCCTGCCGCGGAGTTAGACGCCCGAAGGAGATCCTCCCTCACCGTATGCGCAACACCCAGGACCCCGTGCCGGGGGCCGCCCCTGGGCCGCCGTGCCCTCAACTTCCAAGAAAGAAAGGCGTCGAGAGGCCACTCGCAGGAGGCGAGCCAATCGATCGACCACGCAGCCGGCCCAAACGCGCCCAAAGGGAAACGGCCGAGAATGAGGCGGAAAGCCTCGCCCGATGACGACAGGAGGACAGCCTGAAGGACGCTCCTCCGGCAACTCGCGCGCAACGGAGACCACGGCCGCGGGCTCCAATGGGAGCGCGCCTCCCATGCAGAGCCGCCACCCCGACAAGCACAAAGAGCGAACCCCTGGGGAACACGAGGCTCCGCGCCGTCCTCACCGCGCGAAGGGGCTCTACTGATCCTTCGATGGAGGAGAAAGTCAAGGTGTTGTGGGACACCCCGCACAAGGAGAAGCCCACGCCCTCCTCCGCCCGATCTCCGCGGAGTCGCCCTTCGCCCGTGGACTGCGGACACAGCCCGCTCCGAGCAAGTTTCGAGAATTTGCAGTCATGGAGGGATAATGACGAAGCAAGATCCCATGGACCATCTCAATCGCCCGCACCCACCTCACTCTACAAGGGGCAAGCGAGGCCACGATGTGTCAGAGCTTCCCGTCACCCTTAGGGGCGACGCTACTACCGTTCCATGGCCTCCCCAGAACTTCATATGCTCGTTCGGCGAGCTCGCCGATAGCTTCCCGAGCGCGCCTCGCCCAAGAAAGTGAGGAGAGACAACCATGGCACCTAGTCCGCCTCCGCCCGAGGACCTACGGATAAGCCTGGCAGGTTCTGGACCGTTTCATCATCGAGGCGCGGCGGATCCCACCTCTCCGACGAATCAAGCTTCGTTGCCTTCATCGCCACTTTGGCGGCGGGGACTTCTTCAAGCACTGGCGCACCGCCCACACTTTCGAGGCGGAGACCATCGCCGGGCGTATCACGGCCGAAGAGGCCAACAAGCAAAACGCCCGAGCAGGCGGATCGGCCGGAGACCTCAGGCCTGCGGAGGAAGAAAGAGGGACGGCGCTCGACTTCATGGAGCGCCGAAAGCGGCGACCCCGCCGGGGCCTAAGAAGGGATTCTGTGGGGCCTCCTCTCGACCCGGCCCGAATGATAGCCGCACAAACATCCTGATGCAATCGAGGATGAAAGATTCTTCAAGTGGCCAAAGACACCCAAGGGTCCCAAAGGCAAATACGGACAAAGTACTGCCCGATTACCATATGGGGGCACTCCAGGCTTGCCGCACCACCTCGCGGCGGAGATTGAAGATCTGATCCGGCGAGGACACTTGAAGAGATTCGTGAAAGGATCGGGCAAGAACTCCCCCTCCGACGGAGAACCCAAGCCACGAAACCCTTGGCGGCGGCGTAGTCCATGATCTCTTCCGCCGACACTGCGAACGCGCGAGCACGGACCACGGAAATAGCTTCCAAGAGAGTAGCGGCGAAGTTAGGGGTTAGAAATGATGTCATTAGCTTTAGCAAAATAGACATGGCATGTAACTTCCCCATCCCCCTTGTTGTATCGGCCCTCGTTTACCTGGTGGTGATGACTACCATCCCGAAATCAGGTCTTCATTGATAATGGAAGCTCACAAAATTTGTCGTGTATCTTCATAGGTTCACAAACCGGGACTAAAATGTAGCCAAATGAGGGCGTAAACGGACCATTATACGGCTTGGACAACGAGCTGTTCCGGTCTGAGGATTATACGGCCCGGAAGTCACGATGGGGACTCACTGCGCTCTATGACCCGCGCGAGTTGGCGTTCCTCGTCGTCGACCTTCCGTCTCGTATACACAATGCCATACTCGGAGACCATTCCCGACGGCCTTCGGCGCCACATCCATCCCGCACTGGTGAAATTTCCCACCCCTCGGGGGAGTGGGAGAAGTTCTGTGGAGATCAAGAAATGGGGCGGACGTGCTACTTGTCCCAAATCGGTCTGACACTTGCGGACCAAGTGAAGACCCGACCTCCGCGACGAGACGTCGCTCAACAAAGCTCCGTCGGGAGGAAATCGAGGCGATTCCGCTCGATCCTCCGATCCGTAAGCGGTGCGTCGGCACAGAAATCCCTTGAACCCTAGGAGATCGCGACGGACTAATTACCTTCCTGCGGACCAACTCGATGTGTTTGCACGGGGCTCGGCCCGACATGCCAGGATATCGGCCAAGTCATATCCTGGCCGGGCCTTGGCGCGAGCCGAAACTCCGTCCGGCGGAGGAACCACTCCGTCGAGAAGTTGGTCGCCGTCGAAGGAAGTGAAGAGGCTCTTGGGCCTTGTTTATCGAGAGAAGTCCAAGACCGGAGTGGTCAGTCGGCGTCGTCTTTGGTAAAAGAGCAATGGCGAAGTGGCGGATGTGTGTCGACTTCACCGACGTGAATAAGGCCTGCCCCAAAGATAGCTTTCCGCTCCCCTAGGATTGACCCGACTCGTGGACTCCACGTCCGAGACACGAATCAGCGAGTTTCATGGGCGCCGGCGTACTCGGGATACAAACCAGATCCGGATGGACCCAGGAGGACGAGGAGCACACCTCGTTCATGACCAGGACCAAGGGACGTATTGCTACAAATGATGCCCTTTGGTCTCAAGAATACGGGCGCAACGTCACGAGCGCCTCGTAAACAAGATGTTCGCGGCTTCAAATCGGGGGCGGAATGTGGAGGTGTACGTCGACGATATGCTCGTAAAAAGCAAGGTAGCAAGCCGCCACGTCGACGACACAGGCGCGAGACCTTCCCGAGATCCTCCGACAAAGATGGGATGAAGCTTAACCCGCCAAATGCGCGTTAAGGGGTAACCTGGAAAATTCTTAGGCTTCATTATATCCCAGTAGCGGAATAAAACCAACCGGAGAAGATCAAGGCAATACTCGATTTGAACCCTCCGCGCCACAAGTATAAAGAAGTCGGAGCTTGACAGGGCGGATAGCGCCCCTCTCACGGTTCTTGGCCAAGTCACCGAGAAAATCATTGCCTTTCTTCAAGGCGCTAAGGGGAAACCAAGTCACACAGGTTCAAATGGAGTGAAGAATGCGGCAAGCATTCAGTAAACCGAAGACTTATCTTTCCAGCCGCGCCGCTCCCGAGCTCACCGCGAAGGAGAAGATCTCTACCTCTGCCCTGGCGTCATTCTTTCGCCCTCGGCCTCCGTGTTAGTGGCGGAACACGAAGCAAGCAACAACCCGGTGTACTACGTGAGCCGGGTGCCTGGACGTAAAACCCGTTATGCGCACGCCGAAAAGATGGCGCGCACACTCGCCTACATGCAAAGCCGGAAATACGACCCTACTTCCCCGATCACACGGATCGTCGTGCTAACAGACCAGCCGTTGAGGCGATTTCGAAGCTTGAGGACATCCCCCACTGGTCAGTGGGTCAGTCGAGCTCGGGAGTTCGACACAGTTCCGACGCGGACGGGCCGTGAAAAGCGGCCTGGCGGACTTCATTATCGAGCGCAACGCCGGAGAGCAAGAGAGGACAACAACGCGGAGAAAGAAGACGGCGGAGATCTCGCCCAGTATGGACTCTCAACGTGGACTCGATCATCAACCCGTGCGGCCAGGCTGAGCTGGTGTGAGTGCAAGGGACGCCCGAAGGCATGGAGATCACATTCTCCGTTACCGCCTTCCTTCCCCCGGGCGTTGCGAATATGAAGCCCTCCTCGCGGAGCTGCGATGGCGAGGGAGTGTTCCGCCAGCGGTCAGTCGTGCGTAGTGATTCTGAGCTCGTGGTCGACCGGGTGAAAGGGAACTTGAAGCCGCGAACCTGACTAGTGAGGTATCTCGGGCGAGTAAGAACCCCGATCCCGAGTTCCCAACGAGATCGAGCATATCCCGAGATCGAGATAACGAACGTCTTGGCCGCCGGCCGCCGCGGACCGCGCGAACCCGCGGAGCAGACGCGAGGGAGCCCGAAGTCCTAAACGCACCCGATCGACGCCGAGGACAAAGAAGTAATGCGGATCGGCACGGGAGATAATTGGATGACGCCACATACGGTTCTTGTCGGAGGAACCTTACCCGACAGAGACGCCCACGATGCCAAGCGGTCAAGAAAGCGGAGATGGTACACGATTCGAACGGAAGGGCATGCAGACGGGGTACTCGGCTCCCCCTCTGAAATGTCTTACCCTGCAGGAGGCCGACTACGCGTTGGCGAAGTACACTGGGGGCTATGCGGATCACACATTGGCGGGAAAAATCTAGCATTCAACGTCATGCGGCAAGGCTTCTGCCCCGGCCCATAGGCGAGACGCTATGGAGTTCGTCATAAGTGTGAAAGTTGCTGTGTCCACGGCAACATGACACACCAGCCGCACACCGAGCTGCACTATCTCCGATCCCCATGGCCGTTCGCAGATGGGGCTCGACATTATGGTCCGTCTTCAATGGCAGCCCGGACGAGAGAAAATTTCGATCGTCGGTATCGACTATTTTACTGAAAATGGGTGGAAGTCCCTCTCGCTAAGATCACCGAGCACAATGCGACGGAGTTCCCGCCTGCTAGGCATTGTTTGCCGCTTTGGGATCCCCGAGGTTGTGGTGACCGATAACGGGACCCGATTCAGGGAAACGCATTACAAAGTAATCCACAACCTCCGCATCAAGCCGGGTGCACACATCCGTAGCGCACCGCAGATCAACAAGCGGAGTCGGGTTACCAACCGCACGTTCTTGCATGGGATAAAGACCAGTGGAAGACGGGGGCTCTGGGTGGAGGAGCTACCATCGGTGCTATGGTCGTGCCGAACGACTACGAGGAATCAACAAGGGAAACGCCTTTCAACCTCCGGGGTTGAGGCGGTGGTTCCGTAGAAGTGGGAATGCCAAGCTGGGGTCGAACACTTCGACCCAACTACCAACGCTCGGCCTGAAAAGTCTCGACTTGCTCTCGAGTTCGGGGCCCGCGCGCCTCGAACCGCCGCCTACCGGCGGCGAGTGGCGCGATACTACAACAAGGTGAAAGCACGCCCGCTAGAAGTGGAGATCCGGTCCTCCGGAGGCGTAGAGGCGGCGGGAAAGACCGCGATGGGAACAAACTCTCCCTCGGGATGGGAGGGCCGTTCTTCGTCTCCGCAATCCTCGGAGCGGAGCGTACAAGCCACGGCGCCGAGCGGCAAACTTGTCCCGCGGGACATGGAATGCCGCCAACTTAAGGAAATATTATCAATAATGCAACGGCGACCAGGTAAGTCGCACGCACATCATGATGAGTGCTTGAGCATGTTTCTGTCTTTGGTTAACATTATCACTCTTATTGTCATATTGCATATTCATTCGTGTGAGTTGATAGCATGCATTGCACAATCAAATTAAACGACCTAGGCGCCCCTAAGTCGGGAGGACAAGCGTCCCGTCCAGAAACCGATCCTTGGCTCGGTGCGGGCGGTCAGGCGGCCGTCGCGGGACTCGGCCTCACGCTAGATGGCACTGGGACGGCTCTCTCACCATGGCCCGCGCCCAAAGGCCCAGGCCGCCACCCAGACTCTCTGCCCGTGCTAGGCGGCCGGAGCGTCGGCCGTGGAGAGACACCTGGATCCGGCGATCCATTCCAAAGGCTACGCGCCTACGACCCGTGCGGTCGAGACCCGTAGGCACAGGGGCTCTTGGAGAACCCACTCTACGGCCAACAAAACCTTAGGGGAGTGCGGCGACCTTCTTGCACAAGAGAGCACCTACAGTCTCTACAATGGTCGTGGGCTAGGACCTCGACTTGGTGTTCATAACGCTTTGGCAGAGCGACACACCTCCCGCAATTATACGCGACCGAGGCCTAGACCCAGGAGTCCTAAGTTATTACGGCACGACCGCCGCTAGCCCTCGCAGAGCTCCGGGGGGCTTGGCGGCGACATCCGCTTTACCTCTGGATCGAGCTCCCCAAACGCGTGAGTATGGCGACATCCTCTTACGAAGGGCGAGCACCACGCAAGAGGGCGCTGTATAGGGCCTTAATCGAGCGGCTCCAAAGGGCCAATACTCAAACGCCAAGCATGATCCGACAAGTAAAAGCGAAGCAAAAGGCGAACAACGCCGTATGATAAGGGAAGCATGGGCCTTGAAGCGCAGCAAAAGCTTCTCATTTATACAAACATTATACAAGCGACAAGCATGATACAACAACAAAAACCGAACTCGGGACTTAACGGCAAGCTAATCGGCGGTACTCGGCGGGCCCGGCTTCCTCGAGAACGTCTTGGTAGCGGCCTTCTCCTACCCGGCGTTTCCTGGATGAAGGACGGCCGGGCGTGAGGAGCCGCCGGGAGGCGATCTGCGGCCTGGCGGATGCCGTCCCCAAAAGCGAGTGTCCATCGCCGACCGCCACTGCGAAGGAGAATCTTTGCCCAGCCGTCCCACAACTAGTCAGCGATCCTATCCTCCCGCGAAAGGAGGCCCTCTAATTCTGCGAACTCTCCGCCGCAGTGCTGACCTCCTCGGTGAGGGATGCGATCCCGAGCCGGATCTGCGCGGGCAAGGTGGTGCCGTCAACGATGACCCGCTCAAGGCTTCCGAAAAGAACCGCGCACCTCGGGGGGGACCGTATCGTCTGAAAGCAACTGTCGGTGGAAAAGTTAAAAGTATGACCCAGATGAGCGGCAAAGAAAGAAGTCCGAAGAAACAACCGTGCAGTAGGCACAATTGGCGCGGGAAAGCCTTGAAAACCGCCCAGAAAGGCCTCTCTCTGGGGCTCACTCTCCTCGGCGACCGCATGGGGAGGGCCGGCCGGAAAGGCTGACCGCCGAAGGGCCTTCTGCAGTTCCTCTCTGCGAGGGCGCCCGCCGCCCCTTCGCTAGTCCGAACCACATCGGCCCACGAGGCGTCGGCCCGACCACCGAGCATGCGACCCCGTGCGGAGGCTCATCAAAGGGCCACCCTGCGGGGCTCCGTCTCCTCGGCTGCGTGAGGAGGGTGGCCCGGAAGGATTGCAGCCGCCCGAAAGAACACGGGGGCTCTGCCACGAGTGCGACCGGCTTCCCCTTCGGCGTCGGCTGCTCCGGAGCAGCGGGAGCCGTCCCACCTCCGAGAATACCACGGGATCCCGGGAGGCCCGTGACGCCGAGGCGGGCTCGGCAAGAATAGCCGCGCACGATGCAGCCCCCGGCCTCCAACGCCGGCTCGGGCGCCTGGCCGATGGCCTCTCGGGGCTATCCAAAACAACAACGTCCCCGACGCCTCGGCGATACGGCCCGCAGGGAAGGTCCCGGTGGTAGAGACTGGAACCGGCGACTTCGTGAGCGGATGGCTCCGCGATCGAAGTCGACGAAGGTACAGCGGTTTCCCTTTGGCGGCGCGCCTGGCAGATCTCGTCGGGCCGAACTTCCCGCAGCTGAAGAAACCCAGACGACTCGCCTTCTCAACCTCCTCCTTCGGTGGCGTTACGCTTCCCTCAACCTTTGAGGGCTGCCGCGTCCTCATCATTGCTCGAAGAACGCAAACAGAGAACGGCTCTCCTCGCCAAAGATCGCGGCCGGATGAGTCTCTCGTATCTCCAGGACCTCTGGGCCGTGAGCCGCCGCCCGGCCACGGGAGGTCCCCATCTAGCAATCTCGAGCGTGATAGGGAAAGGTAGTGGCCCCGTTTCTTAAAGTTCTTCTCCTCGGGGCCGAGCGGCGGAGATCGGCCGAGGATTGGCGATGTCCTCATCGGTAGGCTTGTTCGGAAGAACTCAGAGATCGGGCCCCACCCTCTCGGAAGCTCATACTCGAAGGCGTCTCGAGGAAGAAGAAGCGCTCCTTCCGGCCCTTAGCGGAATCGGGATTTGTGCCACGAAAGTTGAATCCTACCCTAGGGGTGAGCGATATCCAATCCTCCGACTCCGAGGCCGAAAAATTACCCCAGCCGCCTTGGCGTCAAAATCGCCTTTGGTGCATGATGGCGAAGACGCACGAAGAGACACCCGAGTAGCATAAGGCGTTAGGGTGAAGCCCGGCCATGGGAACTCCCGAGTGTATCGACTATTGCATGCGACAAAGCGTGCAATGAAATAATCTGTCCTCCTTGAGATGGTACTCATAAATCTGTTATAAAGCCCTCCGGAGGGCGTCGGCTCTATCTTGAGGACCCGGGAGCAAGGGAAATCGGCTCGCCGAATCGCATAGTCTACCCTAAGGGAGGCAATATACGCCTCGATCAAAATCGACCGGTATTAAGAAACGCCATGGCGTCTGACTCTGCGGACACGGGAAGAAGAAGGGCCTTGTTTTGTTGCCATTTGTTTTTAAGAGCTTCGAGGATGAAGGTAGAAGAAGTCGGCGGAAGGAAAAGAAACGATTGGCGTCTGGTTTAAATAGACAACGCCGAACAAAGAAGGCGGGAAGCGAATTGCCACCGCCGGCGGAGGTTGAGGCACGTGGCGGCATCCAAAGACACCGAGAACTCCAATCGAGTGCCATGATGGCTAGGCAACGAGGCCAGCGACGCGTCCCTTGGGATCGGCTAGCACCCGCGTTGGCGCCCGCCGATAAATGCAGAGGCTCACGATAGCAGCAGAGCCCCGGTTGACGTGCAAAAAAAAAAAAAAAAAAAAAAAAAAAAGGAAGAAGAAACGGCCAAGAAACAGAAAAATCCGACGGGAGAAACAACACGAAAGGCGAGTTCTCATTACGACAAAATATTTGTGTTACACGCTAACGGGAAAAGAAGTGCTCCACAAACATCAAAGCGATTATTGGAACCGAGGCCGGGGTAAGAATTTTGGCGCGGTAATCCACCAACCGACCACGAGATCGGGCGCGCAAGTTGCGAGGATCTAGGACACTGCGCGGAAGTTTGGATCCTCCAAGAAGGCCGGCCTACGTATACCCGGCGGCGTCCGTAGGGCAGTCCCGGGATCGGATCGGTCCTTCGTTATGAAGCCTCGACCCTAACTCGGGCGCAACCTCGGGCGACCTCGGCTTCATGTCGCTTCTTAAAAGGTCTCGAGCTCCTTCAGGGCAAGATGCGGGCTGCGCCCACATTAGCTTCGCTAGGAAAGCGGCCCGAGCCTCGGACTCGGCCCGGGCGCCCTCCCGGGTATGCACTGCAGGCCACAGCCGCTCCACTCTTCGCGGCGGAGCCATTGCGGGCCGTGGAGGTGTCCTCGACTCAGAAGGGCCGGCAACGTGGCCTCGGAGAAGGCGCTTCCAAAGACGCCCGATCCCGAAAGAGCGGGCCGTGAGAGCGGATTCGGACTCGTGAAAGAGTATTACGAGTCACCTGGAAAGTCCGCCATTTGATTTCACAGCAGGAGATCGAGCGCAAAAGGTCAAGACAACCAGAGGACGAGTAAGTACAGAAGGGAGCCAAAAGTCGGGGGAAAACGTTTAAATAAGCAAGTTTTCTCCCGAAGAGGCGGCGAATCCGAAAATCGAAGCATTTAAAGCGGGGCAAATGAAGGCTTGCCGGCGTGGAGAGTTCTGGCTTCGCACGCTCCCGGATGAAATGAAGTCTCAATGGCCGGCGGGCATTAAATGCGCCCGGCCGTCTCGAGGACATGACGGTTGGCAAAAGACCCCACGGGCTCTTGGGAACGACACGTGGACCCTCAGGGCAATATGCCCAGAAAATCAAAACGCATTCACAAAGGCAAGACAAATGTAGAAGACAAAATGGACTACTTCTGTTATTAACAAATGCTTCCTTACAAAATACAAGATATACAACCATGGAGCTACGGAAAAAATAAAGAAGAGGCTTGCCCACGCAAGCACAGTATGCCCCGTACCTCGCCGGGTGAGCCCCGAACGAAGGATGAAACAGTTGAAGTTTTGCAGCGGTAGGCGGGAAAGCAAGGAGCGGCCCGGTGGAAGTCTCGGCGCTGAATCCACCGCCATCGAGGAAGCACCGGCAGGGCACTCCGGGAAAGTCCGATGTCAAGCCCGGCTTTCGGAGGGATATTTACCTCGCACCCCTTCTATGGTGTCGCCTGCCGCACGGCGCCTGAGAGACTTCTCCTCCGAAAGCCGTCGGGCGGGAGAGGATACTCGGAGGAAGTCAAAGAATCCCGCCCCGGCCAAGCCCACAACCAAGAAGGAGGTGCACGGCGGCGGCGAGAATGGCCGAGCCACTCACATTTGCGAGAGAAAGCAAGCCATGAGGCTTGGATTATGACAGTGAACACCAAGAGCTCGAGCATGCTGCGGGCGATCCACCCAATTCCTTCTCGAGTGCCCACCGGGCGGGCAAACCAGGGATCCTCTCATCGTCTCCACCCAAAGGTGCTAAGGCACGAGCTCAACCAGTTTGGGCACCCGGCTATTTATAGGCAAGATGACGGGCTGCCCTCTCACCCAGCCGCAACATGGCGTCTAGCAAACGTCTTTTCGGGCGATGGCGGCGACCACCGGTCACACGCAACCCAGGCGCGCGAATCTCGCGGGGCGAGTGGCCGGCATGAGGCACGCTGAAAAGCCTGCCTGCCTCGGGAAAGGAAAACGAAGACGACAAAAGTGGCGCGGCACGAGGAAGGGCGAGGCAGTGGAAATGGGCTCAAATGGACATGCGGAGCCCGACCACCGCCGCCCGTATGGGGGGGCTAGTGTTGGGTCCCGTGTTCCGCCCCATGAGACAGTCCGTACAAAGCCAATGGCGGCCCATGAGAAAGGAGGAGCACGCAGGAAAGCGTCGGCCAGTCCCAACTGGGGAATGAGTCGCGAAGTCACGCCCCGAACTGCGCGCGCATTAAATGCGTCGCGGGAACGAGGCGTGAAGGGCGGAAGGCTGGCGATAGAGGCATGGGCCGGCACTACGCCCGCCATGTCCAGTATCATCTGCGAGGCGGCCAACTACTCCTCTCTCAAGGAAGATTGGCGTGATCAACAGCGCAAAGAACGGCAACGTGACATGGCACGGCAGGGACGGCCCGTGGCTCACGGTCGTGACAACGACCGGCGCAACGACCCGAGACAACGGGCGTCTTAGCGCCAAGAGTCGAATCTGAGGGCATATAAGCGCCCTCACCCTCGAAAGGGATTCCGGCTCAATTTGATTGAACTTCGAGAGCGGTTTTTTTGTTACTTGCGACCTTGCGACTAAGGGTTACCTTGGATCCCAAGCACTAATCCGGCTTCCATAAGGCTCCAATCCTCCGGCCGGATTGGGCGAAATCGTTCTCCTTCTTCTCATCCCGTCAGCGGGAAAGTTAGCCACTCATCGCGATTGCCAAAGCAGCGCCTTCCACCACTTTCACCGTGCATTTCTACTCATCACCACATAAGTTCTTCTACGCATCACAGCATTTTACGCGCACCACCTTGGCGTGCGCATTTCCACAATGCGGGAATTTCTTGGAGCGTCGGAGTGGCCTCGTGTGGGAGAAATCTGCTGGCAGTTCTTCACTTGTTTGTTGTTTGTGTTGTGCAGTCAGGGTTACGAGAGGACGGAGACCGGATCCTCTTCCAGGCCCCGCGCGCTTAGGAATCCGGGGCGCTCCTTGTCCGTCTGTGTGTGGCGGGGCCTTGACAACATGTATTATAATATAATAATTATGAATATAATAATAATAAATAGAATAAAATAATAATAGATATTAAATAATTAATAATAAATTATTATATAAATATATATATTATTAATAATTATAATTTACATATAATAATAATAATAATAATAATAAGGGAGAACGAAGAAGGAAAGGAAAGAGGGAAAAGGGAAGAAGAGAAGGAGGGAAAGGGAGGAGGAAGAGGAAGGCGGCGAAGCCATGGACGCGGATCCAACGATGCCCAAAATGGAAACCGAGTACAACCCTAATCGGACCCATTCGTTATTTAAGGAGGACGTTGGTGTTATGAAGGGGGGAGAGGGAGCCGCCGTCGTGAAAGCCTAGTCGTGCGATCGTCGCATTTGTTCCTCGCCGTTGCCACTGCTTTTGCCATCGTCGACCAGTGCCGGAAGAAGAGTCGCCGTCGCAGTGATTATCGTCACCGCCGTTTGCCGTTGCCATTGTGTCGAATCCGAAGACGGAGACGAAGACGAAGCCGAAGCCAAACCGGTGCTAACCTAGCCGGGGTTTGCAGTAATCAGGCAAGTGAACCCTCTAATGTCATGCTACCCAAAATTGAAAATGATTCCTCATAAATCTTTCCTTCTTCGTTGGTATTGTTGGCTGTGAGCTCTTGGATTCGAAGTTGATTCGAATCTGTCTCTCTCTCTTGCTTCCTCTAATTCCACCATTTTGAGGCGTAAATTGGGATGGAGTGCACTCTTTGGGAAATTGATGAGAGGGAGCAGAGTTGTTATTCTGTTTTTGTGGCCGGCTGAAGTCGAGTGAGAAGCAGAGCTTCGTGCTCTGTTCTGGCCGAGAATTGTTGGGTGAAGGAATTGTAAATTTGGGATTAAATTGGGGGTGTATTGTTGTGTGTGGTTGTGTGAGTAGATGGTGATTCGATCGAACTGTGTGTGCAAGTGTTCTGTGTGTGCTCTGTGTGGGTGGATGTGTTGACATAAAGGCAGTTCGGTTGATGCTGTGCGTGCATGAGTGTGTGTAGGAGCATATGTGTTGCTGTGGTGGGTGTAAATGGTTGTGTGTAGCCGTGTGTATATAATGTGTGGGGGCGTGGTAAAGCAGCAGAGCTGCTATGCATGTATGTGTATGGAAGCAGAAAACTGCTATATATGTGTGCGTATTGAGTGTGTGTGTGTGTGTGTGTGTGTATGGAGGGCCAGAAGCTGCGTGAAGTTGTGTTGATGGGCTGTGGGCTGGGTGATTCGGTTTGTATGTGTGGGTGTGTGAAGGGCAGCAGATTTTGGGCCGTGGGCTAGGTGAATTGGTGGAGTGTGTGTATACGTGTGTGAGTGTGTGTGTATATATTTACATGAGTGCATATTTTTACATATATATATATATATATGGAAGTGCTATGTGTAAGTGTTGAGCAGTGAGCCGTGAGCTGAGTTGGTGGTGGGCAGCACAGTGGCTCGTGGGTGGAAATTCGTGGATGGTGTACGTGGGTATGTGTGTTTATGTTTATGGATATATGTATATATATATATATATATATAAATGGAGGTATATGTATGTATATATATGTATGTAGTAATATGTGTATATATATATATGTTAATGTGTGGTTATATGTGTATGCATGGGAATAAAGATGATAAAGAGTATCGAGGATATTTCTGATTTTGTGTATGTTGTATGTATAAAGGTATATTGGCGGTGTGTGGGTGATCTGATTGTATGAAGAAATAGATATTACCAATTAATTGTCGGAACCTTACAAAATTAATTAGGGATGAAAATTGAAATAAAAATATTGTTGGCCTTAGTCATAGGCATCGCTCCGGAATAAAATGAGAAAATAGTGAAGTAGATGAGCTGATGATATCTTGATCCTTGTATTCCCTTTGGATATTCTGAGATACGTTCCTTTATGTTGGATTTGATTGTATGAGTGCGGTCTAGTTCGCACTGAACGACGTTCTGTTGTTGATGTTGTAAAGCTTTCTTTGCATTATACTCGGTGTGTGAATATGTATATTTGTTGGCTTCTTACAGTCAAGGTTGAGGAGAGTGTGTGAAAACATTGAAGTATCTGGTCGAATAGGAGGCTTTGGTACTTTAATGTGGTTTACGCTTATCCGATACTGATTTTCGTGTCCTGAGGGTGTTGAGGTACATTGCCTAGGTCGGCCGGATCCTTATAGCCATGTGACCATTATAGGAGATGATATCAGAGATATCATTTGGCAAGGGGTATCACGGATGGTATCGGCATGCTACGGATACGATCTGGGAGGACTTGCAGGGGTAGTTGATATCTGTGGATAACCTCGTTGTTACCCAACCGTTGAGGGCGTAAATGCGCGGCTTTGGTTCCGCGGACCTTGAGAATAAGATCGAAGGAGATTCTACTATCTCGTGCGGTGGTGACCTCAAGTTGAGTTGATAATCAAATTCTTGATAATTCGTGCAGTAAGTCAAGAGGGATGCTTATAACCTAATGACCATCGTAAAAGATGATATTTGGGATATCATTGGCGAGGGGTAATGGAGGTGGTATTGACAGGCTACGGGTACAGCCTCTGGGAGGACTGTAGGGGTAGTTGGATACGATAAATAACATCGTTGCACCTACCCAGCCATCGGGGGCGTAAATACGCGGCCTTTGGTTCACTATGGTCGAATAAGGTCCAAAGAGATTCATTGTGATGTTTCATCATTGTTGATAACTGTTGAGTTTAGGATTCGGTTGAATCCACAAGTTATATTTTGTAGAATTCATGAATCGTATTTCACATTATTTGGATTTGGTGGAATCCATGTTGTTTATCGATATTAATGTTCAGGTCGTTCACGCTGACATTCGGACTAAGAAATCCCCACTTATTCATGATATCGGATTCCAGGGGGTTACCGTTGTTTATTGGCACTCTTGTTGTTTTTGGATGTGCGGGTCTTGTAAGACCTATTTTACCTAGAGTCGTATTTACGACGTATTGTAATTTGCTCGGATATAATAGATGGTTAGAGTGATATTGAGACTTTGTAGTTAGTATCCGAGATTGTTATTGTTGTATACCATTTTTTATTATTATCACTTGTTGGGCTTTGGCTCACCATTATATTTTCTTGGCTCCAGAGTAAACAAATTGACACCATGATAGAAGAGATCGCGTGAGTAGACTCCAGGCAGAGGTGATCTCAGAGATTGAGGCTTTTCGGATAGAGACTTAAGATTTTGGTAGTTTAGTTCTTTATTCAATTTTATTAGATTTCTCTATAATGATTGATACATTTAACATTGAGGTTATTTATTAAAATTATTTGTCATTATTATGGATATTTATGTGATGATGTATTTATGATGAATATGGATTGTGTCTTAAATAATATTATAGAATTCATTAAAGTTGTTCGGTGATGCGTAATTAATGATTTTGAGATGATCCGAGATTTTTAGCGTGACGGTCCGTGTCAGATTTGGGGATCCGAACTCGGGTCGTTACTGTTAGGGTTTTAAGTTTCTAAAGCCAAATCATACATAAAACTCAAATAAAATAGGTAAATTCTAAGGGGACGTGGGTTAGGGTTTTGATGGGCATAATACCACACAAATCTTAGAAATTGGAGATGAAAATGATATAAATGCATGCTCAAATCATAGGTAATATAAAATAAAATTATAGACGGGTATTGGGAAGAATATATCTGAAAAAATAGAATAAAAAGTGAAACTAGAGAAAGAAAAGTATATGAGTGCATTTACCTTAACCCAATATACAACTTCTCTAACTAGCCCCAAGTCGGAATCAAATTCAAGAACCTCGATCTCCTCATTCTCTCTCTCCTCATTCGTATTCTCTCTCTCCTCTCTCTTTTCACACTAAAAATGATGCAGAAGAAGACCATTGCGCATTTATACCCGCTTCTGCTTTTAGCGCCTGCCTCGGGAGCTCAAATGCCCGATAGGCACTGGTGCATTGGATTGGACACCTAGCGGGTGTCCCCCACCGATGCCACCTGCCGTACCCAAAACTTTATTTACCCACTTGCGTTAAGCCTTATATTGGTTATTTTACCTTAATTACTTCTAATTACGATACTATAGAAACTAATGCCTTACAACTTATCTTAATTATTTTACCTTAATTACTACTAATTATGATGTTGTAAAAACTGGTATCTTACACAAGCCTCTTGTCTATGTGGGATGGGGTATTTATATTGTTGAAATTGATTTAACCTTATTTGGGTCTTACGATTTGTGACAGTTGCCAGCGCCGATTCGCTGAGCTGTCCTAGTGATCATGGCACCATGGCTATCTGCAAGGATTCTTTCCTTTATTATAGTGACCGTAGAGATTGCCACATTGCAACTGCCTGCCTAAGGATATCCTTTCCTTTGTGAGGGTGATCAAGGATATCGCCACATGGAAATTGCTTCTGGAAAGATTTATTAAGTTGTAACTGCCACCCTAGAAAGATGTATAATCTTGGACATTATTTTAGAATATTTGTTGAACTGCCCTATGCAGTTATAATAAATGTAATGAACATACTCATGCTGAGTTGTGCTATTTATTGGCTGATGAGTTGGAGGGGGTTCCTATGAGTCTACCCTAGTTGCTAGTTTTCCATTGGACTGTCTCGGGTTAGCCCAACTAGGTCAATTGCTTCGTTGCTTTCATCTTTGGGCCCACGATACCGCACCATGGGCTGCCGCCTCCTAGGCCCTTCTCCTATCAGCTGGTTTAACTTTTGGGCTGATCCATTTATGGCCGTACTCATTAAGAATTAAAAATTAATTTAGAATACTTTTTTTTATAATTTTAATATAAATACAGAATTTTAATTTTACTAATAAAAATCATCTATCAATTAAATATGATAAAATTAAATAATATTAGACTTAATAGATAAAATATTTTTAACTATTTGTATAAAATAAGGGTGACAGATCATAATTTTATTTTTTTAGTTTATTCTTTAAAGTTTTATATAAGAGTATTATTTTAGAACTTAAAATTTAGTATTTTGATAAAAATATTTTTAAATAATATATATTTATAAAATATTATCTAAAAATAATTTTTTAAAATTATATTTTATTAGATTTTATATACTAAAAAAATTTTAGAATTTTAGTAGGCTACTTATTTTTTATTTTTTTATATAGATTAAAAAATTAATCATACATTAATTTTATTTTTTTACTTATATTTATTAGTTCTTATACAATTTAAATAATAAAATTTAAATTTCACCCAATTGTGATTCTAATATAATTAGAACTAGATTTATTTTAATATCAATTTTACAATCTAAACAGGCTCTTAGAATATATATATATGGATTCAAGAAAATTAGAAATAACAAAGAAAATAGTAAAGAAAAAAGAAAAAAAAAAAAGAGAGTTTATAAACATATATGCATTTAATAAGTTTATAAACTCATTTTAGTGATTATTTTCTATTTTATTTTAAACCATTTAAAAAAAAAAGGGAAAATCAGCCTTTAAACTCACAGATGACTAAAGAAAAAAGGAAAAACCTAATGGAACTAATAATTTCAATTTTTCTAACTATAGTTTATAATCATTATATGAATAATTATCAATCCAATTAGCATTATGTGAAAGTTGGGACTAACAGCTACCAATTTCCAATTAGAAATATTCATATCAACTAATCATTAAAAAAACTAGACTCGTATTTTATATATAACCAAAGGGATCGATGCATTTTTGGTTTTTCTCTTGTTTTTAAATAGAAAAATAACTTTCTACAAAATACAAATATTTTTTACTATTTTTCCTTAACATTTTTCATCAAATCCAAAGGCAAAAAATATTTTCTTTCAATTGTTTTCTTTTTTTTTTAAAAAAAAATATATATTTTCTTAATTTGGTGATTTTTAGTCTGCTATATGAGTAAAATTAGAAAGATACATCTAAAAGTCTTGGAGGGTATGAGGATACGTTTTATAGTATTCTAGTAACATAGAAATTTTACAAAGCTTATTTGTAATAGTATATAATGCCTTCATTTTTAAGGCAGAGAAATGAGATGATCAACTGGATTTGCTACGGTTAATAATATTTAATTGAACATCTCCTTTCCTCTGAGTTTTTCTTAGCTATCTCATGCAGAAATGATACTAATAACAACATTAATCCTTCTAAATTGTCCGGCTTTTGGAGAAGATTTCTTTGGCTTTAAAATGAGAGTACAGATAAATACGAGTCATAAATAATTTAAAAAATAAACTAGCCTGTTAATGATCCAAATAACAGCGAAAACACAAAGATCAGCGACATTATCGGCGATTACTCGCCATATACTAGAGATATAATCACAAATTAAAAATACCTAATTTTTTACGATCTAAACACTCGCAGTTTTAAATAATCGAAGAGAAGTTAAAAAGCCCACGTATCAAATTCTCCGCCTCCGTATCCTCTCACGGCACAACATATAATGTCAAACTCTTTGTTGGGTTTTGGTCACTTTGTTATAGATGCTATAGTATTATTGATTTTTTAAAATTAGAAGAAATTTAATTCTCTTTAATTAATGAACTGTACGGATATCATAGACTTTTTAAATTAAGAAAGATTTGATTATATTTGATTATGAAAGATTTGATTTTGATTTTATCTGAGAGATATTTGATGAGATTTTATTTTATCAGAAAAGATTTTATTTTCTAATTCTGAGATATTGTTATTTTCTAATTAATCTAAGGTGGAAGTTCTATATAAATGACCATAATGTTGGAGATATGTAATCAAGTAAGCATTGATGAGTTGAGAAAAAGAAGAGAAAGAAAGAAAAAAGAGAGAAGAGAAAGATTCGAATATTCGATTGAATTTCAAATCGTATTCCAATTTTCATTGATATTGGATACACTATTCTTTGAATTGCGAAGAACGTCTTTACTAGTTATATTTTTACTCTTTCATCTTGTACCCATTCTTACTTGGTCTAATTGTTACAATGTGTCTAATTCTTATATTTGTAGGGTTTGTGTAACTGTTATTACAATGTATCTAGTCTTTATATTTGTAAGATTTATATAGTCGTTATTATAAGGTGTTTAATCCTTGTATTTATAAGGTTTGTATAACCAACACTTTTATGGTGAATTTGTTCAAACGTATCGTCATATAATTTCTTCTCTCATTCTTAAGATAATTTTTCACATAAAAATTGTATTTTATATTATTATTGGTAATTGTAGTGTACTTATTCTGAATTGTTGATTATTTTTTCACGGTTCAAATAAACGGTCCAAGATCCAACACTTTCTTCATATTTTTCACACCTTGCCAAAAATGAAGTACATAATATATCCTCATTCAAGAGAATTTTTATTATCTTGAGATAAACTTCCTCCACTTTTAAGAACCTCCAAAACTTGCCCTCAAATGACTCTCCCAAACACTGACTGCAAGAGTAGTTAATGGAAGGGCCTATCATCAGATGATGGACGAATTGATCGAGAATCAGTTCCCCTTAATTAGATGTTCATGGATCGAGTCAAGATGGTCCATAATTGACAGATTTAATCCATCTGAAAAATCAAACAAATAGCCTCATATCCACAAAATTAGGCCAGCTCTAATGCTATCCAATTCCCCGGTCACGTTTGGTTAGAGGGAATATGGTGAAAATAGAATTTATATTTCTAAAGAATAAAAATTCTTCCGTTTGATTACAAATTTAATCGGGAATAAATATTTTCGGAGAATTGTTATTACCACATACGTAGAAATAACAATTCTCACATTTTTATTATTATTATTATTATTATTATTATTATTATTATTATTATTCTCACCTTATTCCTCATACTATTTTACAAACTAAATAATGGAATACTTATTCTCATCTTATTCTATTCCAACAATCAAATATAAAAACAACAATTTTAATTTTATTCTCATCCTATTCTATTCTCTGAAATAATTATTTTATTTTCACCTTATTCCATTCCAATAACCAAACATACTGCTATGAAATTTGAGGATTTTGAGTTTGATTTCCTCTCTACCCAAAGAATGAGGAGTTCAACTCTATTATTTGATATTTCTAATGTAACTTCGTCTAAATACCGTAGAGGTTATAGTAGCACTTGCGTCCTTGTATTGCTACTATAGGTTGGACATATGCTTCTTTATATGCCTTTTTATTATAAATAGAATTCTGGCTAAAAGATATACCACATTATTGCTACAGTAGCACTTGGGCCGTCCTGGTTCAGATGATGGTCTTTGTGCCGCTTAGTTGGCCTGCACACTATATAATGTTGGGATCACTCCCGTGTGAAAGTTCTTACGACTTGAATAGATCACGAATGTGCTGGGAGGAAAAAATTCTGGTCAACAAAGTTGACCAGAGTCAACTCTTTTGGTCAACTCTTTCAGTCAATATATTGACCGTCATAAGTTGTGAGTTATCTGAAGAAGTAGAATGAACTACTTCAATTGGTCAACGGTGTTGTTCACCAGCTAATATGAAGCGACGGATAACATAGTTAATATGCTATATTTGGGAAACCTGAACGACTGTCATACTCAAAAGGTGTACAATTGACCTACCATTTTGGGTGGTTAGTGGAAGTCATTCTCGGGACTCCAAAGGCTGATCAGTCTGCAGGAGCAGGCATGCTATAGGACCAGGCGAGAGCATGCAGGCAGATCCTAAAAGTTGAGCACCAACTACCAAACTATGGTAAGAGGCGTGTGTATATGTATGTACATTTTGCACATAGCGAATATAAAGGTGTGATAAGGTAAGAGCAAGAAGAAGGAGAAGACACCGGTCAAATTGAGAGAGTGTGTAACAGAAGAGTAAAAGTGAAAAAAAGAGAGCTGTGAGTAAAAATAAAGTGAGAGAACTTTTGTTTATTTTTTCTCTATTCTTATTTTCGCCTCCTGTAATTTTTCTCATATTTAGTGATTCTTTGGAGAATTTGTATCCTGTGATTTTTTTCCTTAATTTAGAAGGGTTTTTTACGTAAAATTTGGTATTTGTTTCTCTTCTCCTGTCTCTACTTCACAGTGCTCATTATGCCTTATTAGTTGGCCGTCCATTTCGGCCAACAGGTGAAAACTGTTCTTATATTCTGGTAAGTAGGCTGCCCGTTGTCGGCCAACAAGTAGTATCAGAGACGGGTTGACAAATCTGTCTAAATGGCGTCATCATCCTCAAAGAACTTATCATTCAATGTAGAATTGTTTAATGAGTAAGGCAACTTCATCCTCTGGTAGGAGAGGGTAAAGAACATCTTAACGAGAGAAGGAACAATCAAAACACTGAGGAAGAAAGAAGATAAGTAGGAAAGCCTATCAGAGGAGGACTAGCAAGATAAACGAGGTCTTGCCAATTGCACTATCAAATTATGTTTGGCGGATAACACGCTCCAGGAAGTCATTAGCTTGACTAATCCGACGGAGGTGTGGGAGAAACTTGAAAGCCGATACAAGTCCAAATTCTTGACAACCAGGCTTCATATTAAGAAATAGTTCTATGGCCTACAGTTGTCAGAAAGTTGCAGCTTTGAGAAGTATTTAGACGACTTTAATAGGATTGTAACTCAAATGTCTGCCCTTGATGAGGTAATCAAGGAGGAAGATAAGGCATTGGTGCTACTGGCCTCTCTATCAGCTTCTTATGATTATATTGTCACCACGTTACTGTTTGGAAAAGACACTCTCAAATTGGACGAGGTCATCACCTCTCTACTCATGAATGAGTCAAGGTAGTCATAAGGAGTTTCGACGTCTTCTCATAGTAAAGTACTTGTGACCGAGTCTAGGGGACGAAGTAAAGGTCGAAGCAAATGAGAGAAGGGACGGAGCAAATCTCGTTCAAGGTATCAAAACCTTGAGTGCCATCATTATGAAAAAAAGGGTCATATCAAGAAATAGTGCTTCAAATGGAAGCGCGAGAACGCCGAGAAAGAGAAAGGAGAAAAGGGACGTAGTAAGGATAAGTCCTCCGTCTTAGTGGTCACAGGAGGCGACCTCCTGGTAACATGTGAAGAACACGTGGCAAGCCTGACGGACGAAGAGTCCGAGTGGGTAATTGATTCTACTGCTACTTTACATGCCACATCAAAAAGGAGGTTATTCACATCTTACACTCCAAGGAACTTTAGAGTAATAAGGATGAGCAATGAAGGAACATCCCAAATTGTCGGCAAGGGTGACGTTGTGCTAATCACCAATAATGGGACGAAGATGATATTAAATGACGTTCGACACGTTCCTGACATCAGGCTTAATATCATCTCAGCAGGTCGACTGGATAATGAAGGTTATTGTACCACCTTCTGTGCAGGTGAGTGAAAACTTGCCAGAGGCTCTCTGGTAGTTGCAAGAGGAAAAAGGTGCTCCGGCCTGTACATAATCAAGGCGCTCGCAACGGCCGGAGATGTAAATGCTGTTACTGGCAAGGAAATCGAGGACTTGTGGCACAGGAGGTTGGGCTACATGAGTGAACCAGACTGAATCATCTGGCCAAGAAGGGCCTTATGCCGGAGAAAAGGATGACGGATTAAGGACGTGTCCTCACTATTTGGCCAGCAAACAGATGAGAGTCTCATTTCATGGAGACTTGTCCTCCCCAAAGGCAGAACTGTTTGAACTTATACACACAGATGTGTGTGGACCATTCAAATAAAAGTCATTTCGTAGAGCTCAATATTTTGTCTCCTTCATTGATAACTGTACCAGAAAACTGTGGGTCTATCCGTTGAAGTCCAAGGACCAAGTCCTTGGTGTATTTGAGAAATTTCACGCCCTTGTTGAGTGACAGACGGGGAAGAAAATAAAAATCGTCTGAAGTGACAACGACGGTGAGTACATAGGGTCCTTTGATGCCTACTGCCGGTCATATGGTATTAGGCATCAGAAGCCGCCTTTAAAGACGCCGCAGTTGAACAGAGTGGTTGAGCAGATGAATCGCACACTTCTAAAAAGAGTACGGTGTATGCTTTCGAAAGTTGAGCTCCCTGAACACTTCTGGGCCGAAGCACTGAAGACGGCGGCCTACATTATAAATAGGTCGGCCAGTAAACCCTTAAAGGGTGAAGTGTCGGAGAAGATATGGTCGAATAAAAAGCCATCTTATGATCATCTGTGGGTGTTTGGATTTAAAGCATTTATCCATATTCCAAGAAATGAAAGGGCAAAGTTGGAGCCAAAGACGATGCAGTGCTCTTTCTGGGCTACGGAAAAGATGAGTTAGGATGAGATTCTATGACCCAGCTGGAAGAAGACTTGTCCGGTCAAGGGACGTAACCTTCGCTGAAGATACGATCAAACATATTGGCAGAAAAGTCAAGTATGATGATGAGTAGGCGGACAAAGTAAGTGTGAAAATTGTTCGTCCAGTATCTCAAGAACACGGGAATAATGGTCCTGAGGCGGTCGATCACAATGGAGAGGAAATAATAACTCATGATGAAGGCGAGGATGAAGTCATCCCTCAACCAGCCGAGGAGCTGCATGTCAGACGATCCTCACGAAACAGACGGTCATCCGTCTGTTTGTCGCCTAGTGAGTATGTTATGATCACTGATGCCGGAGAGTCTGAAACTTATGAAGAGGTTATGAAGCATGAGAATAGGGAGAAGTGGCTGAAAGTCATGAATGATGAGATGTGTTCTCTCCATGAAAATCACACATTCGACCTAGTCAAACTTTCCAAGGGGAAGAGAGCTGTAAAGAATTAGTGGGTATTTTGACTAAAGATGCCCAAAGACACTAAGCAGCGAGATACAAGGCACGACTAGTGGTGAAAGACTTTAGTCAACGAAAGGGAGTTGACTTTAATGAGATCTTTACTCCGATGGTGAAGATGTCTTCTATAAGAGTTGTGCTGGGATTGACAGCCGCTTAGAACCTGGAAATAGAGCAGATCGACGTCCGGACCGCTTTTCTTCATGGTGAATTGGATGAAGAAATTTATATGGAGTAACCGGAAGGGTTCAAGGCTAAAGGAAAGGAGCAATTGGTCTGTCATCTGAGAAAAAGTCTGTATGGTCTGAAGTAAGCTCCTCAGCAGTGGTACAAGAAGTTCGAGTTGGTTATTGCCCGTCAAAGATACCGGCGGACTACTCGTGATCACTGCATATTCATACAGAGGTTTTCTGATGATGACTTTGTCATCCTTCTTCTCTACGTGGATGACATGTTGATCGTTGAATACAACGGTGCTCAGATAAAGGAGTTGAAAAAGCAACTTGGGCAGTTATTTGTTATGAAGGACCTTGGATAGGCGAAGCAAAATCTGAAAGTTAGAATTATACACGATCGAAAGGCAAGAAAATTGTGGCTATCGTAAGAAAGCTATATTGAGAATGTGCTCCAGCGATTCAATATGGATAAATCAAAACCTGTAAGCACACCATTGACTAACCATCATAAGTTAAGTACTCGCCAATATCTTTCCTCAGATGACGAGAAGAAATACATAAGAGGTGTGCCCTACTCCTCACCTGTGGGAAGCCTGATGTATGCCTTGGTGTGCACTAGACCGGATATAGCTCATGCTATTGGGACAGTTAGCCGATTTCTGTCCAATCCAGGGAATGAGCACTGGTCTGCAGTAAAGTGGATTCTGAGATATATCCGCGAAACTTTCAAAAGGTGCCCGTATCTTGGAAGCGATAAGCCCCAACTAGTGGGCTATTAGGACGTTGATATGGCTGCCGACACAGACTCGCACAAATCTACTTCAGGTTGCTTGGTGAAATTTACGGGGGGTGTAATCTCTTGGCAATCCAAGTTGCAGAAGTGCACGGCCCTATTCACTACTGAATCCGAGTATATCGTAGTGACGGAAGCTTACAAGGAAATGCTATGGATGAAGGAGTTCGTTCAAGAATTGGGCATTGAATAGGAGAGATATGTGGTACTCTGTGATAGCCAGAGTGCAATTCATCTATACAAGAACTCCTCATTTTATTCCAGATCGAAACACATTGATGTGTGATATCACTGGGTAAGAGACACACTTGAGGATGGTCTACTGTCACTGGATAAGGTTAGCACTGAAGAGAACGGAGTAAACATGATGACCAAGATTCTACCGTAAGGGAAAAATGAGGCATGCTACAGGCTGGCCAGAATGATAGACTTAATGTCCTCACGGTCGTGAGGGAAAGTTTGTTGGGATCACTCCCGTGTGGAAGTCCTAAGGACTTGAATAGAGCACGGATGTACTGGGAGGAAGAAATTTCGGTCAACTTTGTTGACCGGAGTCAATTCTTCCGATCAACTCTTCCGGTTAATATGTTGACCGTCATAAGTTGTGAATCGTCTGAAGAAGTGGGACGGGCTACTTCGACCGGTCAACGGTGTGGTTGACCGATTAATATGAAGCAACAGACAACAGAGTTGACATGTTGTATTTGGAAAACCTGAGCGACTGTCATACCCAAAAGGTGTACAGTTGACCTACCCTTTTGGGTGGTTGGTGGAAGTTATTCTCCGGACTCCAAAGGCTGATCGATTTGTAGGAGCAGGCATGCTGCAGGACCAGACGTGAGCATGCAAGATCTTGGAAGGTAAGCACCAATTACCAAGTTATGGTGAGGGGCATGTGTATATATATGTACACTTTGCACATAACAAATATAAAGGTGTGATAAGGTAAGAACAAGAAGAAGGAGAAGACACTGGTCAAGTTGAGAGAGTGTGTAACAATGGAGTGAAAGTGAAAAGAAAGAGAGTTGTGAGTGAAAATAAAGTGAGAGAGCCTTTGTTTATTTTTGCTCTGTTCTTATTTTCGTCTCCTGTAATTTTTTTCATACTTAGTGATTCTTTGTAGACTTTATATCCCATGGTTTGTTCCTTAATTTAGAAGGGTGTTTCACGTAAAATTTAGTGTCCGTTTCTCTTCTCTTATCTCTACTTCACAGTACTTATTGTACCTTATTAGTTGGCCATCCATTTCGACCAACAGGTGAAAACTATTCTTGTATTCTGGTAAGTAGGCCGCCCGTTACCAGCCAATATATAATTGGTTTTATTTATATACCTTCTCATGGGTGTGGAGCAGGCCAATTAGGTGGGCTAAACTTAAGCATGAACATATTCGTGCAAGAATTATTATGGAGACTTGATTATAAAAGGAGTCAGAGTATAATATTGTTGAGCTTGCAGTCGGTGACTTGCTTACTATCATTCTTCATCTTACCTGTGATTGGCAGCCTTATTGTCCTGAACCTCGAGTCCTAGAAATACTCTAGGAGTAGAGAGAGGGGATCCATATTGTAATTTATCTTCATTTCTTATATGTATATACTCCAACGAAATGCTCACAATCTCCAATTGTGTCAAAGCTTCAAATGAAGTACTCTTTTAGTAAGTTTATATGTTTCAAAGCTTCAAATTTTCTAACTACAACTTCAAAATCTTGAAATTTCATGCCTTCTTCTTTAGCCCTTTGAAAACATAACAAATTTCTATCTTTATTTTAAAGAATATCAGCATCGTTTTCTTCAGTCTCTTTTATGTCTTGAAGAAAATTCAAACATTTAAAATTATCAAATCCTTTACAAGAAATTGTTAGATTTTTGGATATAAAATAATGTCCACAATTGGCCATTTATATATATATATATAAATGAGATTATTGTCTTCCTTAATTGCTTGAAATGGTTGAGTTTTATTTGTTAATCAAAGTTCTTAAGTTGGAGCATTATATAGATAGAGTCAACTCCTCCTATTTACAATTGCACCCCACACAATGTTCTTCAAGGAATAATTTCTCTCTATCTCTCCCTTGTACATTTTTAATATGAATATTGTGAGTGATTAAGTAGTAGAATATTCTACTATTGAGATTGAAATTTTCATAATTCGAAAAATAAATTAGTAATATCCTAATTTTGGCTAAATCAAGGCATATCAAAATCTAATTTTGTTATATATTTTTAAGATTAGTATTAGAGTTGATATGGTTTGTTTTTGTGTTTTTTGTTAAAATCATAGAATTGATATTATTCTTGTAATATCCATTCACAAAATAAAAATTTTGTGCTTCTTGTTGCTCAAACTCAAGGCCTCCGACTTTGATTTGGAAGGGATAGCCACTGGGCAACTATTTATTTTCTGGGTATTGTGGTTTCATTAATTGAATTTAATGGTTTAACATAAATTTGTAAATTGGGAATTTTAGGACTTATCCACCATGCAATTATATTTCTTTGACAATTAATTTAGTGATATTTCAAGTGAATGTTTCATTTTTTAATGTAATGTCATAATTTATTGAGGAAATAAATATGCAATTGATAGACTTTAAATTTGACATTTCATGACTTTTTATAATCTTCTGAGTAAATACATGCTATTATAGAAGGTTATATTCGATAATTTTTTAATGAAATAAAACATATGCATGTATTTTAATTTCTATTTAATTTTATCTATAAACTATGAAATTAAGTATTTATATTTCTGTTAT
Source organism: Nepenthes gracilis (assembly GCA_033239525.1). Taxonomy (NCBI): domain Eukaryota; kingdom Viridiplantae; phylum Streptophyta; class Magnoliopsida; order Caryophyllales; family Nepenthaceae; genus Nepenthes; species Nepenthes gracilis. Next base: position 8,021,022 of record BSYO01000023.1, read on the forward strand.
ATATGGTATTTTTAGCCATTGTTCTTGTGATATTTTTTTATAAAAAAAACAAATAATTTGAAATTAATTGTTAGTATAATTTTTTTATGAATTATCTGCATTGGGTTTTTTTTAATTGTCTAATTATCTAAAAATAATGGGTTTAGAAATCGGTCTACTCATTGGAGAGATTATAAGACCTTAAAGCAATTAGAGTTGCCTCGTCTATTATTTTAAAGGGTGGGAATATGGTTTAATTATAATATAAACTGATCCGGAAGTATAATTCAGGTTTTTATTCTAGATTTTTATTTATCAAATATTACAAAGAATGAAAATGAATATTTGATAAAAATTCTATTTTAAAAAAGCTGTTATTTAGTTGAATACCCTTAATTTTTCCAACATACTTTGCAATGATCTGATTGCTACTAAAATAAGACCAAGTACGTATAAAAATTGGTTAGCTGACTCATGATCTGAGTTTTTATACAAGATTTTGCATAAAAATTAAATAAAAAAATAATGACTAGATATTGTGGCGAGAGAAATGATCAAGAAACTTAACCAGTATTTGATTTGCTACTTGTCTTAATTAATTTTGTTTTTTTTTACTTGATTGACGTAGTAAGATAATTAAATTTTTTATGCCAGTAATATCTCCCCTGCAATTGTTTATAGTGATGTGGCCTTGAAAAACATCAGTGCTAATTTGAACAAGAGAGAGAGAAATTGAATGGAAAAAAGGTATGATATTTGACATCAGTATATCCAATATATCTTAAATAAATAATAAATCTCAAAAAATTTGACTAATTTTTTATCTACACTAAAGTAAAATGATGCTGAGCAACACCTTAAAGATTTGAAAGCCTATGAGAAATGGCTCAAGAAATATCATTATGCGTATTTTAATATATTATGCAGCATGGTTGACAATCTTATTAGTGAATTCGAGGAATATCCAATGACTCAACGTTGTGAAATATTTTAAAGATTAAATTTAATATAATATTTACCACTAAATTTCATAGGTTGATTATAAATTTTGACTCATGTAAGATAAATTTTAGACATATAATAAAATAGCATCTATGAGTGATATCGACTATGATTAATTAGCTTAGGAATATTACGAATGATCTCACTTATAAGTAGCAATCAAGTAGTGACTTGTTCATTGCCAAGCTCTTGAAAGAAAATGAGCCAAAGCTTGAAGTATAATAAAAATATCAAAATTTTTAATGATATGATGCGTTATTTAGATCTTGAGGCTGAAGATTTAGAAGTAATCAAGCCTAATAGTTTGGTGCATGTGGCCATGTTAAGTATGCATGGAACATCTAGATCCAAATACAAGAACTCTGACTACTTTTCCAAACAATATGAAATTTCTGTGTCAGCGCATAAAAAGTAGAGAACTGATAAATGTTAAAGAGGATAACACGCTGGAATAAAGGATAAATTTAAGCTGATTTGCTTTAATTTCATAACGAAAGGCCACTTTGTCATGAATGCACTGAGTTGAGTAAGGTACTTTTAACTATTCTTACTTAGTGTGTGTAATTAATTATGTCATGGTTGTTAAATTTACTCTTTTATAGACTGTAGATTCATCAGCAACCAAATATATAATGAAAGATTGAGTTAGATTCTTGGAATATTGTTAGATTTTGACCGGGAGTAGAGACATAAAAGTGGAAAATGGAGATAGCGTGAAGATGCTCGGAACTAACACTTACAAGCTAATTTTATTGGTGGACATATTCGATTACTTTATGATGTGTTATATGCTCTAAAGATACGGCCAAATTTACTCTCTATAATTGTTTTAACAAGACTTGTTTTCCATTTCTCATTTGATAATAGTGGCATTTTGCTCTACTGGGAACTTTATTATAAATATAGCTTTATTTCTAATAGCTTTATTCTATTAAATTTAAATTAATATGGTTACAATGATTCTTCTATTTATTTGACTTCAGATAATAATGTGAGTACCTGTACATGGCATGTGAGGCTTGGCCATGTAAGGTAAGATAGGATAACAAGATTAGTTAGAGAATAATTTATAAGAAATATTGTTAGAGCGTCTTTGCCTATGTATGAATATTACCTAATGAAAGAAATCTAAAAGAAAATGATTAAGAAAAGCTACCGGGGAAACTTTTTTCCATTAAAGTTAGTCAATTTTGATATTGGTGGTTCATTGAATGCAAGGATAAGACATAGTGGTTTATAATTTATCATATTCACAGATAATTTTACATGGTTCAATTATATTTGATCTCTTATATGTTTGAAGTATGTGATTATTTTAGACGTCATATGATTTTGGCAAAGTATCAATTAAATAGGAACAAGAAAGCTCTTAAAACTAACTATGAGGATAAATTTTTATCTAAGTAAATTAAAAGGCTATGTGATGAGAAATATATCAAAAGATGGTTGATCATATCAAATACGCCACAACGAAATGGCACAATGGAAAGAGGAAATCATACAATGCTTAAGATAATAAGTCAATACTGGTGCAAGCAAATCTTTTAATATCTTATTGGGGTAATAGATGGTAAACTACATTCTACATGCTTAGCACTCATACTTCCCATAGGTATGGGAAATTAGGCCTAGGGAAAAGGCGCACCCTTATAAGATGCATTCTCATATTTATAAGTGTGTATAAGGGCTGTCTCAAGCATGTCATATTTTACCCAAACTATATACGAGCGTTTTTTACATATCCCTTAGGTGCAAACATATTGCAAGAAATACGCAAAAGTACGAGATAGGTGCTTATACTAATTTTCTCGAAATTTAATTTTTCTCTAAAATTATGTTATATAATTATTTTGTTAACCTAATTCATAATAATTATGACGTCTTAAATACAAACTGAAAGATGCGGTGTTTGTCACGTCCCCTTACCCATCATGAAGTATTAATGAGATTATTTTATTATAAATTAATAATTCCAAATAACATTGAACGTGAACTACAAATTGATATCACAACTGAACAAAAATAAAATAAATAATCAAATTACATAATCTAAAAATATCACACACAAAAGTGACTCTGAATACTGACCATACATGACATCGAATCATGTGTAAAAAGATATATCTATACAAAATTAGTGTAAACAACAACCACAATTGTCTACTACTAAATAGCCAACATCTCACTACATCGCTGACCATAAACATTGCAATAACTGATTTAATATAAGACCATTCAACTAATGTAAAAGTAAACATTCTAAAAGTATTATTTTTGAGACAATTAGAACAACCAATTCCCATAATCCTAATCCTATTTTCTTTGAGTAGCTCTTCCATAAATTCTATATTCCTGCAAGTATGATCTCAACCACTAATTTAGAGGAGGGTTAAAAAAAAATAAAAGTAAAAGTGAGTTAAATTCTCAAAAAAGCAAATAAGCTACACGATCAAACATATAATTTACTTTAAAACTGTGTTGAATGGATTATGATCCGAATCACATGAGAAGACATATTGTTTCCCTAACATCCATGCAAAATTTTTAGATTTGATAATTCTGTTCTTATTTGAATAATGCTTTATGAAAACATGCTCAAATATGGTAATTCTTAAGGAATAAGGGCTAGTAAGATGCCGCTGGTAAATAAACGAATAATCAAAACTCAGATTATATTTGTTTTCATATAAGTAAAAGCCTTATATTGCTATTTAAGATCCATAAGTAGGTCGTTATACATATAATCCTATAGAATGGACCGAGCGCCACTTTCACCCGACAGATGATAAATTTAAACTTTAATTATTACTATAATATACTAAAATATGTCATAATATATCACCATGGATTTTTTACAATGGTTTGATACATAACAACGAAAAAATTCTACACAAATCCCAATAGTTTTTTTAATTTTTTCATTTTAGAGAAAATATTCTTTGTTTTTTTTTTAATAAATTGTAGATTTTTTTATCAAATTATTCCAAATGCTTGTCATGAAATTACTTAATCTTTCTATAAAAACTTGAAAATGCTCATTTTAAAACACATAAAAGCTACATTTTGAAATATTTCAACATACAGACTATATTTAGCAATAAATGATAGAAAACTAGTAATATTTTCTTAGTTTTAACATTTCAGCTCAATTGACAAGCATTCAGGTACAAATTGTCATAAATTTAAGAAATATAAGATATATTTGAGAATTTAGAACATGCTGAATATGATGTACGAAATTTATAATAATGAGAGTATTAAATTAGAATTTTAGCATATGCATAAATATAATAGTAGAGAAATAACTTGACAATGAAATGTATATGAATTAAAAATATAAAATTCACAAAAATTATAAAGAATGAGAATAAGAATTCATACATATTAAGTAAATATTTTAGCTATAAAAATGTAATATATATGATATTTGAAATAATAAATACTCAATAGAATAAAAAAATATTAGCAATAAAAAAAAGAGGCTTAGTATACACTTACCTTAACTTCAAATTTGTCAAAAATCTTCCTTGGTTTCTCTTTAATTGACCTTATCTAGCCTTTTCTCTCTTCTCATCATCTTCTTTTCTCTATTCTTTCAAAATTTGGTAGAAAATGACTAAAAATCAGTCAAACGTAACTTTTATAAAAAAAATTGGCACACATGCGCATATTACATGCACATCAGGTGCCACGACAAACCACTATGGCACATAAGCGTCGCTTCATGTGCATATCAGACACTGGTAATCTACTAAAAGTGTGCATCGGTGTCCTTTAGGTGCACATCCGATATAAGTATTCTATCAAAAGTGTGCTTGAATTCCGATCAAGCGTTCTTCAGGCATGACCCCTCTGCCCAGAATATGCAAATGTGCGCGTCAGACGCCGGTCAGGCGTCATTCAATCCGATATGATCCGATCCAAAGTTCACTTTGATCCAATTTTCTCATTTGACCTCAAAACTTTCCTTTTCTAAATCCAATTTACTCATAATAAAATTTAAAATTTCAAAACTCGTACATTATAGTGTTACACTTATATGGTATAATCGATATTTACCCAGCTCTTGCATTAGCAAATCTAAACCTTAATGAGCTCATGAACAAGCCTCGAAACTTGACCGCATGAAGTTATTGTTTAGATGCTCCTATAGTCAATCTTCTAACTAATATCTTAGCGGCTCGCATTCAGTGAGTATAAACGTGTCAATGGAGGCTGGAACATATTGGCTCCACACACCCTAGAGGTGGGAAGATTTGACTCCGATGAGGAAAAATCTTAC
>BSYO01000023.1:9826384-9981384 GCA_033239525.1 Nepenthes gracilis
TTTCTAATGAAAACCAAATATATGTCACCATTGGCCAACCCCTAGTAAAAAAAGAAAATTAGCCCTAATTGCCTTCCTTCTCCTCAATTTAACCTAGCTGCCCCTTTCCTAGTGTAATCTATGATTAGTGTAAAGACTAATAGAGAAAAAGGGCTTGTCCTCACTTTATTTATGATTGTTGTAAAGCCTAGTGAGAGTTTTGAGGGAGACACTTTGCCGAAATTTTAAAAGTGAGAAAGCGAGGACAAAATACACTAAATCCAAGCTAGTTTTTAATAAGCCTAGGAGCTTCATTTGTCTTCCACTATCTATCAGGGGAGAGATAAAAGAAGATGATTTCGTGCTAAGAAGGAAGAAAATGAAGAGATTTTGGTAGGGAAGATAAGAAGATGTGAAAAGGAAAGTTCTTAAGTCTTAAATCAAGAGATCCTCTTGGCTCCTTTCACTCCTTTGAACCGAGCCATCATTAAAGGAGGGGATCCATACTTGAAAAGTAAAGATTATGTCATGCATGGTGAGAGCTTGGAGGCTGTTCATGCTTACTTTCATCGTTTAAGCAAACACAATCGAGACAAGTAAAATCTTTAACATTTTTAGATAATCATACCATTTCTTCTGAACCAATCAATTTCCACCATTTAAAATAAGATCTAATACAAGAAATGAGATGTAGTATATGCCATGAGAAGTATTGGGTATAATCAATTTCCCCATGATTCTGCACCTTTCTCAATTCAACCTCTATGTTGATGGAATGAATCTTGAGTTAAATTAGTAGAACCATATGTTTATAGATGTAAAAAGATGAGATCCATGATATATTATTCTAGTAGATAAAAGAGTAGGATTTCCCTCTTTGATCATGGCTTAAGCATATTAAGTTGAATGTTAATATGTTAATTTATATTTGTCATAGATATACATGCTTACCAAAATTTAAATTGTAGAATTTAGGTAGATATATTAATTGGTGCAAACCCACTTTCGGTCCAGGCCTTAGCATGCCAAATGAAAGTGTTAAAATGTTATTTTGTATGATTATATTATATTATGTTAAAGATGTAGATATTCTCTATCAAATTGATTAACTTAAGTTGGTAGATCTACGGAAAGACCTTAGTGACATGTTAGGGTAAAATGTAATTTGGTTATGTATATAAATAGATAATATTGGATTATATTTAATATAGATTGTTGTGTACCTCTAGAATGTGAAGAGAAGATTAATTGAGTATTTTATATATTAACTTGGCTGGTTCTTTGAGGATAAATGACTTGCTAGTGGATTAGAAGTTGAGTATAATCTCTCTATACACTTATATATAATTTAGATAATCATATTTGATAAACCTTAGATCTACGTATTAATTGATGTGCTAAGTTTAAAAGATTGGTTTCCTTCTTGTCATGGCCCTAGGTGGCTTGGCCTTGGGCCTTAATGACTTTAGTGAGGCAGTTACCTTACTAATTTATATTATAAGCTGATTAAGTGGAGATTCTAAGGGTTTTGATGAGTTAGATTTATGATACACGAGATCGGATGTGTTGAGATCATTTTTTGCTTTAGTGGTTGAGTGGTAGGCTGTGTGTAGAAGAGTTAAGGTTTTATTCAGTGTAAACTCTCCCTGGAGATACTTAAGGATGATTGAGGTAAGGTACCTTTGGGTCAGCTTTGATAGAATAAAAGTTAGTCATATAGGAACATGAGGAGGTACTCCTATACATATATCTATATTTAGTCTTTCCCTTAATTTCATGGATGTTCGTATCTCTTACTATTCTACTTCATTGTTTATTCTATAGTCAGGTAGAAGAGATTGTATAAAAATATTACAATATCGAGGAGTGTAAAACTTATAGAATAGTAATATAGTCTATAGTCATTTAACATCTATTTTATATTTGGTGGATTGAGATTTATATTTGTTTGGATGGATATTTAAATACTATAAACAATATAGGTTGAGTATACATATCATACTTAGGTGTGTTGGGATTGACATATTGAGTATAGTTATCTTACTCGGTGTTGAATAAGGATCCAATGGGACCTCAAGAACACAAACATGATCATATCGGGGATATGATGATGTGGATTGAGTATAGTTATTCTGTTCGTATAAAACAAAGATTTGATGGGACCTCAGGAAAATACATGGTCATATTGTGGATGTGATCAAGTAGATTGTTATAATACACACCTACAGATAGCAAGTATTGAGCGACCATTGACTTGGTCGTATGTTAAACTTGAGAGCATCAATTACCTCGAGATTATTATCCAACAATTGGTGACGAGCATGTGGCTATTAGTTCATAATGATATAATAAAATTTGAGAAAATTTTTAAGATATCTCTTATAGTAGTGAAATTGAGTATGATAAGTTTGGTAGAATCTAACTTCTTATTAATATTTGTATTCGATAGAATTCAAGTTGCTCTCATGGTCTTCTAGGTTTGATGGTAACCTCAATGGTCGATAGCTATATGATCTTTGGGTTATGATTATGACGTAGCGTAAAATCTCAAATAGTGGTAATTGGTTATTATTATATTGGTATTGCTTTTTCTTTCCAACAATATTGTTATTTGATATTATTATTATTTTCACTACATTCTAAATTATATTACTTATTGAGCTTTCAGCTAACTCTTACGTTTTCTTAATTTCAAAGTAATACAAAATAGTAAAACTAGTCAAAAATCAAGCATTTAGTGAGAAGTGTGTAGGTAAATGATCCTAGAGTTTGTTTGTTATTTTATATTGTGAGGATAAGACTTTATTTTTTAGACAATAGTGAAATACTCAGTTTAGGGATATGTCTCTTAGTGTTTTGATATATCCAAACATTATTCTTTCATTTACCTTATGGTTGAGGCTGTAGATTTTATGATAGTATTATTACATTTATCTTTTATTTATGTTGGAAACTTATGGTGGAGGTTTTTGCATGGTCAATCATTTCTAGGTTGATTAATTTGGGTTATATTTTTCATAATTATGGTGTCAAAGAACTGAAATTTTGTGAAAAATACTTGAGTATTTAGGAGTCAAAAAATATTTGTAAAATATTATAATTTGTTAAGTGGCTTGAAAACTGAGGATATAGTTGGATTTTTCAAGGTCAACCATTTACTATAGGATTTCAAACTTAGTAGTAGATCGGTAATTTTACATTTATAGGAGTCACTATGAGGTCTGGGACTTAGAGTTCATTCTGGAGATTTTTAGTTCTTTTATTAGGGTAGGCATAATAATGTATAAAACGATCATACGTTATTATGGCCTCCCTAGGACTTGCGACTGTTGGCTCTAGACTCTGCAATCTCCGAGCCATCGACTCCATCACATCCACCATTTCAGTCATAATGGCGAGACACTTCCCCTCATGGTCTAGGCAAAAGGACCACCCACCTTATCCAGTTGACGTTTTCTAAATATATTATAAAATAATTAATCAATTTAAATTTTTAAATCAAATAAAATATTCTCCTTATAACTTTTTCTTGCACTACTTCTTATCATGTCACCAATCCTAAAAACTGATTGTACTAATTTTCATAATCCATAATTAAGTTATCTCAAATTTTAATCCTTAAAATTAAAAATTTAATTGTTTATTCTATCGATTAAAAATTCAAAATAAATATTATGACATGAACTAGTAAATCAAATATCATTAAATAATCTAAAATAAAATAATAATTTAAGACACATAATCCAAACTCACACTCAAAAGTGGCTCCGAAACCTATAATTATATTCCCTCAAATCACACTTAATGATAAGCATATTAACTAAATATCATAGTATTAAAATCAACTTCTAGAATTTAAAATCCAGACTTAAATTTATATTCCATCATTCCATTTCTGATAGGTACGCCGATAATGGGCCGGCTCATGAAGGAAGAACGACCTAGAACCGCAAAGGCCCACTCAAATATGAACGGTCAATGCTAGCCGTTGACCAGACGAATGGTTAAATTAGCTAGCAAAAAGTCTAAATGTAGGATGGCCCACTTGGACTCAAGACGGTCAATGCTTTCGTTGACTGGAAGCATGACCAATAGACCAACTGAAGATCGAAAGTCATACGGCCCAAGCCCTCGTGTTTGTCTTCTAGCCTCAACGATCTTCCTCCCTGATTTCACGCCTCCCACAGAAGGAAACCTCCATTACAATAGTTACATCTAGGATCGACACACATCCCCGAAGGAAAGCGCCAGAATCCTCCTCCTATCTACAATAAATCTTAATAGTTATAAAACGCACAAGCAAGGCAATCAACCCAGGTCGTCGTTACTGCCATTAAAACTCAACATCAGAAAAGATAGCAATCCCACTAGAGCATGGGAATCAAGCCCTTCTATACGAGGAAGGCAGCTCGGCACAACTGCGAGAAAACCGATGGAGTTCTCACTTCAAGGCACATTCTAATTGGCTCACAAAACGCTCTCGTAATCCTGCCAAAGCTCTCAATCGCAAAGCTTCCACGCTTTCTGAATACTAAGGCTCTCTCCCTCTGTCACTATGTTCTGTGCGAGCACAGTGTCGGAAGCCAACGCTCCACACGAGTCGTAAAAGCCTCTCTCAACAAAAGCAAACCCCCATCACAAACACTCTCCCTACATCTTTATTTGCTTTCATTTTCTTTTACCTTCTTAATTCGAAGGCAGATTTCTGACTTGAGCATCGATTTATTTACGGTGGGATAACCTCCCACCGTCACCTGACTTCCTATTTGTAGTTGTGGTGTATAAGATCCAGACTCAGTGAATAGAGCCGGACTCATACGGATCGACTTGACCGAAACCTATGCGAAGTTTGGATTCATAACGCATCATTGGCGCCGTCCGTGGGAAGCTGACAAAAAGTCAACTACCTTTTTCCACAATTCCTCCCAGCTTCACCTTTTAGAACAATATTATGGCAAATACAAGAGCGCAATCTAGTTAGCCCACTAGAGACGTGACCTCACCCGACCAGGACAATGCCGTTGGTATCATGGTCAATGTGGTGCTCAACGGGGTACCTGCCCCAATTTTTCAGAACCTGGTGAAGCACATGAATAACACTAACAAAATGCACCAGATTCTCTACTCATGCCAGGAGAATGCACCGTAGGGCGTTCAGCTCACAGCAATCCCTGCACTGGCCTCCAGGAGAGGAGACAAGAAGAAGAAGAAGCTGGCTAAGAAGTCCAAGAGGCCAGAGAACACTCAGGCTCTAGAATCCTCACACACCCAAAGTCGTCTAAGGCTTGAAAAGTGATCGGGCAGTATGACTCCACAGGAGAGTCTACACTGAATGAACCCCAGATACCCTCAAGCGGAGACCAGGCCTCAAGCTCAGGAGGGAGCCTCCTGGGTCAGTAGATCCAAGGTAGAAGTAGCCGGCCGGCTACACATCACCCTAGAAAAAGAACGGAGTTGAGAACATACCTCAACTCCAAAAGATCTGGCAATGTCACCCGAGTAGATCCAAGTGTGGAGAAGATTTAGAATCGCGTGTTCAAGGATGACGAACACGCAATAGATCTTGGCAGATCTCTTTTCACGATGGAGATCTTGAACCGTCCTATGCCGGCAAAGTTTAAGATAAAAACCCTTGACTCATACAATGGGAGCACAAATCCCATGGATCACCTCTATTATTTTTGCACCCATCTGAGTCTACAAGGGTTGGAGGATGTAGTAATGTGTCGTTACTTTCCACTTACGTTGAAGGGAGATGTTCGCATCTGGTTCCATCACCTCCCCTTAGATTTGATCCGGAGCTTCAGGGAGTTAACTGATCTCTTCTTGGCGCAATCTGTCTCTAGCCGTCAAGAAGAGAAGTAACCTTGGCACTTCTCCCACATCAAGCAGAAATAGGGAGAGAATCCACGAAAGTTTCTGGATCGCTTCATTGCAGAAGCCAGAATGATCCCTAGGCTCATGGAGGAGATGAAGTTTGACATTTCATCTCTGCCGGCGACATACGGAGACTTCTTCAGGGACTTGGCGCACAAGAATTTGCAAACCTTTGGGAAAGCAGAATCTATCACCAAGGTCTACGCAGCAGTAGAGGAGGCCAAGCGTCCCGAGTTGATTGAACAACCTCACTCTTTACCAACTGAGAGAAAGATGAAGCACAACGACGGTGACTACCCTCGCAGAAAGCACCACAGGACTAGACCACCAAAGCGAAGGGAATACGGGCAGATCAACCTGACCACCCCGACCGACACACGTTCAAACATTCTCATACAAATCCGTGGGGAAAAGTTTTTTAAGTGGTCCAAACCACTTAAGAGAGCGGTGGGAAGAAATCCAGCCAAGTGTTGCGATTTCCATCGATCACCCAGACACTCTACGAAGGACTGCAAGACTTTTCAGTGGGAGATCGATGAGTTGATTAAGATGGGCCACCACTCCAAGTTTGTCAAAAACTCTGGCCAGAACTCTAGCACCTCAGGTGGAAAAAAACCGGAGTTCTGGCCAGAGCCTTCTCAACTGCAGAATTGGGTTACGGTAGGAGTGGTCAATATGATCACAATCCGATCGGCCAAGACTCTCGCAAATCGCAAGGAATAGCAGACTAGACGGAAGAAGCAGTACATTGAAGGCAATGTTATTAGCTCTAGTGATGATGACTTGGAACATGTAATCTCTCCCCATGCAGATCCTCTTATTGTATCCACACTCATTTCGGATGGTAGCATCGACTATCAATTAAAATGAGTCTTTGTTGATAATAAAAATTTTTGTGATTTGCTTTACCTCGATACATTTTTTAAATTTGGTTTAAAAAAGAGTCAGTTAAAACCTGCCAAAATCCCACTTTATGGCTTTGACAACGAATCGGTGCCCATCTAAGGGACGATTCATTTGAAGGTCACCCTGGGCACATACCCAAGAACGGCTAGTCATACACTCACCTTCTTGGTCGTTGATCTACACTCCGTCTACAACGCTATACTAAGCCGCTTATGTGCAATATTGTTTGGAGCCATCACTTCGATACCACATCTCAAGATCAAGTTCCCAACAGTATGCGGTGTAGGCGAAGTGTTGGGTAACCAAGTCATTGGGTGGACATGCTTCATATCCCAGATCGCCCCAAGTGGCAGCACCAAGGTGGTAGGAGAACTTGACCATTGAGATGAAACTACTCTGCAGCAAGCGCAATCTGGTGAGGCAACCAATCTAATCCCATTGAACCTAAAGGACCCAAAGAGGTGCATACTGATCAGGGGCTCACTCATCAGGACACTATGCGACGACCTAATCGCGTTCTTATGATAGAATACGGATTTCTTCGTGTGGACCCCTACTGATATGCATGGAATTTTGGCCAGAGTAATGGTCCACAAGTTAAACCTAGATCCCAACCACAGGCCCATTATGTAGAAGTGGAGGAACCACTCCGTGGAGAAAATAATTTCTATCCGGGAGGAAGTAAAAAAGCTACTAAATACCGACTTCATCAGAGAAGTCTAATACCTGGACTAGCTCTCCAACGTTGTCCTGGTAAAGAAAAGTAACGAAAAATGGCGAATGTACGTCAATTTCACCAATGTTAACAAAGTCTATCCAAAAGACAACTTTCCTTTACCCAAGGTTGACCTATTGGTGGACTTCACATCTGGGCATGAGTTGTTGAGTTTCTTGGATGTATACTTGGGTTACAACTAGATATGGATGAACCCAGAGGACGAGAAGCACACCTCATTTATGACGGAGCAAGGCACTTATTGTTATAAGGTAATACCTTTTGGTCTGAAAAACGTAAGAGCCACTTACTAGTGACTCATGAACAAAATATTCAAAAAGTAGATCAGCCGCAATATGAAGGTATACGTCGACGATATGCTCATCAAGAGTAAGACCACCAGCAACCATATTCGTGATCTTGTTGAGTCCTTCAAGGTACTTCGTGCGCACCAAATAAAGTTAAACCCAACTAAGTGTGTTTTCAGTGTATCCTCTGGAAAATTCTTAGGGTTCATTGTCTCTTAATGAGACATTAAGGTAAACTTGGAGAAGATCAAGGCCCTCATAAACATGACTCTGCCACGAAGTGTCAAAGACGTCCAGCGGCTAATCGGACGACTGGCAACCTTGTTCCTCTTCTTGGCTAAATCAGGAGACAAATACTAGCCTTTCTTTAAGGCTCTAAAAGGAACGATAGCAAACGGGTTTCAATAGATAGAAGAATGCCAAGAAGCCTTCCACCAATTGAAGTAGCACCTAATTAGTCCACCGTTGCTAACGTCACCTAAGGACAAAGAGAAACTATACCTCTACCTCGCAGTGCCAGAGATGGCTCTTAGTTCCGTCCTCATACACTAGGATTTTCACTCTCAACAACCAGTCTACTATGTGAGCAAAATGTTGACCGGCCTAAGAGACGCGCTACCCACGTGTAGAAAAGTTAGCCTTGCTGCTTGTCTTTTCAGCTCGGAAACTGAGACCTTACTTCTAGGCTCATCACGTGATCGTTCTAACGACCAACCTTTGAAGAGTATTCTCCAGAAGCCTGATATTTTTGGACGGCTAGTAAAGTGGGCTATCGAATTGGGAGAGTTCGACAATAAATTTCGCCCAAACCTGGCCATCAAAGGTCAAGCTCGGCTAATTTCATCGTCAATACCAAGACACAAATCTCCGATGAACAACCCCCTGAGGTCACAAAAAAGCACGGGGGAGAGTCGAAATGGGTCCTCAATATAGGCTGATCGTCTACAGACTCAGGCAGCGCTGCCGGAGTAGTCCTAAGGAACCTTATCGGGTTTGAGGTGAAGTACTCCCTTTGGCTTGACTTCCTGGCCTCCAATAATATTGTCGAGTGCGAAACCCTATTAACCACGTTACAATTGGCCAAAGAGTGTTTAGTTAGATGACTAATCGTCCATAGAGACTCTGAGTTGGTCATCAACCAACTTAACGGGAACTTTGAGGCATGCAACCCGCACTTGGCCAAGGTGAAGGATGCCACCCAGAGATTTGACAAGGTGACCTTAATCCATGTTCTTAGAACTGAGAATTGGAAGGCTGTCCAACTTTCCAGAGCAACGGCGGCCGATAACCCAAAGCAGTACTCGAAGAACATGCGGAAAATCCTGAGCACTCTTAGCATTGAAGAACAGGAAGTCATGCAAATCTCCGATATAGAGAATTGGATGACGCCATACCAGAAATACCTAGCCGACGAAGTGGTACCAGAGAACACAGATGAAATTAAGTGGATCAAGAAGACAGCCGGTTGATACACCATGGTCGATCGACAATTATATCGCTATGGTTACTCAACTTCGTACATTCGGTGCCTGAGGAGGCCGACTATGCCTTGGACGAAGTCCACCTTGGAATATGCAGATCGTACATCGATGGCAAGAACTTAGTATACAAAATCATGTGTTAGGGTTACTACTGGCCAACAATGAAAAATGATACACTCAAGTTCGTGAAGAAGTGTGAGAATTGCCAGCTCCACAGCAATCTTCGTCACCAGCCGCTCGATGAGCTGAGGTCTCTCTAGGCTCCTTGGCTGTGACGGATCGAGTTATTTTTCTTAAATAACCTTCGTCGATAATAATATAAACTAATGCCCATAATTTAATATTATAAATTATATAGAAATTTTAACAAAGTTTCCTTTACAATTGGGCAAAAACTAAAAATATAACCTAAACAAGTACACAACTATCTAAATTTAATATTTTACCCTACAACAACACATACACAGGATTCATGTTACCATATCATCCATAACTCTAACACAGTACATCTAAACTACCGTGTTGGATCTAAAGAAATGTCATCTAGGATTAAATAAAATCTAAGACATCCAAATGAAGGCAAAAGCATAACTAAATTCAGAAACCTGCAGAAGTATAGCAATAACCATAAAATAATAACAAACCACATTATTCTGGCTTGACTATTCATATTCTATTACACTGAACGTGTCAAAATCTTTAAGCCTTCAACATCCAACTAATCTCTTCAAGCAAGTCACTCTCCTTACTCTAACTAATTAGACGCCAACTAAATACTCTTACCTGAAAGGAGAAACAGTAAGAGTGAGCGTACAACTTAGCAAATGAAATCATACGTCACTAATATCAGGCAGGTAAACAGTGAAACGATAAATGGATTGGGGAAAACATATAATCTCCATAATAAGGAATCGGGAGAGGAAAGGGACATCTGGGATCACCTGGCTCGTATGTTTACACCGATTACATTTATTCATTTTCATTACCTTCATTAATCTTTGCGAACCCGGGTTAGAAGGTCGTACTAGCCAACAATATGAGAGAACGAGGAAAGGAATGTCTCTGCTACACATTTTAAAGCACACGACTACATTTTAAGTTTGCAACACTGGACCATCGGCTACATTTTAGGCCTGCAACACTCGGCCATCGGTTATATTTTAGGCCTGCAATACTAGACCATCACAATTCCTCCCATATCCCACGGGAATCAAGGCAGTCTTCGCTCTTCTACAACAGTATCATAAGGCATACCATAAACATCACCGCCTCCATGAGCGGTCGGACCATTCCTTGGGTCCCCACCCTAATGTACATGGCAAGCTAGAGGGTACCACCCCATTAACTATGGTCCTAATTTCAAGGTTAATCTTTGCTTGAGGGAAGACCCACCACATTTCCATTTACCTTCTCCGATTGAGAGATCATATTCCCATCACATATTTCCATATGGGAGATCAAATCTATCATATCATACTTTGGTAGATTTTCCTCTATTTACTTACTCGGTTCTTATCTTTCTTTACTACTCAAGCCTTTTAATAATTTAATTTGGACCAACGAGAGGGTTTGAAATTCCTTACCTCTGATGGAAATATATCACATTAAAAGCCTCCGGAACGCATTCCCTTACTTTTAGTATATAAATACACATTTTTGGGGGCTTACAATTTAACATGAACATTAAATATAAATTTTATCACAATTAAATAGAGGCAAAGCATGCAAATTATACTTTCATCTCGGGTGAACAGTGTTAGGGGGCATTTAGAGCGTTTGGATGCTGTGAACGGGTCAATTCTTGTGAGATCGGACGTCCGGTCGTTATATATACATAATTGGGACGTTGTGATTCATATTTTGAGGTCAATTCAATGTAATATGAAGGTGAAAACATGCAAATTTCCCATTTATTTTCAGATGAACAGTAACAATGCACATTTAACTCTCTCGGATGCCACGAACAGGTCAAAACTTGTGAGATCGATCGTCCAACCGATATATATATATACATATTTGGAATGTGATGATTCACATTTTGGGGTCAATTTAACAAATTACGGAGAAAAATAGGAAACCCCCAATTTCGCGTGGGTTAGGGTTTGGCGGAACCCCACCGAACGAATCGATGAGCAAATCGGACAATAAATTACATATTCCTTTGTCTCAATGCACGGGCAACTTGTTTTTCATGTTTTGGGTCGGCATTGAGATGAAAATACCAGTTGATAAATGAATAAATATCGAAAGAGAATAGTTAGTGAGTATAAGAACACTTACTTCGACGCGTACTACCACTTTTATAACTAGTTTTCGGACTGATTCAGACTCCATGGCCTCAATCTCCTCCTTTCTATCTCTTATTCGTCGCTCTCTCTCTCTCTCTCGGTATAGTTTTGTTGCGTGGAAAAATAAAAATCGCAAAGTAGGTTGCGCAATTATAATTGTCGGGCGCTTGAGCGCCAGGCGAGTGGGTAGCAAACGCAGTCTCACTGCCCGGACCGCACTCAAGCGCACAGAGGTGCGCACTGAGTGTTGTGCCACTGCTTTCTTGTGCTCAAACCCAAGCTCAAGTGCATAGCAGGGGCATCGCTGCTTGGTAGCACCTCAGTAGCCCACAACCTGATTTTCCCTCAATTTTTACTTCTGATACGTATTCTTCTGCATACCTCCTAATTAATATGTTCCTAACCTGGAACCTCACAATTCTCCCCCACTTGAAAAAATTTTGTCCCTAAAATTTAACGAATCTTGAATTTTCATAATCAGAGGTAATCTTCCTAGTATTCCCAAATCATCTCCTCAGACAAACGATTTTTCTAGAAAACCTCAAGCATTTGAATTATTCTGGCCCTTATCGCAAGACAAATTCCTAATCTCTAAAACAGCTTACCCTAAACACTTACTGATTTTCTCAGCTATTAATTCAAGGAAGACTTCATAACAATCCCCCAAAATTCCATAAGTGACCTAAAATAATGCTGTCCATTCCTCCGACTTAATTTGATACTTCAAGCAAATCAATAAACTTCCACTTTAGTTCATTCCAAGCCTCGAGAAGGACTCGATCACATGGAGCCTCAACCTCATTCTAAAATCTCTGGGCCATGGGCTCACAATGCTTCCACTGCGCTACTCCGATTAATTATCTAACTACAAGTCATCCCATTGAGATTTCACCACTACATCAAATTCAGCTTGACGTCCCAAAGTTCTCTGATCATGTCTGACTAAGATTTCAATATAAACCTTAAATCACAAACAAACTTTAAAGTCAGAATAGTTTATATTCCCTCTCGACCATTGGTAAGTCGACAAACCGACATATCCCCCAAAATACATAGCCCATATCAAACACCCAGAATATGTGGCAATCATGTTTAAAACAATCCTACAGTTATACTACAAAGACAAATCCGACAATCCTCAAATTGCAGCCACATTAAAAACTACAATCATAACGATCACTCAAGGATTCGACATAGCTTTAGATCATTCCCTCTGTAACCTCAGAATCCATATATTAAACAACCTCGAGATCCCGTTAGCATACCAATGAGCCAACTGATCCAATCCAAACACGTCTTCTATAATTACGATAAGTGGGTCGCTCTGATTGTCCTAAAATGAAACCATAAAGACTTCATATTTTATAAATTATAGCTCTAATACTTTGAATACGATTCTGTCTCCCAATTTAAGAATTGACATCCTATCACCCAAGTATCTGGACCTACTCGTGATTTACCTTTCACATCTCCTATGAAATTTCGAAGACATATTAAGTATAATGACTCCTAGCATCAATTGTCAGCATTGATATCCACTTTTCCTTAAAGGCGCCAAGGTTCACCACCCTAATCTTTACACAGATCTATCCACATGCAATATCATATGATCATCTTTTCCTTTGTGATACAGCTATCCTGGCTATTAAATTTTAGATAATGGCTATATTCAAAAACAATACCCATAAGTTCTTAAAGCGGAGACTTCAATTACTAATTCCATCCTACACATGGAGTAACTCTAATTATGAACCTCTCCCTTACTTAATATGAGGGTATCCACCTATCATGATGTGAGAGTAGTATAATCTTAACATTTCTTAAAAGCATTACATTCTACGATAACTAACCATACCCATCAGCAGTCAACTCAAACGACATGGACATTAATTAACCATTTTTATTCCCCAAAAGCTACCTTTTTATCTTTCATTCTAACAATTAGAAATCTCTTTTAAGTACAATGTATCACTGACACTGTAATCCTTGGGAAAAACTGGTCAGATTACTTAATCCACGACACTAATCAGTCTTCCCAATTAGCCATCACTTAAAGTCTTATAAATTTCAAAATCATGCTACGAAAGAGCCATATACTTAACAAGGCATTTTCTCAAACTAAACTTACATTTCCTTCTCAATGGGGCATATGGATTAACAACCATTCACAATCTATGACATAATCCCAAAACAGAGTGGATACACACCATGTTCTTTTGAGTTCATCAATGAAGTCATCTCAACACGGACCCGAATATAGCCAAAATATCCAACCCATAAAATTTCATGAAACGCTAACGGACCTACAAAACCCAAACGGCATTTTCGGACTTCATAGTAGCTATATCATTATCCTTAATACCGCTTGGGCTACGACCTCCATTAATCCACAATTAACATGCTATGGACACAAATCGATCTTAGAAATTATCAAACATTTACAAAAGACCCAGTAATTCCCCCATTCATTCACAATGTCCGCTTATCAAATCATTAATCTCTTAAGCAACCCCATTTTCAAAATCCTAGAACAACCTTGTCGGTTTGTTTTATTTACCTTGAAGGTTCTAAAGTATTCCACAACAATACAAAACCGATACTTCCCCAGCTCAGTATGGAATCTTCAATGATCGACATCGATTTTGACATAACTTTGAATTACTGATCAAAAGATAAATCAACCTAATCTTCCTTCCAATAATATCCTTAAATATTCACACGATCGAGACCTCACAGTGACTACAAAATGACCTCTAGATGTGGCTACATATACGAATTGGACTTAGTGCGGATTCTCATTGAATAATTTGTAGGAAAGACGACACTAATCTCTTGATACCTCGATCAATTCAGACTTATAATTCAAATCCCACCCAATTATAGGATGTTATCTTTTTTCCAGTCCAATCCACGCTAACACAGTGGTTTGCCCACCAAACTACCAATAAAAATAGATTAAAACTTGATATCTCAAACGAATCAATTCAGCCAAACCAATTGTATCTGCGAACCTAAGAAAATGTCACAAACCTTGATACTGTTTGTATCAAACCTAGATCCTTTAATAAATAAATAAAGTTAGAAATCATAAAATTATATATTCGGGATCCTAAACGATACCGATACTGTGACATCAAAATTGAAAAATCTCGTCTTCCATTACGGCAATCAACACATTTTCCTTATGTGCCACTCCGATCCAACACACTGAGCTTCTTCACTGCCCGGTCAAAGGATACGAATAATCCTTAATCCGACAACCAAGCTATCTATGATTTAGATCATACTCCCAAAATATCTTCGGGAAGACATTTATCCATAATTCATCATTGAACATCCATCTTGATATATCGTTTAACCTCCCGAATATTCGGTCACCTTTGTCGCTATCTTGATTTTCAGGACCCATATCTCAACCCTTATAGGATTCGAACCATCCAAAAGTTAGGCACTTCAGTATCTCCGAGTCAATTATGAATTATCATCTTAGGACTTGATATGCCCGAAATTAACTCTAGTTATACCAATCTTGAGCTACTGACTCCACCCTATTCATTATACTTGCTAGGTTGATTAGACAACCCTTCCTGGCAAACTACTTGCCTAAGGACTTCAGTCCAGAGCTGATCAAGCCTGATCGTTGAAGCAAAACCAATTAACCTAAGCCTCGAATCATCACTGATCAATTCAAACACTAAGTGGGCACTAATGAAGTTAAAACCTCAATGTGCCTCCTTATAACTCCTCCCGACCTCACGGTTGACCATTATCGCTAGTAAATCCTTACCTTGGAGCCATAGCGGATACTAATATCCTATCTGAAGGT
This sequence comes from Nepenthes gracilis, assembly GCA_033239525.1. NCBI lineage: Eukaryota > Viridiplantae > Streptophyta > Magnoliopsida > Caryophyllales > Nepenthaceae > Nepenthes > Nepenthes gracilis. The sequence continues at coordinate 9,841,765 of BSYO01000023.1, forward strand.
GGTGCAATATGAGTTAAGTTGCGCTTTAGATACTAACTACAACTTTATAAGGTAGACAACCGAACTAAACCATCATTCCTAACTTAGTGCTAGCCTAAGTTATTAGAATTGGGGTAACCAAAACTATCCGGACTAGCTTAATCATCCTACGCCTTCATCTATTTATTCTATCAGTCTTAATCTAATCTAAACTTTCGCATACGATTTAAATCAAGTCTAATGTACTTTTTTCTCTGATACTAAATGTAATGGACCGAGTTATTTTTCTTAAATAACCTCTATCAATAATAACATAAACTAATGTCCATAATTTAATATTATGGATTCTACAAAAATGTTGACAGAGTTCTCTCTATAATTATGCGAAAACCAAAAATACAATCTGAAGAAGCATACAACTATCCAAATTTAACATTTTCCCTATAACAACACATACACAAGTTCCACATTGTCATATCATCTATGGCTCCAATACAATACATCTAAACTACCGTGTTGGATCTAAAGAGATGTCATCTAGGACTAAATAAAATCCAAAACATCCAAATGAAGACAGAAGCATGACTAAATCCAAAAACCTACGGAAACATAATAATAACCATAAAATAATGACAAACCACGTTAATCTAGGTCGACTATTCATATTCTATTACAATAAACGTGTCCAAATCTTTAAGCCTTCGACATCTAGCTACTCTCCTCAAGAAAGTCCCTCTCCTTACTCTAACTAATCAGGCTCCAATATAATACTCTCACCTAAATGGAGAAACAGTAAGGGTGAGTATACAGCTCAACAAATAAAATCATGCATCACTAACATCGGCCAGGTAAACAGTGAAACGATAAATAGATAGGGAAAATATATAATCTCCACAACAAGGAATCGTGAGAGGAAATGGGACATTTGGGATCACCTGGTTTGCATGTTTACACCGATTATATTTATTCATTTTCATTACTTTCATTAATTTTTACCAACCCGAGCTAGTAAGTCGTACTAGCCAATGATGTGAGAGAATAAGGAAAGGATTGTGTCTGCTACACATTCTAAAGCACACGGCTACAATTCAGGTCTGTAACACTCGACTATCGGTTATATTTTAGGCCAGCAATACTCAACCATTGGCTACATTTTAGGCTTGAAGCATTCGGTTATCACAATTTGTCCCATATCCCTCGGGGACCAGGCAGTTCTCATTCTTTCATAGTAGTATCCTAAAGTATATCATGAACATCACCCACCCCCATGAGTAGCCGGAGCAATCCATGGGTTCCTACCGTAATGTACATGGAAACCCAAAGGGAACCACCCCATGAACCATGGTCCTGATTTCAATGTTAATCTTTTCTTGAGGGAGGACCCACCACATTTGCATTTAACTTTTCCAATCGAGAGATCATATTCCCACCACATATCTCCATCCAGGAGATCAAATCTATCATACCGTACTTTGGTGGATTTCCCTCCATTTACTTACTCAGTTCTTATGTTTCTATAGGATTCAAACCTTTTAACAATTCCATTTAAAACCATGAGAGCATTTAGAATTCCTTACCTTCAATGGGCATATATCACCTTAGAAGCCTCCGGAACGCATTCTCTTGCTTCTGGAGACAAATACACATTTTCGGGGCTTATAATTTAATACGAATATTAAATATAAATTTTATCACAATTAAATAGAGGCAAAGCATGTAAATTTATACTTTCATCTCGGGTGAACAGTCTTAGGGGCATTTAGAGTCTTCGGACGCTGCAAATGGGTTGATTATTGTGAGATCGGACGTCTGGTCGAAGTAAATACATAATTGGGATGTGATAATTCATATTTTGAGGTCGATTGAACATAATAGAAAGGTGAAAACATGCAAAATTTCCATTTATTTTCAGATGAACAGTAATAGTGCACATTTAATGCTCCCGGACGCCGCAAACAGGTCAAAACTTGTGAGATCGATCATCCGGCCGATATATATACATATTTAAAATGTGGTGATTCACATTTTAGGGTAAATTTAACAAATTATGAAGGAAAAATGAGAAACCCCCAATTTCGCGTAGGTTAGGGTTTGGTGGAACCCCACCGAACTAATCGGTTAGCAAATCAGACAATAAATTACATATTTCTTGGTCTCGAGGCATGGGTGACATGTTTTCCATGGTTTGGGTGGGTATTGAGATAAAAATACCTGATGATAAACGAATAAATATAAAAAAAAATAGTTAGTGAGAATGAGAACACTTGCCTCGACGCGTACTACCACTTTTATAACTAGTTTTTGGACGGATTTGGACTCCACGACCTTGATCTGCTCCTTTCACTCTCTTGTTCATTGCTCTCTCTCTCTCTAGATAGGGTTTTCATTGAAAAATGAAAATTACGAAGCACGTCACACATTTATAATCGCCGAGCGCTCAAACACCGGGCTAGCGGGTAGCGAGTGCAGCCTCATTACCCAGGCTGCGCTCAAGCTCACAGTGAGTGCTACTGGGCAGCACCTCAGTAGCCCGCAGCCTAATTTTTACTCAATTTTTACTTCTGATACTTATTCTTTAGCATACAAACGACCTAATATTGATGAGTATTATATTAATTACCTCCTAATTATTATGTTCCTAACCCAAAACCTCACATTGGCCCTTCAAGCAATGGGGGCTTGTCATTCTCGACCCATTTTCCATTGCAATGGAGTAAAGAAAGTTCATCATCACGAATATCGACTACTTTACCAAGTGGGTTGAAGCCTACCCATTGGCCAAAATCACTGAGCATAATGCCTTAGAGTTTGTCCGCCGGAGTATTATAAATAGATTTGATATTTCCGATGTCATCTAATTGACAACGGAACCTGATTTTTAGAAAATATTTTATCAAGTATTGCACTAGTTTGGGCATCAGATTGATCCACATTTCGGTGGTATACCCGCAAGCAAACAGACAGGTAGAGGTCATCAACCGTGCATTACTCCACGATCTGAAAATCAAGTTGGAGGACATAAGGGGCTCCTGAGTCGATGAGCTACCCTCCGTCCTATCGTCTTATCGGACAACTCCGAAGGAGCCAACTCGCGAGATACCCTTTAGTCTCTGTTACGGGACTGAAGCAGTAATTCTAGTCGAGATCAAGCTTCCACGTCTTAGGGTTGAGTGTTTGACCCGCAAGGTAACTCCCAAAAAATCAAGAAACACCTAAACTTATTGAAGGAAGCTCGCAACGTAGCCAGAATACGGACAACCACCTACCAACAATGAATCGTCTGCTACTACAACAATAAGGTAAAAGCGTAGTAATTCAAAATTGAAGACTTGGTCTTATGAAGCATCGAGGCTACGAGTAAAATCGCCAACCAGAATAAACTCTCCCCGAACTGGGAGTCTCCCCGAACTGGGAGGGGCCTTTTCTAATCTCAACCGTTCTACGGAATGAAGTATACAAACTCCGAACTCAGAACGGCAAGTTGGTTCCACGAACATAGAACACGATCCATCTCAAGTGTTATTCCAATAAGGGTTCAGGTAGGTCATCCATACATGTGCTTGTAAATGTATGTACTATTCCCAATTCATAAAAGAAGTATTTTCTCATGTGTACTGTGTTATCTTTTATTTCCTTTTCCTCTTCATATATATCTATATGCTTGTATGCTTGCTTCGTATGTTTACAGGATTATATGAATGACCTGTACTACCCCTAAGTCAGTCGAATTTTCACACACTCGTAACTAAACCCTAATCATCTGGGCAGCCCATAAGCGATCGAATCTAAACCCTGATCATCCAAGCGTCCCATGAACGATCGAATTAAACCTTCGTCATCCAAGTGGCCCATTCATGATCAAAATCTTAGGGGTTCAAGCAACACACGTGACAACCTCATTTACAAGGGGATAGCGTGATCAGTCAACGATAGTCGAAAGGAGCAGGGCAATCCGCCCTAAAAGCTGGCCACCAAGCCTCACTTAGGTAGCATCAAGGTCTTCCTTGATGTGTTCTTCAGGACCTAAGTCTATCAGAGAGCACCAAAAATGCCTTAAGCAAGGTGGACGACCAACTTGCATGTGATACTCCAAATTGGCCGATCAACACAACAACAAGTGATTAGAAATGACAACAAAAGCAAAGACGCATAGTATCATTAAAATAGCCATTTTATTGATTATGTGCTTTCATAATTACATCAAAAGTAAGGAGTACAAAAGCTATAGAGGTGTAGAGCTCCTAGGAGGAGGCGGTGGTGGCCCTTGGCCACCCCTAGGCTGCCCCACGAGGCTCTCACCGTGCTGGACGGAACAATTTGATGGGTCAAGATACTCCACTGGAAAGTTGGGGTCAACCAACCGTGCTATGCGTCGGTAAAGGTTGACACCCTCCCATAACCGTGCCATTAGCATTTCAGAGACTTTATGGGGACGAATACAAGTGGTCAACTCATTCTCCGGTACGGTCATCTGCCCTGTCAGCTGGTCAATGCGTCGCACCGCCCAGTCAGTCTCTTCTTTCAGACGAAGGTTCTCCTATTTCAGCTTGTCGTTTTCCTCCACCAGGCCTGACAGCACAGCTTCTCTCAAACTAGCATTCTCCTCCTTTAATTTGGCGTTCTCCTCCTCTAGACTTTTCAGCACCATTTGGAGAGCAGCTATACCCTCCCAGTGCTCCGCCTTTTGCAACTCTATTTCCTTATCAAGTCAGACAACCTCCTTATCCCGGTTGGAGATCACCAGGTCTCGCTGGCTTAGTCCCTTGGTAACGCGCCGATAATTTTCTTGCCCTCCAAAAACTCTATGCATCAACAACGGAGAGAAAAAAGAGAAGAAAAGTTGCTCAGATTTACTTGTCAAATTCTGCGCACCAGCTTACTGGCCTAACGCGAAACCTTGGCGCTGGCAGTAAAGGACTAGAAACGGTACTCTCTTGAATAGGCCTAGCAGTGGCCTCCACCGTAGATTCCCCTGGAAGCTTTGTTGTAAGATCCTCTATCCCAACAGACGCTCTGACGGTAGGCCCTCCGTCAGCTTAGCGCTGACGCCAACCGCCACTGGGGGATCTTCGATGGTTGGCACCTCAAGCACCACGTTAGGCTCACTGGTAGCTGACTCCTCAGATAATACAACAATCTGCGCAACTGGAAGCTCTGCAGGTGTCTCCAGGAGTTCTCCGACAGGGGTCTCCTCTAGCAACTCAGCGACCCGCTCCACTGAGGGCTCCACGGGTGGTTCTGATGGAACTGGGTGCTTCGGCCACGATAGGGTCATAACAGCGCTACTAGTGGCGGAGCGCAATCTAACCCTGTAGGCCTCAACGGCAGACTCCACGCCACCGACTCCGAAGCTATCTCCTTGTCCGAAGAATTGTCCAGCCAGGACATTCCCTGGCTCAGTAGAGGAAGAAGAGGAAGGGATCATCGCCGCTGCTGTCGGTACCCTCTTCTGCCCTAGACTTTTGGAAGACTCCTCTTTGGGTGGCGCTCCAACAGACCCAATCGTAATGGCACCCGCCTTCCTCTTTCGGGTGGGTTCCTTCATCTTCTGCTCAGGGGAAGGAGGAACCCAGCTTGCCTTCTTGACCTTAGTGCAGGAAATCGGGTAGTCTCTTCGAAACTCAATAAGATGATCCTCCACCAATTTAAACAGCGACTCTATAGACTCAATCTCCGCATCAAAAGGTGTCCCGATATAAATATTGGGCACCTTGCCCCAATCCCTGGCCAACGGCCAACACTCATCCACATAAATGAAGAAAAATCGGTTCTTTTAATTCTTCAATGAGTTGTATATGGTCGTATTAACCTGAAGTCCCCCACGTGGGGCCCGGGAGACCCACTATGCTCCCTAGTTGAATTTGACCAACACCCTCACCATCTCCACTATCAACCGCCTCGTATGCTGGCGAAGAAAAATGCTGAACATGCACAAGTATCGCACAGTATTGGCACGAAATTGTGCGATAAGGACTCGTAGAGCGGTCAAAATTTCTTGTAACTCATCAGAGACTGAGAGGCGCAACCACTCCTCAAGTGGGCCTCGTAGATGGTAACACAGCTTTCAGGCGGCGAGCACACCCTATCCTCCTTAACAGGAACTCAAAAGACAATTTCCTTAGAGATGTACTCCATGTACAACTCCTTCACATCAGTTTCTCTGAGGATCAAAATAATTTTTATAACGAAAGAAGTCATGGATGTGGAAGCAAGAGAAGGGGCAGAATACTTAGAAATTTTTTAGCAAGAGAAGTTGAAAGAAAGCATGGAAAGTTTGAAAACGTAACGGACGGACTACTTAAAGAGGTGTGAACACTGGAGAAGGTAAATAGTCTCGTGAAAGTGCACCAATCATTGTTCCATGTATTGTTTCCTGAACGGGTACAGTTGAATCAGATCCTCTTGCACATTAATTACCGAGATCGTGAATTCACAGTAGGCAGACACGTGGCTACCTTTTTGACTGACAGTCTAGTAGATGGTGGTGCGTCGTTTCAACTTCGACAAGTTCTCCGGATTCTGTCCTAGATGGTCACCGAATTCTGGCCTAAACGGTCAACGAGTTCTGTCAACATTTACTTTTCCAATTCTCCGAATTTTGGCCTAGACGGTCAACAAATTTGGCCAACATTACAGTTCTGTTGATCTTAGCCAAGACAGTCAACAAATCCAGTCAACGTTTTCTTGCCAGTTCTCTGAAGCTTGACTTTACGGTCACCAAGCCAAGCAACCAACAGACTTAGAAGGAGTTCCAGTCAAGCACATCCCATCATGAACATACCAAAAGTCAGAGTTCAAACTACTAGCATGGGGAGCAAGTAATGGATATGCCGATAATGGATCGATCCAAGAAGGAAGAACCACCCAGAACCACAAAGGCCCACCCGCATTTGAACGATCAACGCCAACCGTTAATCGGACGAATAGTTTAGTGAGTCGGTAAAAAGCCCAAAAGTAGGACGACTCACTTGGGCCCAAGACAGTCAACACTTCCGTTGACCGAAAGCATGACCAGTAGACCGGTCACATACGACCCAAGCCCACATGTCCGTCTTCTAGCCTCAACGGTCTTCCCCCTGATTTTGCGCCTCCCACATAAAGAAACCTCCACTACAATGGCTATATCCAGGATTAACATGCAATCCTAAAGGAAAGCACTAGAATCCTTCTCCTATCTGTAGTAACTTTAACGGTTACTACACGTAGAAGGAAGGCAATCAACCCAGGCAGCCGTTACTGCCATTAAAACTCTCTGCCAGAAAAGACAGTAATCCCACCAGAGCATGGGAATCAAGCCCTTCTGCACGAGGAAGGCAACTTGACACAACTGCTATAATTGACTCACAAAACACTCTCCTAATCCTGCCAAAGCTCTCAATCGCAAAGCTTCCACGCTTTTTGAATACTAAGGCTTTCTCCCTTTGTCACTACGTTCCGTGCAAACATAGTGCCGAGAGCTAATGCTCCACACGAGCAGCAAAAACCTCTCTCAACGAGAACAAACCCCGATCACAAACACTCTCCGTGCATCTTCATTTGCTTTCATTTTCTTTTACCTTCTTAATTTGAAGGCAGATTTCTGATTTAAGTGTTGAAGTGTTTATAGTTGGACAAACTTCCGATGTCACATGACCTCTTGTTTGAAGTTATGGTGTTCAGAATCTAGACTCGGTGAACGGAGTCAGACTCAAATGATCGACTTGACCCGAACCTATTTGAAACTTAAATTCATGATGCATTAGTTTCCAATACCCTAAATCTAACTCCCGAATAGCCATCCTTCAAACTAATCACATCCAAGTTAACTCAAACTTTCTAATCTAAAAGATTAGCAAAACAAAATTAAGAGTTTACCAATTACTCAGTAAAGCACATATAAATTTCATATGTGAATATTATCAAAGGAGCATGTTAGATAATAATATGATCTAGAATCCATAAAGTTAATAATATCATCTCACAAATATATCATCACTAATCCAAAACTAATATTCAACTAAATTGAATTGTACAAATACAAAATCACACTCATATCTATATTTTCAATGTCAACCAGACCAAATTGTGCAAATACATGAAACATGCTCAAATTATGTTAATGCTCAACAAAGACTAAGGATTGGTAATCACCTAATAATAAATTACGAATATTAAAACTTAGATTATGATTATTTTAATATAATCAAATGTTATATATTACTATTTAAGACCTGTTAGTAAGTATTTATATATAATACCATATATAAGACTAAGCACCGCTTTTCTAACTATTAAATGATAGGTTTGACTTTTGACTTATTAATAATACATTAGGATATGTTTAAATATATTTTATTAATTCTCTATAATAGTCCATACTTAATTAAATTAAAAATTTACTCAATTATAAACATATTCATAGATTTTCTAAAACCAAAAAATATTTCATCAGCAAACTTATGTAGAGTTTTTCTTCATATTTTTTAAATATATAACATAGTAAAAAATCAATCGCACGTAGGAACTTCAATTTGTATTGTAGAAATATATAAGAATAACATTGTGTAATTTTGTAAACATCTAGGGTTATTATTGTACAAAATCAACATGATTAGTATAATTTCATCACTTTCTTTTCAACATAAAACATGCATAAACGGTTAGGTAAAACTTAAAGCATACATAAGTATATATTTAAGAATTGAAGACATACAATGGCAAGTAAATAGAAATACAAGATATTTATGAGCATTATTATAGAAATTTAATAGTTAACACAATATATATCAAATCAAAGTATGTATTTCATAAAAATTTTATTAAATATGACTAAAATTATATGTATATAAAATATAAATACTATAACTATAAAAATAGTACATTTATGAGTATTTAAAATAAAAATACTCAAATAGATTAGAGAATGATAGCAATAAAGGAAAAAATGGCTTGAGAGCACTTTCCTTAATTTGAATCTAGCAAAGATCTCTTCAATTTATCCAGTTTCTCTTTCTCTCTCCTCTTTCTCTCTTTTATCTTATGATCACAGTAGAAATGACTTAAAATCAGCCAAGTAGGCTATTTTTAGAAATCTGACACTTATATACCGGTTAGGTATGGATCAAATACTAATGCACAATCTGTACCACACACAAGTATCCATTAAACACATATTAGGTGTCAATATTCTTCCTAAATATGCACGTGTGTCAACTAGGCATGCATTGAGCATGACTTATCTTCCTAAAATACACATGAGTCCCTTAGAGGCATCCCTTAAACATATTCTTGCTGTCTAAAATACGTATGAGTGTGAGCCAGGTGTTGGTCAAATGTTCCTTAGTTTAGCTTCTTTTTTTTTTTTTTGAAATTTAATTTGACATTAAATCTCAATTGACCTTAATAATTCATTAGTTTAATTTAAACAATCATTATTAAAAAACATTTTGGAACTAATATCTTATAGAAACTGTTGAAGAAGTTACGGGGTAGTTGCTTACCCGCTCTAGGGGTAGGCCATAGGGATTATCTCCAAAACACTTCCCTTCCTCCTTTTCCATGGGTGAGGAGATAGATTGGCAATCATGTAGCCCCAAATAACCATGTACCATTTAACTACATCCAAAGCAGTGGTGGTAAGAACGCTGCTTGTCTCACGCAACTTGTCAATATGTTATTTTATGACGGCCACACAAGATTTGACACTGAAAAGCTCCTTCTCATTGACCAATCCCGAATATGTTGAGTTCACATAGGCCCACTTGTTGGACAACGTCCAATTGTCAAGCACTTTGATGCAGAAGAACGAATCCTTTTAGTTCTTCACCTAATTAGGGATTATTCCGCTTATCTTGAACTCTTTTTAAGGAATCGATGAAAACCAGTTTTTCCCTAGTTGAATTGGAAAATGATCTTATCTATCTTGACATTCATCTTGAGCTAATGGTGTTACAAGATGATGCACAAAGCCACCAAATATGAGAAGGTATTGGGATGGAGCCTTGCAATAGTGATTCGAAAAGCATCCATTATATCAGCAAAATTCATAGTTATTATGATGCAGAGCCCATTTTGCAAATAAGCCTTGTAGACGACTATGAAACTATCACAAGGTGACGCCTATCCTCCGATGATAAGATGACATGAGGAATAGCAAAAGGAGTGTCATACCAATCATAAATGCAGGCAAAATCAAGCAATGACATAGGAGAAGTAATATTGGCAATGCCTCAAAGAGAAGAACCTCTAGTACAATGCGGAGACATTGATAACAGTAAAAACTCTAAAAATTTTGAGGTTCTAAATCAATTGTTCTAAAGGCATAGCGGCCGAAAGGAATGTCTCTTCAAATTTAAATGAAATGAGACTAATACAAGCAAAGAATTTGAATAGACGCTCAAAAGTAAAGATGAAGTGATGCATTTAAAAGAAAATTTCAATCAAATGATGCACTTTTCCAAAAACCATTTACTTCAGGACTGATGGGTATGCCCATAATAGGTAGGCTCAATAAGAAAAACGGCCCAAAGTCCAGAAAAATCAAGACGCGTATTAGACGGTCAACGCTAGCGTAGACTGTAGCGTTGACCGTATGGAGCACCAACCAGGCGGCCAACATGCTCCCTCATGACAGTCAATATTCCTATTGACCGCAAGTACTGTAACAACAGGCCGAAAAAAAGATAAAAAACCTAATATGGGCTAGGCACAATTTGGCGGACGTTTTCATACACGACAAGTAACGGTCCTTTTCCCTGATTTCAAGTCTTTCTTGAAGCCAATCTTCTCTAAAGAAGGTATCAACAGATTCAGCGCCCTTTCCATGAGAAAGGTGCCAGATTTTCTCTTCCTGCCTACGATGGAGCCTAACGGTAACAAAAGCACAGAATGAAGGCAAATAATCTGGAGACCCGTTACCAGCTCAGAAAGAAAACGATCCCATCAGATTGCACTAGTCAAGCCTTCTTGCTCAAGGAAGGCCGTCCAACACGAGGTAGGGATCACGCCTTCTTGGCAAAGGAATGTCGCCCTCCCCACAGAGTCTCCACTCTGAAGGGACACAAAAACAGATGCAAAAAAGACAATGCAGTGCTACTATAGAAAAATCCTTGAGCACACTAACGCTCATACCTAAGCGAGCAATCATATACTTTGCTAATCCAACTCCAAGCCTTCAGATCCTAGAGATTTCGCTCACTCCCTGAGATTCGTCCTTCAAAGCTTTCACACTTCCAGGACTTAACTTCCCACTTGTTCCCTGCGAACATCGAGTCAGAAAACCATACCCTTGACGAGTCACGGGAACGTCTCTAACATATAAAGCCCGACACTTCCACCAATCTTAATCACGCTCCCTCTCTATAGGCCAACACTCCCACTTCAAAGGTTGTTGCTGACTTGAACGTTGGAATATTTTTGGTGGGACAATATCCAGCCGATATCTGACCTCTTATTTATTGTAATGGTGTGTAGGGTTCAGAATTCGAGAACGGAGCCAAATCCAAACAATCAGACGAATCAAATCTGTTCGAAATCGGATCTAGAAACACATCAAGGACAATACATTCAAATTCCTTAAATTTCCAAAATGCAACACATTGCTAATTGGCAAAAAAAGCACTAGGTAACCAAGCCACGCATTGAAGGTAAAATCTAGAGTTGATATGGTATTAAATGTTCCATTGTCACGTCATTTCAATCGTAGACTGCATGATGACCTAGACGTCAACCCAATTGCTATGAAACTAGCCATTTAAATTGAACTGCATAAATGGAAATCCAATTAGTCCTAAATGACAAGCAGATTGAGCTCTTAAAATTTTATTTTGGTTTGCTTAAGGGTCTTAGTTTGTCAAAAGGTTAAATTGTCAGATTATACTGAAATCAAGAATTAGTTTTTATGTTATCACTCAATAAATTTTCAATCCTTAAGACCATGACTTAGCAAAGTTATGTTCGAATTCATTGATTAATCAAAACTTTTCACAACTTTACATTTCTACACGGATTTACGCAAGTTAAAATATGAAGTAAACAGATTAACAATTACGATCCAAACATGGAAAAAAATGGATCAACTTTTTATTTAGTCGTGGTGTTAAATATATATTAGTTACATTTTTGGAAGAAAGTACTAAAATGAATGGCTCATAAGAAAGGAAAGATATTAGAGTGGGGATCATTAGCAGCCACAGCAGAATCATCATGTCTCGCTCCAACAACATTTCATTCAAATAGAGAGAAAAAGGCTAACATTTAACCAAATGAACCCCACAAAATGTTATTGGGATACTCAAGTGGAAAGCCAAACTGACTGATGATGGTAAAGAGAGAGGAACCAATGTAGTTCTCCTTCTAAAAGAAGAATACCAAGACAAATTTCATCACTAGTATCTGGTAGGACACCATAGTAATAGGATTATCTTTCTTTTGCCTAGAATATAAAATCCATTGAGTAAGGATAAACTTGAAAAATCCAACTATCCACATCAATGGTCGAAGTTAGGATATCGGATGAAGAAGATAGAGTGAGAGATCAATCCCTTTTATAGTTGAAAAACAAGCTAAAAAACAAAGAAGGGTTTTGAAGCAATGACATCAACTAACCCTATGTGAAGACATTCAAGTAATCTCTGCCAAAACTATAGGATAGTAGATTGAGTGATTGACACCATTATACAACAAAGACTACTTACTAACCTTGAGTTCCTTAGGAAGGAAAGTTTAAACAATCTCATAGGCTGTTTTGAATTGGCCCTTCCTTCTTTTGGGTATCCTTGAAGTTTGAATTCAATTTCCGATCTTAAGAGGCAAGTGCGGGGTGCAACATTAATCAGGTTGGCTCAATCTATCAGTCCGGCAAAGCCTTGATTTATAGGCCGAGGATAGTAGGAAGTGAGTGAGCAACGTCAAGCCCATTGGCCCCAAGTCCAAATAATACGGCATCTGGTTGTGACCTAATTTAAACCAAGATAAATTAATATCTAGAAGAGGTTGGACAATTATTAAGTGAAATATAATCCAGATTAAGTTAGATGCTTGAATGGTAATATATTTGGTTATCCAATCGAGATGTTCGTCGACTCTACAGGTAGCCTAAATGAGGATTTTCTAATAAACAAACATGAACTGCCCATTATCAATTCAATCATTAAACGTCAATCGCCAATCCCACAATCAAAACATGTAAAATGACAATTAAACTAATTAGTTTTTAATTATGCTAACCGCTCAGGTCATGGTCAATTACTTTCTTTTTAGAAAATAGCCATCAATTAGTGTTGTAGTGACAAATTTACTCACTTTCTCTTAAAAGGAGGATCAAATCCGAAAAATAGGAAAAATAGAGTATGGCCATGTAAGTTACTTGTTCTGCTGAGTCAAACCCTCCATTTTCACTCTCTTATTCTCTCAATCTCTTCCTATTTTAATTTTTTAGGAATTATATTCACTTGAGTATAAGAGAATATTTTTAAAAAATGAGTTTCAATTTTTTTGAAATTCTTATTTTTCATTATGGTGTGAAAATTTTGAATAAAATTGTTCAAAAAGTATATTTAATTTTTTTCAAATTAAATCCAAATTTCAAATTTATATCACTATTCAAGCCATTCTGTGTGGAAAGTGAATTATGTAGGCCACAGGGTAGGCCCGCTAGTTCCACTCAACGGCATCAGATGCGTCAACTATGAGCAGTATTCCTCCCATTTGAAACATTCTCAATGAAAAGTGAATTATGCCATTAAAGACATGTTTGTAAAAACGTGACGTAAAATAATTATGTCGATTCCGTGTATTAAGAAACTTATCTCCCAATTATCATATCGTTGAACAACATATAATAAAGGGTATTTACTTAATTAAGATATATAATAATTATAAATAATGTCACAAAGACAACATGTCATTACTATTATGCCATATTATAACAAGTTTTCCCTAAGTTTAAATTATTTTATGCTCACTCCCCTTTTTTAGGTGCTAAAAGAAGCACCCAATTGGCTTTTGTTGAGATTAATAGTCATTATTCACATATCGTGCCAATCTTTGCCACTAAACGCTTTTTTCGGTGGTGGAGGAGCCACTTATGACACTTCACAAATATGGGATGTTGAGTTTTTTTAATGTGGGACTTGAATTTCTATAAATTGAATAAATTTAAAGAATAATTACATAAATATAAATATAATTTTCCTGAAAAAAATTATTAAATTGATATTTTTAATGTACACGTAGCAAGTTGAGAGGTTTATTATATGCTACCATGAGTGTTTTAGTAACTTTAATAAAACACATAAAATATGTTTGTTTTTTTTTTTTTAATTTAATAGTACTTTCTAATGGTTTTAATATAACCCATATCGAATTAATTTTATTACACTTCTTTAAAAATTTCTAAACTAAGCATATGGAAATAATGAAAAGCAGCTTAAAAAAATCTTATTTGTAGCTTTCCAGAAAATTTATTATAACAGATGTAATTTATAGTTTTTCTTTTTAAAAAGGTAAGCTTATAAAACATATTTTTAACCTTTTTTTTTTATATTGAAATGCCCAACAAAAAAAATTATTATCATAACTTTAAATTATTCTATAAAACTAAATTTGAGCCATTGGATCTAAAAAGCAACCGATGGTGCTGCATTGGATAGACCCCAATACAACCACGGTGGGGCCTCCTCTTGTGCCATGAACATGTTCAAATAAAGCAAACTATTAGAATATATATGAAATATATATAACAAATTGTGTATATTATATCAAATTATATATATGAAATTATATATATTATATCAAATACTTATCAAATATGCAGTCCATGTGATAAAAATAAATATTATAATAAACAATATATTATTATAATTTAATAAATAATGTATATTAAATACTTATCAAATATTTATTAAATATGTATTTTATATGATAAAAATATATATTATAATTAATAATAATTTAGAATAATATATATATTATCTACATATTTCTTATATATATATATATATATAAAGAAAAAAATATATATTTTTTTCTTCAATAAGAAAAAAAGGTTATTACGGTATATTTTAACCTTATTTCATATCCTATTCTATAAATTAAATATTAAAATATTAATTTTTAATTTATTCTATTCTAACAATTAAATATAAAAATAATAATTTTCAACTTTATTTATATTTTATTCTATTCCCTGAAAATAATCAAATATATTATTAGACCCCCAAACAAGATGTCATCTCACATCCAATTTAAATAACTCATAGTCAAAAAAGTTCAACCTAGTAAGAAGGGGACGATAACTGATTTTAGCTCATAACCAACCAAACAAGTTAAAGTCGAGCTAACTATTTTTAAAAATTTTTAGTTAATTTTTTTCATAAATATTCAGGCACAAGCATTTTGTTGGCCCCATTTGGATTGCTTGCGAAAAATTTCAGCTCGAGCTAACATTACGCTAACATATTGTGGATCACTTCCACGTAATTTCACTCGATCAAAAAGACTAGCAAAATTTGCAAGAAAAATATCTTGTCTAGATTTTGCATGAGCCAACTTTGAGAGAGACCAACAATCCATACTTGAGCAATTTCAACCCTAAGACACACAACTTAGGTGACCTAGCACAAAATTAGGAGACTCATAGTATGTTTTGCAGATAAATTATTTTTAGTAAAATTATTATTTTATAATTTAGTTGCTCTAGTATACCAATATTGTCTGGTACTTTTTATACCTAATTATCATAGAATAATTAGTTCAATATATTTTTTATATTTATCTGTCACGAATTCAGACCAAATATGTCAATTTAAATAATTATTTATAATTTTTAAAATTTAAAATTTTAAATAAATTTAATAAATAACATAAAATTCTAAAATTTGAATGTGACAAATCAAATATATAGGACTTGACAAATTAAAAATCTATACAGGATCTCATCAGATAACCATCCAAATCAAATAAATGTGACTTACTTTATAATCGTCGTAAGTGAGATAACAATCCAATCAAAAATTATAATCAAATATATCATAATATCCGAACTATTTTCGAAATATAACAATGAGCCTATACCCAGCCAATTTTATAATTCAATCACATCAAATATTAATTTAATATATAATAAAATTAAAACTCATCAAATTGGATGAATAGCTGACAAATTACGTCCTAACTCCTACAATGTATTCGAACCATATACTCTGAAGGGATAAAATAGAAGACGTGAGTCAAACACTCAATAAATATTATATTTAAATAAAAAAATTCAATAAATTAGAGAAAATGTCAAATAGATAAAAATTTATTCAAATGATAAAATAAATTTAAATCATCGGTAAAATTTAAAATTTAATGGTAATCTTGTACTTAAATCAAATATCCAAATCTAAAATAAATTTTTAAATCATAAAACAGCCCTCATCTAGACGTGTATATATATATAATGAAATTGATCCGAACTAATTTCAATAGGTAAATAGCCAATTTTAAAGTCCAATCCAAATTCAAGTCTAAGTCCAAGTTCAAATCCAAGTCCGAGTCCAAAATCAAGGCCCGATCAGCTTATGATATGAGATAAAATCCGATAGCCAAATGATCCAATAACGTGTGTAAAAACCAAAATAGCACCACAACGAATAATCCAAAAGTCTGAATCAAAATATACAATCCAAAATTATTTATACGAGACATACTAAAGCCTAACTATGGACAAAATCAGTAAATCTCAAATCCAAGTCCAAAAATATATATCCAAATTAAAGTACAATATCAATCAATGTAGAAATAAAAATTATGCATCAAATTTAAGTTTTGACTATTTAAAGATTAGCTTTGAGGAAAGAGTTACACATAATTCTGATAATTTTTGGTCAAATCAAATGTAAATTAGGCTAGTATAAATGGCTATCCATATACTCTATACCCATAGAAAAGGTTACTCACTATTATTTATCACCCGTAACTTTAAGTGTGATTTTTAAGTTTGTTAGATATACTAGGACGTCCGAATATATTATAAGGTCAAATCAAATAATCCAAGTGAAAAGGGTCACTATTTCAAATATTTTCTGTCAGCGAAAAGGGATTTTTAAATAAATCTCCTCATCGGAAGTTGATTAGAATATCCAAATCCAAATATAGTGGTCATAACCTGATACAAGTATATGAAAATACATGACCTATGTAAGGTTTCATACTCATTTTTATATAAATATACTGATATAAAAATATATAGTATACAAAAAAATTTTTGGCTTCCAAAAAACTATTAAATCTTTCAAAATCATAACATTAGTATCAAAACCTCCAAATCATCTAATGAACTATACATGTATATTTAGAATAAATAAATTAAGTGTATAAAAATACACACATGTTAGTAAAAATTTTAAATAGTATCCAAAACATATCAAATATTAAATCATACCAAGAAAAAAAGTTATAGATACTTGCCTTAACTTTATACTTCGCAAATTTGAAGAAAGAATGTGCCGAGGTATCCGAATCAGGCCCTCTCTCTCTTTGCTGATGCGTGACATGTTCTCTCTCTTCCCTTTATCTCTCTGCGCACACCTCTGCCGCTCTCTCTTCACGATTCTCATCCAACGGTGATGACTTGGGACCAGCAATGACGGCGACCACGATGGCAACACCGGACGACGGTGCAAGCACCGTCGGGCGGCCCATCTCTCTCCACTATGCCTCTTCACCCAAAACCATCAAAATTTCAGCCGATTTCCATATTATACGTATATACAACCTAAGAATCAACATCCACAAAGAGAATGGAGGAATTTACTTACCTTTATTTCACTGATTTCCTCCAATAAAGGTGGCGAATGGGCAACGGTTGTTTTAGCTTCGATTTGAGATTCCTTCCTCTACTTACATCGGTGGACAAAATGGAGGGTAGCATCATGCAGAGGACTTCACTGGCTTCCATTTTCGGCATTGGGACCTCCAGTGGCAGCGATGGCGACGGCCAGTGCCGGTCTACCTTTCTCTCCTCCCTTCTCCCTTCTTTTCTCGCTTTCCTTGAAACCCTTTTCGTTCCTGTTTTTCTATTCTTTTTCCCTGTTTTTGTTTTATATTATTATTATTATTATTATATTTTTTATTTTATTTTTCTTTTATTCTAAAATCTAAACTGATATTTGGATGACAGTATAGGTACATCTCGGGTATCAGTCCAACTGATCCAAATATCCTTTTAAATTTTATAATATTAAATTAATTTTTTACCACGACCAAATTACCCAAAATCACAATTAATATTAAATTAATTAAAATAAAGATCCAAGATATTACATTATCCTTATTCTAAAAAATGCAAAATCAAAATTGAAATCGAGTTAGATATGAGTTGGGTTCAGATAAAAATTTTTTACCATTAAGAAGAATCGGGTTGGACACAGCCAATCACCCTTGCCAAAATTGTGCTCGTACATAATCCAAATCGAGCTGATTCCGAACAGGACATCGACCTTTTTTTTTATGAATTTTTATTTAAAAATTCAGAGTTACATAAAAATTTTAAAAATATAAAAATTTTAAAAGTTGTAGTATGTAGATTAAAATACTAGTTAATTGTTGATAAGTCCCTGATTCTCGGGTTATAGTACAGATTAGAGAACCTTTCAATCTTTCGCTATAGGTTGAATTAGATCGGGTCCGATCTTTGTTGCCATTAACCTAGAACCTGCATGCCACCAATTACAAATAAAATGTCAGATGACGGTAGGAGGTTATCCCACTATACACACATCGGTACTCAAGTCAGAAACATTTCACAATGAACAGAAAGATGCACACGTGGATGTAAGCGTGATGAGAATGCAAAGATGCAGGAGTGAGGGAGAGTGTGAGTGCAATGTATATGGAGGTCTAGTCTCTGAAGGTTGCACCGTTATGGGTGGCTCACTATCGCCACCATAAAATAGCGGTGGCTAGAGGGAAGAAAGTTGGTTCTTTCTCCTCGAAGATTTGAGCACTAGGTAAAGGATCAAGCGCTTGAACTCTTATCACCATTCGAGCTCTCTTTGGGGAGTTGGAATGGATTTCAGAATTGGTCCCTTTATCCTTAGCAGGAGAGAATATTTATAAGCTCATTTAGGGAGGATTTGGGAGCCGAAATCCCCAACAAGTGGCTTGTCAGGATTTGTTGGCCGCTGCAACCTGGTAGTGGCCAACGGTGTCAATTGTTGCCTTGTAGAGGCGAGGAGACCGTCATTGGGTGTGAGCAACGCTAGGCCTGTTAACCATGTTCGGATTGGTTGAGTGGCTGCGGAGGGGGGCAGCGCTACGGCTTGCTAGCGTTGACCTTATCACCCATTGGTTGGCATCTTCTGAACCGGTGCCTGCCGCCTACAGTCGTTTCTGTAAGCCCGCATGCACTAATTAGCTACTCATCTGGGACGCCACATGGGCCGCACCTCTGGATCCTTTGGACGCCTTGGGCCCTTTTGTTGGTGGACCAGCGATTCTTTCAATTGAGCCTCGCTAATACTGGCCCAATTCCATGCTAGACCCATCACTAGCCCCCCATACCTGGAGACGGCCCATTGTCGGGGCCTGACATGTGAAAGGTGGGTCCCGCTAACCGTCCACAAGGGTTTCCTCGAAATGCACTGGTCTTCTTCTCTTCATGACGCCGTTCCTTCCCTATGCTAATATGCAGCCCTTCAGAGGCATTGCAGAGATTCGATACTCTGTTAGGAAAGATTCACCATCTAGGAATCAACTCTGCATTGATGGCTTTCCTGTTTTTCGATTAATAGCCATTTGGTGGCGTACTTCTCTAGGAGCTCACCGGGATTTTGCACGGCTATAAATTAGGGAGTTCTCAGCTTAGGTGACTCACACTTGGCCATTCGTTAGTGAAGCAATGCGAGTCCTTAGCTCATCTTGTGCCTATGGAGTTCTATAAATGAATCGGATGGATTTCCAGGAGATTTACAGCATTGTTGAAGCCTACCACCACACCTTTTTCATGGATATTTCCTCGTTGTAATGAGGGTGGCTCGGCCACTCTGTAGTTATCACGTGCCTCCTCTCTGGCTAGTCAAGACTCCCGGCCCTAGGGGGAGTGCGGCGAGGCTAGCATGCTGTGTCCGATGATTCCATTCCCTCAAAAGCATGCCGTTGCCGCCTCTTACCGTGGCTGGCCAACCATATATGCTGCCTGAAGAGAAGGCATGTCCCGGAGTTCCATTGGGCCGTAGGTGAGTGAGTCGCGACACCGGTAGGACTCCTAATTGATGCCTTTCCTTCACCTGTGGTAGACCTTGTCTCGCCGGAGACGTAGGATTGGCATCCACTTCGCCTATTCAGGAGCGGAATCGACTCTGGGGTTGATGTGATTAAAATGAAGTGATATGCATTCATGCCTCAGGCCAATCTTTCCCAAGGGTGTCATTATCTTGAGCTTCTTGTACTTTGCTGCATTCCTCGTTCTTTCATACTTTTGCTGATGCAAGCCTTGTACTTAGTAAAAAACAATTTCAATGAATAAAAGCAATAGTTTGTCCTTTATTTCTTGTGTCATTGAATCTCTCTTCTTCTTTTCTTTTGTTGCTTCGCACGATATTACTCAAGGGCTGTGGGGCTCTCTTGCTGCCATACACGCTGGATTGCTCACTTATTATGAGTTATAGTGTCTTTCCCACTAAAGAAACTTTATTAGTGAGATTTCTTAATAAAATTTCTTCATTAACAAATCAATTTATCTGTTTCCATTTGTCGCGTTCGAATGGCCCGTTCGTCCTTCTAGCCTGAACTCTAGAAGAGTAACTACTGTCGCTTATGATGGCTTATATCTTCTCATTAAATGCATAGTGTGACAAAAGGAATTTGGCAGAGGGCTATGGCATGAGTGGGGGTGCTAGTTTGTCAGACGCCATGATTAGCTACCTTGGATAGATGCACCACGCCCTACTGAGGGGACGCTTGTCATGGCCATTATTCAAGGCGACTTTACGTTTTCCTGCAGGACACTGCTTATCCTTCCCAAGCTTTGCCTATTTAAAAGGTGCTTCCTTCCATTCTTCACACTTTGGCATTTGTTTCCCTCAAGTATGACGAAGAAGAAAAGCTCTCATTCTTCCTTCATTCGTCAAAAAGTGAATGACATCAAATCAGTCCTTTCGGCGAGTGCCGTCGCTGCTCTGAGGGTTGAGTACGACATCCCGAGTGACTAGGCTCATCTTCTCCCTAGCGAGGGGATAAGATGAATGCACCATCGGAGGGCTTCATTATAGTGTATGAGCACCACCTACAGGGCAAACTTCGTTTTCCCACGAAGCTAAACCTGTATGTGATCTTTGAGGCGCCCAATGTCCTTGTAACTTGGTTTCACCCCAACGCCATCCGCTATCTGGTGACTATGTACGTCTTCGTAAGACTCCACAAGCCTTTAATAGTGACCTGCCATTCCAAGAAAACCCTAATCTTCCATTACCATCGTCAGTCAGCTCTAATTTGAAATAACTTCAATCTTCTTAGGATTGATTGAAATATCAACTTTTAAAATCACGTGGCCTAAAACACCACTTCCTTATATTTCTTCAACTTCATGTATAACCTCCTTTCCTAAAGAGTCTGTAAAGTAATCTTCGAGTGCATCTTATGTTTCTCATAACTTTTTAAGTAAATTGATATTATCAATAAATACCACCACAATCTTGTCAAGGACCCGATTAATCAAATTCACGAATACTGCATGGGTATTAGTTAACCTAAAAGATATGATTAAAACTTATAATACCCATACCTAGTTTGAATTGTCATCTTTTTCACATCATCCTTGTTAATCCTTACTTGATAATAACTTGATCAAATATCTATTTTTTTAAAAACATTTATATCCCTTGTAATTTGTTAAATAAGTCATCAATCATTTGTAACGGGTATTTATTCTTAATGATTATCTTATTAAACTCTTAATAGTCTAGACATAGTTGTATAAAATTATCCTTCTTCTTCACAAATAACATTGGTGCGCACTATGATGACCTACTTGGCCAAATGAAGTCTTTCTCCAATGATTCTTGTAATTACTTCTTTAATTCCTTCCACTTTGATAGTAACATTCTATATAGGGCCTTCGACACTAGTGCTATTTTAGGAGTTATTTCTCTCTTAAATGTGATTTTCTAATTTGGCAACAAACTCGAAGGATCCTCCAAAAAAAGCATCTTCAAATTTAGACAACATTAGAATTTCTTCTATTGGAACATTGTGGCTCCTAGTGGTGAGCACATAAACTAAGTATACTTAACACCCACTTTTTATCAAATGACATGAATGTAGGGCTGCAATTAAGTAGGTGTATTGCTTTTGCATCATTTATTGAAAGTAAAATATATCCTCTTGTGAAAATATTCTACACTAGTATGTAACTCGCTAACAAATCCATGTTTAAGATCACATTAAAATAATGCATGCCTAATATGACCAATTTAAACCCATTTACTCAAACAATACACTTTGTATATACAATATCAGTCACTAATGATAACCCCCCATATGCATTGACAAAATCGGTAAAAATTTATAATCATAGGGGGTAATAATAGATGGCATATAAATTTTTGAGACACAAATGACTGTGTTGATTTGAAATTTAATAAAACATGTACAAAAATCTCAAAAATTATGAGTTTATCTTTGACCATTGATGAAGATACATCCGCATCTTAGGATGTCACTGTAAAATCTCTCCCCAAAGGTGCTTGGCTTTTTCATCATTTGTCTCAAAAGGTAAGGGGCAACCTTTCATCATATAGCCAAATTAGCCACAATTGAAACATACCCCCAATTGCCTATAATAGGCCCTCCTTCCGTGCATCTTTCCATAAAGTTGGCAAATGGGTTTTGATTATTGTAGGCCTAGTGTACCCTAGAATTCAACTTCTCTTTACCCCTTGTCCATTAAATTCATCATCTTAAGGGATCCTCCTGATCCTAAGCTCTGGCCTTCACCGCTTGTGATCTTCTTCCTAAGAAATTTCTCCCTCTTTAACTCATATTCAACTAGTAGGGCTTGCGAATGGTGTTATTCAACTCTTATAAAAATTTTCTTACTCCTCTAGCCTTGTCTTGGATGACATTGGAAGCATAACAAGTCAGCTCAATAAATTTGGCATCATGTTCCACCATAGTCTTGCTTTCTTGCTACAAATGGACAAATTCATCCTGCTTCTACTCCCTCAAATTTGTTAAAAATACTTCTCCATGAATACCTCTATGAATATATCCCAAGAAATCTGCTCATTTTCGATTCCTAAAATCTTCTTCTTCATCAACAACCATTAATCTACATCCCATTCCAATTTGTAAGAAGAAAATACCACTTTCGCCTCTCTTGGGCAACAAATTATCTTGAAAACTTTTTCAATCTATCAAATCAAAGTCTCCACCTTCATGGGATTTGAATCTCCCATAAACATTGGCACCCACTCATTGATGAAGTGATTATACGCTATCATGGCCACCTTATGATTTACAACCATAGGCTCTAGATACTATGGTCTCCAGGCCATCAATTCCATCACATCTATCATTCAAGCCATAAGGGTGAGATTTTCCCCTGCATGGTTCAGGCAAAAGCTCAATCTTCCTTATCCAATGAACATTTTCAGACCTATTACGAGACAATTAACCAATTTAAATATTTAAATCAAATAAGATACTCTCCTTACGACTTTATTTGATACAACTTCTCGTCACATACCCAATCTCAAAAACAAATTAAGTTTCATAATCCATAATTAAGTTATCTCATATTTTAATCCTTAAGATTTAAAATTTAATTATTTATTTCACTAAATAAGAATCCAAAACAAATATTAGGACACAAACTTATAAAATAAATATCATTAAATAACCCAAAATAAAATAATGATTTAAACCATAGGATCCAAATGCAACATCTAAAAGTGGCTTTAATGCCGATAATTGTATAACCTCAAATCATATGTATGGAAGAACATTTAGATGAATATTAGGGTATCAAAATCAACTTATGAAATTTAGAATTTAAACTAAAACATCAACATAGATACAACATCACCACATGAATTAGAACATTTAACAATTTAACCAAAACTAATAATATAAAATTACTATTTCTTTATTAAATAATAATACATTAATCCATCCCCAACACCCTAAATCTAACTTCCAAACAACTATCCTTCAAACCAATCACCTACAAGATAGCTCAAGCCTTTTACTCTAAAAAGTTAGTAAAATAAAAATAAAAGTTAATCAATTACTCAATAAGATATATATAACTTTCATACTTGGATATTATCAAATGAATATACTAGATAATAACATGATCTAAAATATAAAAAATTGATAATATTATACATAATTCAAACATCTTGCAAACATATCATGCATAGTTCAAAATTGGTGTTCAAATAAACCAAATTGGACAAATAGATAATCATACTCATATCTGTATTTTTAATATTAAATATGTCAAATTGTCTAAATATATAAGATATGCTCAAATTAAATTAATGAATGAAAAGAATCAATGATCGATAATGATCTCATCAACAAATGACAAATATTCAAATTTAGATTATAATTATTTTTATTTAATCAAAGATCATTTAGTATTATTCATGACTAGTAAGTGAATTGTTTACATATAACACTATAAATATGACCAAATATTATTTTTTTGATCAGTAAATATTATATTTGACCTTTAATTTATTAATAATTTATTAAAATATATCTAAATATATTTTATCAATTCTCTACAATGATCGAAACTTAATCAAATTGAAAACTCTCTTCAAATACGAATATATTTTTAGATTTTTTATACTAAAAATACTTCATCTTCATCAAACTTATGTAGAATATTTCTTTATATTTTTCAAATAGATAACATGTGGTAAAATCATTTACATGCAAGAACTTCAGCTTGTATTTTAGAAATATGTAAGAATGAGATTATATAATTTTGTAAACATATCGGGCCATTATTGTAGGAAATCAATACAATTGGCATAATTTCATCAATTTCTATCCGATATAAAATATGCGTGAACGGTTAGCTGAAAAATCAAGGCATGTAGTAGTAAATATTTCAAAATTGAAGACATGTAGGGGCAAAGATTCAAGGTGTCTGTGAATATTTTGTATAAATTTAGCATTTAACACAATATGCATGTATTCAAGATATTTATTTCACAAAAAATTCATGAAATGAGAGTAAGAATCATATACCTATAAAATATAAATATTTTAACTATAAAAATAGTACATATATAAATATTTAAAATAAAAAATACTCAAAAGATTAGAGAAAGATAGCAATAAAGAAAAAAAAGTTCTTGAGTGTATTTATGCTAACTTGAATCTAATAAAAGATCTTTTTAATTTCTTTGGTTTCTCGTTCTCTTGCCTTTAGTCTCTCCTCCTCTCTCTTTCTCTCTTCTTTTTCTCTTTCTTATCTCATAATCACAGTATAAATGACCTAAAATCGGTCAAGAAGTCTATTTATAAAAAATTGGCACTTGTATATAGGTCAGTCGTAGATCAGACACTAAAGTATAATCTGTACCGCACATAAGTGTCCATTATGCATATATTAGGCACTAATATTCTATTTCATATATGCATATGTGTCGATCAAGCGTACATTGAGTGTGACTCATCTACCTAAAATGCACATAAGCACCTTAAAAGCATCCCTTAGTCACGTTCTTATTATCCAAAACATGTAGAAGTATGGGTTAGGTATTAGTCAAACATCCCTCGATTTGACTTATTCTAATTCGAAACTTAATTTAATCCTAAATCTCAATTAATTTGAATAATTTATGAGTTTAATTTAGTTAATCATTATTAAATATATATTTTAGGATCTATACCTTACAAAAACTATTGAAAAAGTTATTAGGGCTGTTGCCTAAACTATCCTCTCCAGGGGTTGGTCCTAGGAAATGTCTCCAAAACACTTCCCTTCCTCCTTTTCTAGGGGTGAGAAGGCAAATTGGCAATTATGTCATCCCTGACAATCATGTGCCATTTAGCTATGTCAAGAGCAGTGGCTGTATGGAAGCTGCCCATCTCAAGCAATTTTTCGATATGTTACTTTATGAGGGCCATGCAAGATTTGACGATGAAAAGCTCCTCCTCACTAACTGATCCCGAATATGCAAAGTTCACATTAGCCCACTTGTTATACAACACTCAATTGGTAGGCAATTTGATGCACCAGAATGGGTCCTTCTAGTTCTTCATGGAGTCAATGATTCCTCCACTTATCATGAAGTCCTTTTGAGAAATCTACATTGAATTAGAAAATAATCTTGTCCACCTTGACATCCATCTTAAGATTATGGCGTTAGAAAAAGATGCATAAAGCCACCAAGTTTCAGATAGTATTAGGATTGAACCATGTGATAGGAATCTGTAAAGTATCAATTATTTCAGTAAAATTTTAGTTATTATGATATGGAGCCCATTTTGTAAATAATCTTATAGATGACTATGAAACCATCATAAGGTGATGCCATCCTCCGACAATGGGATGACATAATGAAAAGCAAAAGGTATGTCATACCAATCGTTAATGCAAGCAAAATCAAGCAACAATATAAAAGAAGCAATATTGGCAACACCTCGAAGAGAAAAACCTTTGGCACAATGACAAGCCATTGATAATAGTAGGGGATGATTATGAAACTCTGAAATTTTAGAGTTCTATATGAATTGTTCTAAAGATATAGTGGCTGAATGGGAGGTCTCTTCAAATGTAAGCGAAATGAGACAAATACAAGCAAAGAATTTGAACAGATGCTAAAAGTAAAGCTAAAGAGACACAATTAAATGAAAACATCAATGTAAACAACTCACCTTTCCAAAAATCCTTTATTTCAAGATGACAAATTCAAATCCTTTAAATTCACAAAATGCTGCACATTAATAACTAGCAAAAGAAGCATCGGATAATCAAGCCATGCATTGAGGGAAAAATCCAGAGCTGATGCAGCATTAAATGCTCCATCATCACATCGTTTCAATTGCAAATGGCATGATGACTTATACATCACCTCAATTGCTACTGAACTAACCGTTTAAATTGAACAACATGAATGCAGATCCAGCTAGTTCTAAACCATGAATAGACTGAGCTCTTAAAATTTCAATTTGGTTCGCTTAAAGGTCTCAGTTTTCAAAAGGTCAAGTTGTCAGATTCTATTAATATCAAGAATTATTTATTGGGTTATCACTCGTCATATTTTAAAACTTTAAGGCAAAGACTCAAAGAAGTTTCAACCTAATTTTTTAATCAATTAAAACGTTTTGTGACTTCACATTCGCACGAGGATATATACAAGTCCAAATACGAAAGGAATAGATGAACAGTTACAATCCAATACCAAAAAATACAAGGGATTAACTTTTTATTTATTGTTGGTGTTAAATATATAGAGGTTACATTTTATGAAAGAAAACACAAAATTGAATGGCTTGTAAGAAAGGAAAAACATCAGAGTAGTGATCATCAATAGCTATCGCAAAATTATCATGTCTCACTCCAGCAATGACTCATTTGAAAGGAGAGAGAAAAGCTAACTCCTATCCAAATGACCCCCGCAAAATGATATTCAGAAACCAATATTGGAAAGGGAAGTATCTTGGCTCATATGATAAATCTATCAAAGAGAGATGTAGGAGTAAGGATGCACCCTAACACAAAAGATTCCCTTACTGATACTCAAGTGGAAAGCTAATCCAGTTTGTGATGCTTCGTGAAAAAGAGAAACCAAGATGAACTTCGTTACCAGCACCTAGCAGGGCACCTGGCAACAAGATTATCTTTCTTCGATTTGGACATTAGATTCACCAAGTAAGGATAGGCTTAAAAAATCTAGCTATCCCCATCAACAACTAAGGTGAGGACATTAGATAAAGAAGATGGAGTGAGAGATCAGTTCCTTTTACAGTTGAAAAGCAAGCTAAAAAATGAAGAAGTGTTTTGGAATAATGACATCAAGTAACCCTATATGAACAATGTTGAAAAAATCTCTACTGAAATAATAAGATAGTTAAGTGATTGACATGATTACTTAGTAATAACTACTTACTGACCTCAAGTATCTTCAAAATGAAAGTTTAAACAATTTCATAGGCTAGTATGATTTGGCCCTTTAGTCTTTTAGACATCCTCAGATATTGAATTCAACCTCCAATCATGAGAGGTTAGTACTGGGTATAGCATCAATCGGGTGGAACAATCCATCAGCCAGTTAAGACATTGGTTTATAGGCCCAGGGTAGCAAGATATGAGTGAGTA
The DNA here is from genome assembly GCA_033239525.1 of Nepenthes gracilis. NCBI lineage: Eukaryota > Viridiplantae > Streptophyta > Magnoliopsida > Caryophyllales > Nepenthaceae > Nepenthes > Nepenthes gracilis. Next base: position 9,870,050 of record BSYO01000023.1, read on the forward strand.
GTATCTAGCCCATTAGACCTAAGTCTAGATGGTACGACATTCAATTGTGATATAACTTTGACTAAGATAAATCAAGATCCAACGGAAGTCAAGCAATTATGAAGTGGAATATAGCCCAGACTGAGTTAAATGTTAGAATGGCAAAATATCTGGTTATCCAATCGAAAGGTTTGTCAACTCTACAATTAGTCTAAATGAAGGTATTCTGATGAGCAAATATCCACTACCCACTATAATTTTAATCATTAGGAATCAATCATCAGCCTCACGATCAAAATAGGTACAATGACAGTTGAACTAATCAGTTTTTAATCATCCTAACTATTCAAATTATGGTCTATTATTTCTTTTCAAAATATCACTGACAATTGGTATCGTAGTTATATATATACTCATTTTTTCCTATAAAAAGATATCAAATCTGAAAAATTTAAAAAAAACAAAAAGAGTACAGTCCTATAAGTTACTTGTTCTTTTGGTATTATACGGAGTCAAGCCCACCACTTCCACTCTCTCATTCCCTCAGTTTCTTTTATATTTCATCTTTTTAGGAATCATAATCACTTAAGTGAGTCTTAATTTATTTGAAATTTTTATTTTTTTTTATGGTGTATAAGATTTAAATTAATCTATTAAAAAAATATATTTAAGTTTTTTTTTTTTTTTGAATCAAATCTAAATTCTAAACATGCACAATCATTTAAGACATTTTGTGTGGAAAGTAAATTATGTTGGCCGCAGGGTGGACCCCCTGGTTCCACCCAATGGCATCAGTTGCATCAACAGTAAGCATTATTCTTCCAAAAGACATTTTCAATGGAAATTGAACTACGCCATTAGAGGCATTTATGTAAAATCGTGACATAAAATAATTATGTATGTCTCTTCTATAAATTGAAGAACTTATCTCTCAATAATTGTATCGTTGAACATATAATAAAGGGATTTTACTTAATTAAGATATATAATAATTACAAAAAAATGTCACTAAGATATCATGTCATGACTATTGCGACATCATTAATAATATAACAATTTGTCTAGTTGAACTTTACATTATTTTATACTCACTTCCCTTTTCTAGATGCTAAAAGAAGCAACCCAATTGGCTTTTGTTGAAATTATGAGTCATTATTATTCACATATCTTACCACTCTTTGCCACTAATTGTACGTTTGATTGGAGAAAATAAAAATTTTATTCACATATTATTTTTTCAGAAATATTTGTTTCTCTATTTGGTTACATTTTAATAGGAAATGAACATTCACGAAAGAATGGTTATTCCCAAATTTTTGAGAATAACTATTCCCTTACCAATATTTAAAAAATATAATTATATTTATATAATAATTAAGTATTTAAAAAATATTTTAGATATATAATAATTTTAAGTATTTAAAAATATAATAAAAAATATATATAATTATAGTTAATAATTATATATTTAAAATGCATATGATTATTAAATATGTAATTATTTAAAAATATATTATTTAATATATAATTATATTTTATATGATTATATGTATTTTATATGATTATATGTATTTATATATGTAATTATTTAAATATTTATTAAATATGTATTTTATTTATATTTAATATATATAATAAATATATATTTTATACAATTATTATATATTATAATAATTATTATAAAAACCAATTAAACATTATATGTATTATATATATATATTTTATATATTATAATAATTTGTATATTATAATATGTATTTTATTAAATATGTATATACATAAATATGTATTTTATTTAAATATAATTATGTATTTATACATGACAAGGAATAAATATATATTTTTGTTGCGTCCCGGGTCCGCAGTTGTCGTACGGATTAGGGGGCTTTCGGATTCCCAAGCACGTGGTGGCATTAGGCGAAGGGTCCGGTCTCTGTAACTCTAAACCTGGACCTGCACAACACAAACAACAAACAAGAGGTCAGAGGTCCGGCATAATTTCTCCCACCACGGCCACTCCGACGCTCAAATCAACAAGTTCCCATAATGAACAGAAATGGCGCATGCGGCAAGTGGTGCGCGAATGAGTGCTGATGAAACGTGAGTGAAATGTATGTTTTAGAATGGTGGATGCAATGAGCAGGTAGTGAAAGGCCTGACTCCCTTAATGCACCGCGGCGGGTGGCTGACTTCCCACTGCCTGAGTAGACTTGGGGATGGTGATCGTGAGAGAAACGGGCTCACTTATGACACAGGAGATGAGTCTTATTTCCGTTTGAGTTCTTTCTATCGCGTGATCTGTTCAGAGGAGGAAGGATCGGAATCGAATCGGATCCCTTTCTCCGAGGGAGTGGGAGCTCTTATAGGCTCCTCCCCCATACGACTGGGCACGAATGCCTGCTAGGGCTCCTTGCCTCGGTCGTTATCGCGACCGACCGGTCATGTCGGCCGCGTTTTGCGGCGGCGGGCGGCAGCCTCTGCGCCGTCGGCCACGCCCGATCTTCCCAAAGCGGGGATTGGCCGGTTGTGCAAGGGCGGCTTGCCGTGGAGCGCGGCGCAGTGCTAGCCGCTTCTCCACTGGCTGGTTTCTTTTTCTTTCCTTTTGGTTTTCTGGCAGCGCATTAATTCTCTGCAGGGCGCTCATCGTCTTCTGCCAGCAGGCGCCACGTATGCTCCCTGCGCAGTCGAGTTGGGCTCGATATCCTTCGTGGGCCTCGACATCCTTCGTGGGCCTTGACATCCTTCGTGGGCCTTGACATGGCTCGTGGGCCTCAACAGAGGACCCAACACTAGCCCCCATGCTTGGGCCGGCCAGTGGTCCGGCCTGGCTTGTCCCTTGGGTCCTCTCTGCGGCCTTATAGCCTTTCTTGTGCCGCGCCACCGTTTATCATTTTCTGGTCTCGCACCTTCCCCAGGAGACTGCGCAGGCCTTTCTGATGCTGTCGTGACTCGTCACCCTGATTGGTAAGATTCGCACGTCCGGGATTGCGTCTGATTAGGGGTCTTTCCTGTTCCGTGAAAGAGGTCAGCTGGTAGACGTGCTGTGTTGGGCAAGAGAATGGCTCCCATCTTGCCCATAAATAGGAGGGGCTCCTGAGCAAGTGGCGCACATCCCTTGGCTACCTTTAGAGAAGCAATGAGAAGATTCTAGCTCATCCCGCCCTTAGCGGGGGTCCGAGAAGGAGTTGGATGGATCAGCTGAATGATCGTAGCCCTCGATGAAAACCGTTCTAACTCCCGTGTCGCAGTCCGCTCCTCATGCTAATGAGAGTGGTTCGGCCACTCTGCTGTCGTCGTGCACTCTCTCTTCGGGGTGTGGCTTGCCTGACGTGGGGCAGGGCCATTGCGGAACCTCCGTGGGGATGTTTCCCGCTAGCGGATGGTGCCGCTCGTGGTCTCCACCTCACTGAGCTCGAACGCAGACCGCAGAGAGGGAGAGGCCGGAAACTCAGGAGGGAGTCGTGGGGTGCTTCCCCTACTTCCTTTGAGTGCTTTCCGGCCTCGGTGCTGATCCCACCCCGATGGAAAGCGTTTCGGCGGCTTCCATCTCGGGGGGGTGCTCCTCATGACCGCCTCCGTTCGCTTGGTGAACTACCGGTGGCTCCTGGCCGTGAGGATCTCAAGTAAATCACGTTCCCCAAGCTCATCTGGGGAAGTCACGAGGGACCCGGGGCCTCGCACCATCATCTTCCTTCGTCTTTCTCGCAGTATTATAGCTGTAGATCTTGTTTTTTGTAAGAAAACATTGATTAATAAAAGAAGTAGCCCCTTTTGCCTTCATTCTATCCTTCTCTTTGTGCGTGCTTCTTTTCTTTACTGGGCATTTTCCCCTGGCGATCTGCGTTTAATTCTGCGGAAAAGGAGGGGCCACAGTTTGCAGTCACGTCCCCTGGTGTGACTGGCGCATTAAATGCTTGCGTGGTCAGGAGGCGTTGCGTCATGAAGACTTGTCTGGAAAACGCGCGAGGCTTCAGGGACCTTCCACGTGGAGGGTGCCCATTGGCCAAGCTCTGGTGCCCTTTGTCTTCTTAACGCCGCCGTTTTCAGGAGAAGAATCTGCCTATTTAAACGCGTCATTTTGTTCCGAAACCTTACATTTCCTTGTGCCTGCGTGCTTAATAGTTGCTTGCTCTCTCTGTGTGCGTTTTTACCACGATCTCAATGGAGGATTCACCATACAAATTGGAACGCTCTTCTGGCGAATCGGAGTCTGGTTCTCACGTTCCCAGGGTTTCAGGTGCTGATGCACTGGAAGGGGCTCGCTCTGAGGCTACTGTCGTGGGCCCTGCTCGATTTCTGCGGGTGCCTCCGGGCTTCGAGAGGGTAGAAGGCTCTGGCTCCTCCCGGGAATGCGCTCTGGGGAGGAGGTGCCTCTCACTCCAGCTGACCACTAGGAGGCTCGAGAGCGCGGAAGCGCGCGAGCAAGCCGCGATGGCTGAGGTGGAGCAACTGAGAGCTCGTGCGGCGCATTTGGAGGATGCATGGGCTGAATCGGAAGGCAGGGCTTCGCGTCTCACCGGCGCCAATGTGGCAGCTCAGGCCCGCATACGGGCCCCCAAAGAGGAGAACGAGTAGCTGCGGCAACAGCATAGGGCCAAGGTTGTGAGGTTGTGGACAAAGCTGAGGATGAGGCTTCTGCCGGAGCAAGTTGATCCTGCTCTGGAGAAGAGTTACCAAGATGCGATCCGGCTCAGCCGGACGCTAGCCTTGGTAGAGGATTCGAACTTCTGCGTCGGCGTCCTTGACCCCCGCAACTTCAGTGCCCGAACGCGCGCGCAGCTAGTTGACTACCCAGCCTCAAGCTGCCCGACAGGCCGTGCGGATCGCTAGCGGATAGCCACCATTGTGGTTGTCTCTTTTTTTTTTTTACGGCCATTGTAACGAGATTTGCCACTGTAATAAAATTCATTGTTTTGTCGTACTGCTTCGTCTTCTGCACTCTTCGTTTCTGGATTTCCATCTTTCATTCTATATTCCCGTGTGCCCCTTCGTGGGCTTCGCTATCGTGAGCCCTTATTTAATGCGAAGGCGCCAGCGTGGACTTCTGTCAGACGGTTGAGGCGACGCGCTTCTCAGCCTGCCGCCTGTCCATGATTGCGGGAGACTTCGGGCCCTGTGATGCGCTACGAAGCTGGCACGTGTCCCAGTCACCTGAGGTGGGCGTCACTAAGGTTTCCCGCCTGCTGGCCTTCCGTTGCTTATTTAAACCAGTAAGGACGGCTTACTCCTCCTGCTGAGATTTTTCCTGTAGCAAACCCGCATCGAGAGAGAGAGGCATGGTGAAAAAGAGAGAGAGTTCTTCTTCTTCCCAGGCTCCCAGGGCGAGTCGCCATGGCGTTCATAATACAAAATCCGTCCTGACGGCGAGTGCTATCGCTGCCCTTATGGTCGACTACGGCATCCCCAGCGACTAGGGTTACCATGCTCCCGGCACCTTGGACAGAGCCAGCGCCCCCCCAGCAGGCTACGTCACAGTCTACGAGCACCACCTGACAGGGGGGCTCCGTTATCCCATGCCGTGTACGCTATATGCGTTGGCGGATGCGTTGGCAGTCCCAGTGGCGAGGCTTCATCCCAACGCTTTGTGTTACTTGGTGTCCTTGTGCATCTTCGCTCACCTCCACGGCGGCTTTTTCAACGCCAAGGCTGCCAAACTGATTTTTCGCTTCACCGAGTCGGAGGACTGGGTGTCGATGTCGCCCAAGACGGGCTTCCATTTTCAGGGAACCAATCCCGATTCAGTGAAGGTTGGAAGGATCAATTGTTCTTTCTACAAGAGCCCCCCAATTCAGAGCTTTCTCGTTTGTGGGGCCTGATTTCGGGATTCTTCCTAGAGAAGCCGCCGGCAGAGGATGCTGTGGGGGCGGCGGAGTTGATAACCGCCATCCAGTCTCAGGAGGCGAAGTTCTCCATTCAGGGCTATTTTTTGACGTCGATCACCTTTGAGGCCTCCAAGTGGGGGCCTTCATCTGGATGGGGAGTTGCCGGTCCGGATAAGAGAGAGTCCGGTGAAGCTGTCGCTTCCCGATCGTCCGGTAGGGACGAGGAGGAGAGCTGCTTGCTGTTGAAATCGTCCTCAGATGACGAAGAGGTTGAGGCCTCCCTAAAGAGGTTGAGGGAGGCCGGAGGGACTTCAACACGGAGGTTCAAAAGACAAGCTACTAGTTCTTCAGTTGAGGTTCGAAGTCCGGCCCTGAAGGCGGCTATGAGCGCGGGCCACCAGGGGGAGACCGACGGACCGTCGTCAACTTCACCCACGGGGCTAGCCGTGCTAGAAGTCTACGAGGCAGAGTCTCAACCCGCTGTAGGGCTTCTCGCGCATTTCGTTGCTAAAGTATTCGTTGACACCGCTCCGAGAGTTATGGATGACGTTTTGGACCTTGATGACCCGGAGAGGCCATGCTCAGCTACGCCCGCGCCGACGTCGGAGACAAGGGGACCTGTGGAGTCAACTGTTATTTTTGTGGAGCCCATTTCGGAGGGCGGGATCCTTGAGGACGTAGCTTCACCGTCGGAGGAAGGAGTTGCGCTGGTCGCTGATCCGTCGGGGGCTAGCGAGGGGGCAATTGGGACGTTTTTGGAGTTGGAGCCCCCGAACGCACCTATGGCTGCCACCCTTCCAGCTAGGTCGCCTCCGGCAGGCGAAGGAGAGGAGCCTCGGGAAGGGGCTCCGTCAGGTGATCTTGCATACTCTCCGAGCGCTGCTCCTACCCAGGTACAACTACTTCGATCTGGCTCGTCGTCCCCTTTGCAGGCTTCTGGAGATGCCAATCATTTTGACGAGCTGACCGCCCTCCTCCACGGGGGCTTGCAGTAGGCCATCCATCGCACAAAGGCCCGGGTCGCCTCCCTTCGAGAAGACAGCGAACAGGTGCGAGAGGAGAACAGGCACTTGCAGCGAAAAGTGGCGCAACTGGAAGCCCTGCTCGTTGCTATGGAGGACGACAACGCACGTCTGGCCAAAAACATGGTCGGTCGGCTTTCTCCCTCGGAGTTACAGCTCTTTATGGAGACTCGGTATTGGGACGGTATTCGCTTGTGCCGCAAGATCGCTTCCCCGGTGGCTCGTCACGTACTAGAAGGAGTTTTTCATCCGGGGAACGTCGGGATCCGGGAGGCATCTCACCTGAGGAACTTCCACGATGAGGCCGCTCCATCCTGCCCACCTGAGTAGTCTTTATCTGTATAGGTTGTTGGGCTACCCTTTGTCATTATCCCTTGCTTCTGTATCTTACTTGTTATTAGCAAATGAATAAAGAGTTGCTTTTTCTTCTTTCGCACTTGTTCTCTTCTGATGTGGTATGTTGTCCACAACTTTCGTTTAATGTGATCCGTGGGGTAACGCCCCGTACTTGAATGCTAAGCTCGCAGAGCTATTGTCGCCAAGGCCCTATCCAGGCGCCTTCTTGTGCTGTGCTCGTCCTCCGTCAGAGGATGTCGTCGCAACTCACGTGTTTGATGGGAAGCTCAATCCGGTAGGACAAATGTCATCGCAAGTCCCGTGGAGCCACAGCAAGGGTCAGCCGGGTTTTCAGGCCACGGCAACCAGACTCCGGGGTCTAGGTCTTGGTTACGCATGTTCGCGAGAGGTGTGTGGCCCCTGCTCAAGGCATTATAATCACCAAGTTTAAGGTCCTAGCCCACGACCATTGTAGATTGAGGATGCTCTCTTCTGCACAAGAAGGTCGTCGCACGCCTGCGATATTTGCCCCCTAAGGTTTTGCTGGCCACGGATTGGGGACTCCAAAAGACCCCAGGCCTAATGTTTTGACCGCATGGGTCGGTTGGCGTAGAGCCATAATAGATGAATGTCCTTTCAGACTTGCCTGCCGCACGGGCGAGGTTCTTTGTGGCCGCTCACGGGCCGCTTGGCGCATAGCCAAGGGTTTGCTTTACGGATGGACGATTGTCCTACCAACTTAGGGGCAGTCTAGGTCGTTTTGATTTAAGAATGCTATGCATGTCAACAATTCACACAAATGGAGATACAAAATAACAGGAAAAGTGATTTTATTAACAAAAGGCGTTACACATGTACAAGCATTCACCATGGTGCACGTGGGTGTCTTACCTGGGTTGATGTAGCGTTACTGGTAATACTTCCTTAAGTTGGCGGCGTTCCAAGTCCGAGGGACCAGTTTTCCGTTCTGGGCGCGCAGCTTGTACGCTCCACTCCGGAAGATTGCAGAGACGAGGAATGGTCCCTCTCACCCATGGGAAAGCTTATTCTTGTTCGCGGTCTTTCTTGCCGCATCTACGCTCCGGAGGACCAGATCTCCAACTTCGAGAGGGCGTGCCTTTACCCGCTTATTGTAGTATCGTGCGACGCGCTGTTAATAGGCTGCGACCCACAGTCGTGCCGCATCTCGAACCTCTGCGAGCAGGTCTAAGCTTTCCCGGAGCCTCTATGCGTTTGTGGCTGGGTCAAAACACTCAACCCGTAGGCTTGGCATCCCCACCTCCACGGGGACCATAGCCTCAGCCCCAAAGCAGAGGTTGAAGGGCGTCTCCCTCGTCAGTTCCTGTGGGGTCGTTCGATACGACCAGAGCACGGACGGTAGCTCTTCAATCCAGGAGCCCCCTGCGTCTTCTAGTTTGGTCTTCAATCCTTACAGCAAGGTGCGGTTGGTGACCTCAACCTATCCATTGGCCTGGGGATGTGCCACGGACGTATGGATCAACTTGATGCGGAGATCACGGTAGTACCTCGTGAATCACTTGCCGGTGAACTGAGTTCCATTGTCGGTCACCACAACCTCAGAAATCCCGAAGCGGCAAACGATACCTTGACGGAGGAACTCCGTCACGTTCTGCTCGGTGATCTTGGTGAGAGGGACAGCTTCTACTCATTTGGTGAAGTAGTCGATACCAACGATCAGGAATTTCCTCTGTCTGGAAGCCAAAGGTAGGGGCCCAAGTATGTCGAGCCCCCATTGCGCGAACGGCCACGGGGACTGGAGGCTGTGTAGCTCCGTGTGCGGTTGATGCGTTATGGGGCCATGGACCTAGCAACTCTCACACTTCCGGACGAACTCCATAGCATCCCGCTTCATGGTTGGCCAATAGAACCCCTGTTGCATGACCTTGAACGCGAGGTTCTTGCCCTCGATGTGCGAGCCACATAGCCCAAGGTGTACTTCGCTCAGCGCGTACTCGGCTTCTTCCAGAGTAAGGCATTTCATGAGAGGAGTGGAGTATCCCCGCCTATACAGTCTTCCACTGAGGATCGTGTACCAACCTGCTGTCTTCTTGATCTGCTTTGCCTCATTGGCATCATCGGGGAGGGTTCCTTCGGTCAGGTACTTCACGTACGGCGTCATCCAATTGCTTCCTGCATCGACCCACAGTACCTCTTGGTCTTCGACGTCAACGTTAGGCGCGGTTAGGACTTCCCTGGGTTCTCTGGCGTACTATTCCAGGGATCCAGTAGCCGCATCCCGGGCCAGTCGATCAACACGCTTGTTGTCGGACCTGGGGATATGCTCGATCGCGAACCGGTCAAACTCAGGGATCAGGGTCTTCACCTTCACCAAGTACCTCACAAGTTGTGGGTTTGACGCGTCGAAGTTCCCCTGCACCTGGTTGACCACGAGCTCGGAGTCGCTGTGTACAACCAATGACCGCACGGAACATTCCCTAGCTAGGCACAGGCCCGCGAGGAGGGCCTTGTACTCTGCTACGTTGTTGGTGGCCGGGAAGGCCAGTGCGATGGAGTAGGTGATTTCCGTGCCTTCCAGTATCTTCAGCACGACTCCGGCTTTGCTGCCTGCTTGAGTGGACGACCCATGAACATTCAGGGTCCACGCTGGAGGATCGTGGTCTTCCATACTTCCTAGGTTGTCGGCATCTTCCAAAGCTAGGGTTGCTGCCTCAACAATGAAATCGGCCAGGGCCTGTTCCTTCACGGCTGGTCGAGGCCGGAACTCCATGTCGAACTCTCCTAGCTCGGCAGCCCACTTGGCCAACTGTCTGAACATCTCTGGCTTTTGCAAGATCGATTTTAGCGGCTGATCTGTCAGTACGACGATCCGGTGCGACTGGAAGTAGGGCCGCAGCCTGTGCGCCGAATAGATGAGGGCGAGCGCCATCTTTTCAGTGTGCGGATAGCGGGCCTCCACATCCGTCAGCACCCGGCTTACGTAGTACAGAGGCAGTTGCACGCCCTCGTGTTCCCCAACTAACACGGAGCTTTGGGTCGCTGCTGACGTAGCCAAGAAGCGGTAAAGGTCCTCTCCCTCGTGCGCCGAGCTCAGGAGCGGTGGGCTGGCGAGGTACGTCTTCCACTCTCTGAAAGCTTCGTCACATTCCTCGCTCCACCTGAACCCCAGCAATATGGTGCCCCTTAGCGCCCTGAAAAAGGGCAGGTACTTTTCTGCTGACTTGGCGAGGAATCGCGAAAGGGCCGATATTCGCCCAGTGAGCTTCTGCTGGCATGGTCGTTGACGTGGTCGCTGGCGACTTTGCTCTTCACGAGCATGTCGTCGACGTATACTTCCACATTTCGTCCAATCTGGGCCACGAACATCTTGTTCACTAGGTGCTGATTAGGTTGCGCGGCATTCTTGAGTCCGAAGGGTATCATCTTGTAGCAGTATGTCCCCTAGTCAGTCATGAATGAGGTATTGAGCTTCATCCCAGAAATTTTTCCGAGGTCACTCCGAAGGCACACTTGGTGGGATTGAGCTTCATCCCGTGTTGCCGAAGGACCTGAAATGTCTCCTCCAGGTCGTTGACGTGGTTGCTGGCGACTTTGCTCTTCACGAGCATGTCGTCGACGTAAACTTCCACATTTCATCCAATCTGGGCCTCGAACGTCTTGTTCACCAGGCGCTGATAGGTTGCGCCCGCATTCTTGAATCCGAAGGGCATTATCTTGTAGCAGTATGTCCCCTGGTCAGTCATGAAGGAAGTATACTCCTCGTCCCCGGGGTGCATCCGAATCTGGTTGTTGCCAGAATACACATCCATGAAACTCAGGAGCTCGTGTCCGGACGTGGAATCCACGAGCTGGTCGATCATGGGGAGAGAAAAGCTGTCCTTCGGCCAGGCCTTATTTACGTCGGTGAAGTTGACGCACATCTGCCACTTGCCGCTGCTCTTCTTTACTAGCACGACGTTGGATAGCCACTCCGGATAGTGAACTTCTCGAATGAATCCAGCGTCCAAGAGTCTCTTCACTTCTTCCCTTATGGCGACCAACTTCTCGACGGACTGGTTCCTGCGCTTCTGCCGAACGGGCTTTCAGCTCGAGTCAAGGCCCAACTTGTGGACAATTACCTTGGCCGGTATCCCGGGCATGTCAGCGGGAACCCAGGCAAACACGTCGGAGTTGGCCCTAAGGAAGGTAATCAACCGGTCGCGTTCTGCGGGCTGGAGAGATCTGCCCACGTTGACGCACCTTTCTGGTTTGGAAGATTTAATGGGACCGCCTCAGTTTCTTCTCCCGACTTGGCCTGCCATAGCAGGGTCTCATCGCGGAGGTCAAGGTCTTCGTCCGGGTAGCACGGTACCGCAGGGTTGATCTGGGACAAGTAGCACGTCCGTCCCATCTCCTGGTCTCCGAGGGCTTCTCCCATACCCCACGGGGTTGGGAACTTCACCTTCAAGTGCGGGATGGACGTCACAGCTCCAAAGGTCGTGAGGAAGGGTCTGCCCAATATAGCGTTGTAGACAAACAGTAGGTCAACAACGATGAATACCAACTCTCACGTTACGGAGCACGGGTGAGTTCCCATAGTGACCTCCAGCCAGACTATCCCTTGCACAAGACTGGCTCATTGTCAAGGCCGTACAAGGGTCCACCGGCGGCTTTCATCTGGCTTCGTCTCAATCCGAGTTTAAAGAAGGCACTGAGATATAGTAAATTTTGCGAACTTTTATTATCGATGAAGACTCGTTTCAGTTGGTAGTCAGCCCCACTGCCTGAAACGAGGACAGATACAACAAGGGGATCAGTATGGGAGAAGGTTACATGAGCCATATCGTCACTACTAAAGCTAATGATGTCATCCCTAACCCCTATTCTCGCTCGCTTGTTGTTGGAAGTTGGCTCCGACTTTCCACACCCGACGTCCATGACGGCCGTGGTGGAGATCATTTTGACTACGCCGGCAGCTGTGCGGGCCCTTGGAGGCTCGCTGGCCTCACCATATGAGGTTGCGGGCCCCTGCCCCAAACTCTTCATGAACCATTTGAGGTGTCCACGGCGGATCAGGTCCTCTATCTCCTACTGCAGGATCCGACAGTTCTCAGTCGAGTGTCCCAGGCAGCGATGGTATTGGCAGTATTTGGTCTCGTCGCTACCGTTGGGACCTTTCGGCATTTTCGGCCACTTAAAGAACTTCTCGTCCTGAATCTGCATCAGGATGTTGGTACGGCTGTCGTTCAAGGGAGTTAGGGATGTCCGCCCATAGTCCTTTCTGGGCCCCGGTGGAGGCCGCTGCTGCTTATGGCGTTCGGGGAAGCGGTGGTTGTCGCTGTCCCTCTTTCGCCCGCCAGTCGCCTTGGGGGCTTCGGGGGGCCGATCCGCTCGCTCAGGGTGCTTCACCTCGTTGGCCTCTTCGGCCATGATATACGCCCTGGCGATGGCCTCAGCCTCCCGGAAGGTTTGAGGGTGCTGGTGCGATAGGTACTTGAAGAAATCCCCCGCTGCCAGCGTGGCAACGAAGGTGTTGAGCTTCAGCTCGTCAGAGAGCTGGGGGATCCGCCGCACCTCGGTGATGAAACGGTTGAGGAACTGCTTCAGGCTTTCGTCCGACTTCTGGCGGAGGCGGACCAAGTGCCACAGTTGCATTTCCTCTCTCGCTGCAAAGGCAAAGCGAAAGAAACCTTCGGCTAGCTCACAAATGAGCGTATGAAATTCGGAGGGAGGCCATGGAACTAGAGCAACGCGTCTCCCCTGAGGGTGACGGGAAAGCATTGGCACATCAGGGCCTCGCTCGCTCCCTGTAGAGACAAGTGGGTACGGAAGCAGTTGAGATGGTCCATCGGATCCTTGCTTTCGTCGTACCCCTCCAGGACTGACATCTTGAACTTGTTCGGTAATGGCTAGGAACGCAAGTCCATGGCGAAGGGTGATCTCCGAAGGTTGGTGGAGGATCGCGTGGGCCTCTCTTTACGCAGGATGTCCCACAACACTTTGACGTTTTCCTCCATCGACGGGTCGGTTGCGCCTCTCCACGCGTTGATGACATCGCGGAGCTCTGTGGGGTCCTGGAGGTGCGGTTGAGCTTGTCGGGGATGCTGACTCTCCGCTTGAGTGGGCCGCTCGCTGTTGGAGCCCACCCCAGTCGGCCTCCCGTTGCCGCGCGAGTTGCGGGGGTTACACCGCTCAGGGCTGTCCCCCCGATCGTTGCGGTTGGGATGGCTTTTCGCCTCGTTAATGTCGATTCCGTTGGGGACCGCTTGGGCCGCGGCGTTGTCGAGCTGGTTGGATCGTCTCCTGCGGGCCGCCGCACGGCGCTTCGCTCTCTTGGAGGAGGAGGCCTGAGATGCTGGAGGGGCAGCCCCCGGCCAAGGAGTTCACATGTGCTCGCATAGGGCGTGGAGGACTAGCTTTATGTCGCCCACGTCCATGGCCAAGTGGTGGACGTCGAGCTGCAGACGAGTGTCCCCTTGGTTTTCGGCGGGGGGATCCTCGTTCTAGGCGACGACCTCCATCACTGGAGCACTGGCTTGTGTTCTAGTGTTCACCATTTTCTTTTCTTCAGAAGGGAGGTGGAAAAGAGACACGAGGCTTCTCGCCAGCTTCCCACAGACGGCGCTAATGTTACGTCCCAGGTTCGCGGTTGTCGTACGGATTAGGGGGCATTCGGATTCCAAAGCATGTGGTGGCGTCAGGCGAAGGGTCCGGTCTCCGTAGCTCTAAACTTGGACCTGCACAACACAAACAACAAACAAGAGGTCAGAGGTCCGGCGGAATTTCTCCCACCACGGCCACTCTGACGCTCAAGTCAGCAAATTCCCGCAATGAACAGAAATGGCACACGCAGCAAGCGGTGCGCGAATGGGTGCTGATGAAACGTGAGTGATGTGTATGTTTTAGAATGGTGGATGCAATAAGCAGGTAGTGGAAGGCCTGACTTCCTTAATACACCGCAGCAGATGGCTGACTTCCCGCTACCTGAGTAGACTTGGGGATGGTGATCGTGAGAGAAACGGGCTCACTCGTGACCGCAGGAGATGAGTCTTATCTCCGTTTGAGTTCTTTCTCTCGCGTGATCTGTTCAGAGGAGGAAGGATCGAAATTCGAATCGGATCCTTTTCTCTGCGAGGAGTGGGAGTTCTTATAGGCTCCTCCCCATTGGACTCTGGGCGCGAGAATACCCGTTGCTATGGCTCCCTTGCCTCTGGTCGCTGTCGCTGACCGCCGGTCATGTCGGCTGTCATTTTGCGGTGGCGGGCAGGCTCCTGAGCTCTGCCGGCCACGCCTAATCTTCCCCAAAGCGGGGATTGGCTGGTTGTCTCAGAGGGCGTTTCTTGCTGAGCCGCCGGGCGATCTTGGCCGCTTCTCCATTGGTCAAGGCTTTTTCTCTTTCTTTCTTTTTTTCCCAGGCGTAAGACACTTCTCTGCAGGGCGCTCATCGTCTTCTGCCAACGGACGCCACGTATGCTCCCTGCGTAGTCGGGCTGGGCTCGATATCCTTCGTGGGCCTCAACATCCTTCGTGGGCCTCAACAGGGGACCCAACAATTTTATATATTATAATAATTATTACATATTTAAATATATATTATATATTTTGTATTATATTTTATATGATGAAAATATATATTACATTAAATAATAATTAAGAATAATATATATATATACACTTTTTTTTAAATGATGGCAAAAAAGTCATTATGATAAATTATCACCTTATTCCACATACTATTTTACAAATTAAAGATTAGAATATTAATTTTTAATTTATTATAGTTTAATAATTAAATATAAAAATAATAATTTTAAATTTTATTCTCATTATATTTTATCCTATGAGAATAACTATTATATTTCTATTTTATTTTATTATAATAATAAAATATAGCGTAAAGGCTTCTTTCAGTGGTGGAAGAGCCACTCATGACACTTGCCAAACATGGGATGTTGAATTATTTTAATCTGGGACTTAAATTTCTATAAATTGAATAATAATTTTAGGTGTCTTTTTTAAACAATAATTACATAAATATAAATATAATTTTCCGAAAAAAATTATTAAATTGATATTTTTAGTGTACACGTAGCAAGTTGAGAGGTTTATTATACGCTACCATGTGTGTTTTAATAACTTTAATAAAACACATAAAATATGTTTTTTTTTTTAATTTAACAGTACTTTCTAAGACTTTTAATATAACCCATATCGAATTAATTTTATTACACTTCTTTGAAAAATTCTAAGCTAAACTTACTAAAATAATGAAAAGCAGCTTAAAAAAATCTTATACTTAGCTTTTCAGAAAATTTATTATAACAGATGTAATTTATGGTTTTTCTTTTAAAAAAATTAAGCTTATAAAACACATTTTTAATCTTTTTTTTTAAATATTGAAATGCCCAACAAAAGAAATTATTATCATAGCTTTAAATTATTCTACAAAACTATATAATAAAATATATATTATAATAAATAATATATTATATATAATTTAATAAATAATATATTATATATATTATATAAATTATATATATATATATATATGATAAACTATATATATTATATCAAATTATATATATGTAATTATATATTTAATTATATATATTATATTAAATATTTATTGAATATGTATTTTATATGATAAAAATATATATTGTAATAAATAATAATTTAAAATAATACATATATTATATATTATATACATATTTCTCATATATATATATATATATATATATATATATATAAGGGGAAAAAGGCCATCACAATAAATTTTGACTTTATTTTTTATATTATTCTATAAATTAGAAATTAACTATATTCAGATCTCATTCTATTCCTTGAGAATAACTATTATATTCCTACATTATTTCATTCTAATAACCAAATATATCGTCAGAACCCCAAACAATGTGCCATCTCACATCCAATTTAAATAACTCATAGTCAAAGAAGTTCAACCTAGTAAGAACAGAACGATCACTAATTTTAGCTCGTAACCCATCAAGTTAAATTTGAGCTAACTATTGTAAAAATTTTTTAGTTATTGTTTTTATAAATATTCCGGCACAAGCTCCCCATGCGGATTGCTTTTGAAACATTTCAGCTCGAGCTGACATTATGCTACCATGTGTTGGCCCCATGGGGCCAACAAATGTGGATTAGCGAATTTCGTGGGAAAATATCCTGTATAGATTTTGCATGAACTAACTTTGAGAGTAACCGACCATCCATACTCGAGTAATTTCAACCCTAAGATAGAAAACTTAGGAGATCCAACACCAAATTAAGAGACTCATAGTATCTTTTGCAGATAAAAGAGAAATTTTTTTTTTATATATTATTTTTAGTAAAATTACTATTTTATAATTTGGTTGCTCTAGTGATACTAATATCATCTAGTAGTTTTTTTATTCATAATTATTTAAAAATAATTATTTTGATATATTTTTTTCTATTTATCCTTACTCCAAAATATGCAAAATAAAAATTGAAATCGGGTTAGGTATGAGCCAGGTTTAAATAAAAATTTGCAACTGTTAAGAAGAATTGGGTTGGAAATAGCCAATCACCCTTTCCAAAATTGTGCCCATACATAATCCAAATTGAACCAACTCCAAACAGGACATTGAGTTTTTTATTTTTAAAAATTTTTATTTAAAAATTTAGAATTATATAAAAAATTTAAAAATATAAAATATTTTTAAAATTATAAAATATAGATTAAAATACTAGTTAATTATATATCTAAAAGAAATTTTTTAAAAAAATTATTAATTATATAAAAATATAATCTATTAAAATAATATTTAAAAATAAAAATTATATTTACAAAATATTGATAATTTAGACTAAATAGGCTCAAACTAATTACTTTTACCAGTGATCATATCCTGTCTATAAAATAAATTATGTATAATTTTTTATAATATTCACCTATAATACTAATATATATTAACCAAAGTTTATAAACTTTTAAATTAGTAGGATTAAGCCAACTGGGGTGACCCAATTTTGATCAAAGTACAGATAAAAAATTATTTTATATAAATTTATCAATTATAACTCTTTCTGTTACTATTTTTTAGACAATAGAAAATTAAATCTTAATTTAATTTTAATTATTCTAAGTGATTAATCAAATAAAAATATATTAATTATCAACTCCATTTACAATTTATTTCATCTTTTAAATCGTAGTAGTAAGACATAATGGTAATAAGACATGATATCATTGGAGAGAATTTTTAATATTTCAAAATTATTTTCCATAAAAATTGTCTAGATAATTTCTTAGATATTTAAATTTAATATATCTGACCTTTTTTAATTTATTCTTTTATTTTTTTATTAACTCAATTATTAGTATGATGTTTTTAAAAATCATAACATCACTCTATATAAGGTGAACTGTGTTAAAAAAACAACAATTGGTTCTACAACGAAACAAATCCAAAATCTAAATGAATGTAGAAGCAAAACAAAAGCCATAATTTAAACTACAAAAACATAACTTTAAACTGTAATAATAAACAACATACTATAACACGATTTATAGACCACACTGCTCTAACTTAACCATTTACATTTCATCACAATAATCATATTCAAAACTCTAAATCCTTACTGTCCAACAATCTCCTTAGCAAATTCATCTCCTTATTCTATCAATCGGGAGTCAACTTGTAACTCTCATTTGAAAAGAAAAAGAGGCAAGGGTGAGCTCAATAGCTCAACAAGTATATCATGAAATAAAGGGGATATACAGCATAAATAGAGCTAAGCAGAAGAAAGATATTTGAACATGAAAGTGATGCATATGTGACTATCATGATTCAACAAGAAAGTATCATGATTCGTTCCATATTCCTTTAGTTCATTCTTGTGTCTTGTCTTAGTTATCAATTTTATGTCGAAGGCTTATTTCGTTTAGGGGGTCAAGATCAATAGGCCTCACTGACAAATGAACGATTGGTCGTGACTCAGATTATGTGCACCTATCTAATTAAAAGTCCATTCTCCTCCTATTTAAACTAAGAGGCGAGTCATCTACATACAATCATTACAGATTGGGCCATCTGCGGCCCAGCAGTTCCAAAACAAATCACGATATCCCACTATAACATATTAAGGCATGCCAAGAATACTACCCACGATATAATACGGTCAGGATACACGGTCAGAATAATCCTTGAATTTTCACTGTAATATTTTAGCATGTCTAAATTTATTATCTATAACCCTTGGTTCGAATACTTGTTCAATAGGAAATTCTGTTCTCGAGTACAACATCCTTCGTTCCCACTCTATTGGAGAACGTTCCAAAAATCAATCAGTCCAAAAGTCCATCTCTCGATTATAAAATTTTCTCCATCATCGAATTTCCTTTCCTTTCCCCATAGACATTCCGGTGCAAATTTTCATATTTTCTTGTAAGCTTAAATCCTCACATGTTCTTGATTCCACACATAATTTCCTTTAAAGTGTAAAGAATTTAGAGATTCCTCATTTACATTAAGTCAATTGGAATCTAAAGCTTTAATCGATAATTCTTGACAAATGGTTCATAACATGATTTTCGGAACACTCAAATGATTGTATTCATGATACGTACATAAATCATCATAAGATAGAAACAATTAGAAAATTCTTATCAAAATGAGCCTAACCTGTCTTTAGAGTTTTTGGATGATAAATTCCTTTACAATTTCATGTATCATGATTTTCGTAGATGAAATCTTGCATAATTATAATTGATTTGGATTAAGTTCAAAAAGGGCATGGGTTAGAGTTCCAGGGAGTATAAAACTCTACAAAACTGCCAATTCGAACACCCAAACAATAAATTAGCTTATTCATGGTGCGGGTAATAACATCCTCGAGCCAATTCACCCCTAAATCCTAATTTAATCGATTAATTCTTTCGAGCTGTGTGTTTGGGGTTCCTTGTTCGAAACGAGTCAAAATTACAAATTCTGGCCTAATATTCATACAATTACTTACCCATGTCAAGGGTAACAATTATCTAATGCCAATTCATACATTAAACCCACTATAATTGATCAAACGTGGTCCGGACGTATCATAGGGTTCCAACGAACGAGTTTTCACCTAAAATTATACAATCGGATATCTAATCGATAAATTAACTTATACTAGATATGGTTAATGATATTCTAGTCCCAAATTAAATAAAAGCCTCAAATATTTGTTGGTAAAAAGGGCCCGAGTGTGGGTGAACAATGCCACACGGGTGTTAGGGTTTTCGGAGAGTGGTATACCACTCAAAACTTGATATTCGAACATGCTTTTGATGTATTGTCATGATTAGGTTATTAGCTTCGGAAAATATAAATTTATTTGGGTATCGGAACGAGAATAATCAAAGAAAACGGAATAAAAATGCATAAAAATAAAAGATGAAAGTATGAGTACATTTACCTCAACCCGATTTATCACCTTTCTAACTGGCTCTCGAACAGATTCAAATTCGGAGGCCTTCGTTTTTCCATTCTCTCTTTTCTCCCTCCCTCTCTCTACCTGTGGGAAAACACGAAAAAATGGCTGACAGAAAGCCCACACATGACTTTATAACAGGTTGCCTGAAAATGGTGCCTCCTTGTGCGCTCAAGCGTGCGGAGGTGGGAGCATTTTGTTTTTGGTGTTGCCTGTCGCGCTCGAGCACACGGCAAGCACCGCGCTGCTGGCAACGCACTAGCAAGCAGCAGCCCGATTTTTCTCGATTTTTACTTCCGATACATTTTCTTCCGCATACATTAAACCTAGTCTTGATCATTATAATATTAATTACTTCCTAATTATCGCGTTTTGGAACTCAAGCCGTTACATGATCCATGCATAAACGTATTCTTTGGCAGAATACAAGCACCTAAAGTATACTCAAGAGACACGCGTACATATTTAAACCAAAATGTTGGCGACTTATGACACCTAAAGGGTGCTCATATACAGCATAAATTTAGCTTCTACACCTGATAACATACATATGCCAATTTTTTATAAATAGACCCTCTAACTTATTTCAACTCATTTCTATTAAACTTTTGAGAAGATGGAGAGAAAAAGAAGAGAAAAGGAGAGAGAAGTAAGGAGAAGGGAAATTAAGTAGAATTTAAAAAAAATTTGATAAATTGAAGTACATGAAAGTATATTTAAACATTTTTTTCTTTTATTGTTAGTCTTTTCTATAATTTCCTAAACATTTCTTATTACAATGCTGATACAAATGCTATTTTCATACTTCAATTATTTATACTTTGTATGTATAAAAATCCATTCACATTTCATAAATTTGTTATAAATTATGTTTAAGTATTGAAATTTTATAAAAATATTCCTGCATGTTTTCAAATTTCATACATATATTTCTATCTATTAATTATTTCTACACTATTATTTATGCATATCTTTAGTTTTTACATAATTGTTTCCGTGTGCTTTCCATTTGCAAGAAATTGATGAAATTTGTAAATTATATTAGATTCCTGAAATTCTACTCCATTATTTTAGCATATCATAAATTTTACTCCATAATTTTCTACATGTCATACATTTGAAAAGAATTTGATAAAAACTCTTTTGTGGCATTGAAGAAAGATTTCAATTTCTTTAGCAAGAAAAAATATATAAATATTTGTATTTTATATAGTGCTTTAAGTTTTAACTAAATAAAAATTCATTGTAAAGTATTTATAG
Organism: Nepenthes gracilis; assembly: GCA_033239525.1. NCBI lineage: Eukaryota > Viridiplantae > Streptophyta > Magnoliopsida > Caryophyllales > Nepenthaceae > Nepenthes > Nepenthes gracilis. The sequence continues at coordinate 9,890,886 of BSYO01000023.1, forward strand.
AATATATTTGAGTATGTCTTAATATATTATTTGTAAATTAACTATTAAATATAATATTTATAAGTCACAAAAGTGACATTTGATTCTAATTAGAATTGAACAGAAGGCCATTTGGGGAAGAATAGTTTTATGTTATTTTATTGTACTTGGATTATTTGATTAGGAGTTTACTATTTCAAATTTGGATTTATTTATATTGCTGGTGGCAATAAGCCTTTAACTTATATCTCAGTTTGAATATTTGATATTTGGTTATCAAATTTGAAAAGCTTTTTTCCTACTTTTAGATACTCGTTACTTGAGCAATGGTTTATCTTAGAGCCATTTTTTAATTTTAGACTTTATTTTTATGTATTATTAGATCGTTTAGTGGCATTTGTTGTAAGGTTGCGTCCCATTTTTGGATTAAATTTTGATTATTTATTTAATTTTGTAGAAGAAACTAAAGTTGTGACACTTTCGGAATAATCATATGATGTGAATAACTCTTCAAAAGCTTTATTTTGACCGTGGCTGATGTAAATCATTAATTAGTGATAAACTCTTTGATTAGGGTTAATATCTATGTTCATTTGGCGGCTTTAGTCCACGTAGCCAAAGATGTTCAAATGCTTTGATTCGACGATTAGCTTGAGCCCCCGTATTTAGGATGTGTCATCATGATAAGACAATCTGACACCTTGCATGTAACATTTGATATTTTATTTAATTAATTTGATATTATTAGTTTATTTTAAGATTATTTTGAGTATATTAGAAATAATTGTGGAATATAAATTTAAAAAACATTGGAGAATGAAGTAGACTTGGCGCCTAAAGTACACTCGACGTGCACTCATGGGTACCTTTGATAGATTGGGCACGCTTGAGGAATGCCTTTGGACTATTTGAGTGAAATTCTAGCAAATTGAAAAGCACTTGATGAACGCCTTTTAGGCGCTCAAGTATGATTTTGGTAGATTGCTTATGCCTGAAGAGTAGCTGAGGCAACACTCTTGCGCGATTGGAGTTAGATGCAGCACCTAATGCAAGCTTGAGGCGGCACTTCTACGCTGATTCATCTATATATAAGCCGATATGCTGTTTTTGGACATTTCGTGTGGGAAGAAAGTGGAAAGGGATAGAAAGAGAAAAGAAAGGAGTGAGAGGAAGAGAAAATGAGGAATTTTGAAGTATCTTTTGGTCAAATCCATCAGAGGTTAAAAGGAAGTATTGGTATCCTTAAATCTTATTCTTGATCTATTTTCGTGTCCTTTTAGTTTTTCTTATATTTGGTGATTTTACTATGTATGCATATCATTTTTACTTATCATATTTTGATTCCTTATACAAGTATATAGTTTTACCAGTTAATTTGATATTTTTTATTTAATTTTACTGAATATTTTAGTTTGAGAATTTCAACGAAATGAATAATTCTATAGAATATCAAACTTATATACGAAACGTTTATAAAGGAAAGTCATGAAAATTTTTATATAAGCCATGCATGTAGTATTCCATGTATGTGTTTTGGGTCAAATTCTATTTTGTATTCAATTTGTATTTGTACTTTCCCTTATACTAGAAAGTTTTATATTTATAATTTTCGAAGTGAAAGTTTTAGACTTTTCCATCAGTGAGGAAATGTTTTAGACTTTGTTATAGAGACCCTTCTTTGCTTAGTATTTTATGAAAACTATCGTAAGGAATTGAACGAAAACTAATATATTCAAATATTTTAATATATTTAGATAAAATTAAAAATTACACCCATCATTAGCGGTGATAAAAAAAAGTAACATTTATCCCCATCTATAAAGAAAAATATATAGACGATCCACCTATGTATCTAAATAGTAGTAATTTGATTTAAAATTATTGAGAGTATGTGTAACCCTTCCTCAAAGTCAATCCCTTTGTCTTTGGTTCTCCAATTTGAGTATATTATAGATTTTTGGCATATTTTACCTACATTTGATTTGAATACTCAAGATTTTGATTTGAAATTCGCAGGTTTCAACCATTGTTTAGATTTGGATATCAAATTTGGTTAATTTCATACATTTATATCTACTTTTGGATTATACATTTTGCATATGAGACCATATTTGAATGTTGATTGATTTGTCATATTAGATATTTGGATTTCGACTCTCATAGATTCTGTACATGCTTTATTGATTTGCCTATTTGCTCTAATTATAGACGTATTATTTTTTTATATATATTTATATTGATACTTGTTTGGCATTTAATTCACGTTTTACTATTTATAATTCTTCCAAATTAGAGGGTTATAATTATCTTGTATGGAGTTAAGACAATGATACCAGTATAGATTTTGTTTATATATTTATGATTATTAGTTTTGTAACTAGATTGTATTTATATTAGATATATTTTCGTATCAAGAATATAACAAATAGATTGATATTAGTATTTGTTATTATTATAAGTCAGGGTTCGGATTATTTTATTATATGGTTATTGTGGCATTTTAATTTATATTAGGTTAGTAATGTGTGTTGTATTATTAGATTGCCACTATTTTCTTATGGATATTTTGAGCAGTCCATGACTAGTTTTGATATTTAAACTGGTTATTTGGATAGATCCTGTAATAATTGATATCATTGTCTATCATTATTATTATTATTAGGGTTATATGACTATTATGTACGATTTGACCCGGATTTGAATATCGTATTTAAATATTTTTATTTTAGGATTTTATTTTGTAAAAAATTAATTATGGTCAATAATTATTATTACCTACTTTTGATCTAAGTTTATGACATTGCCAATTTAGCATCGAGGTGGCTTGGTAGTCTTTGATTTATTAGCTCAATAATATAGTCACTCAGTCAGACAGTCTACACCAATCCACCACTCAAAAGCTTTACTTCCAAGTATATTATGACCTATATTTAAATTGACAGCTTTACTACCACCCACTAGAATCGGCTAGGGGAACAGAAGACCTTGAATTTAGCTCCCTTAATGGAGACTTATTTTATGTGTGTCAATATTTCGTATGTGCATCATGGCATGGGACTTGATGGGTCTCGGAACCCAAGGCCCAAAATTGCAATCACAGGCCCAAAGGATTGCAGGAGAAGACTGGCCCAAAAGGCCCACGAGCCAAATCAAGCCCAAGTGACCAACCCGTTTTCGAGCGCCTGAAGAATTAACTTAAGCGACAAAGACACTGACCGTCCGAGATGACGCTGTGATCCATTGAAGGACGAGGACAGCCAGAAAAGCCAAAATAGTCAGGGCGCCAGCTCAGATGACTTGCACGACATATGCTGCCACGAGCAACCAAAGGCTTCTGACGCGCCGTACCTGCAGGTCATACGCCCCTGAGCGCCGTACCTGCAGACTGTGATAGTTGTCCCTGTCACAGCCGTACCAACAGTAGTGGCGATGGTGGCAGACAGTCCTAACATGCCAGTGCCATGTGTCGCCTCCCTTACGGCATCACGTTCCTTATAAATACCCCATTTCAGCTACTAAGGGGGATCTGATTTTGGATCCATCTGTTTACGCTTGAGCAAGAACCCCCAAGAGAGAAACTAAGGCAAAGAGCAAAGAGAGAGAGACAGCAGAAATCTGTTCTTTCCCTACGTTGTAATACACTGAGAAAACGAGCAACTTCCCAAGCACTCTTTGTACTTTTTCACCACAATAGTGAGATCTCTCGGATGATACGTCCGTTGTCGTGATTTTTTACCCCTCATCAGGTTAAGGGGTTTTCCACGTAAACCAACGTGTTCACTCACTATCCCCATACTTCTCTTTCTCTGTTCGAGTTCTATTTATTTTGTGTTGCTCGTATCTGTCCATCTGCTCTTTGGAAAAGCCGCTCGCGCTTTGATTGACGTACGGTCAGATTCTCCAAACGCAACATTGGCGCCATCTGTGGGAAGCGACTGAAAGTCAGCTTTCGACGTTTTCCAAAAGTACACAACAATACAAGCTTCAAATCCCAAAATGGTGAACACAAGGGCGCAAGCAAGCGTACCCCCCAAAGAGGTGGCCTCACAAGGCGGCGGCGCTAACCCCTGTGCTGGAGTTGAGGATCAGCCTGACCCGGTGGTGAGGGGCTTGGCGGCCAAGGTAGACAGCATGTCGCAGGCCTTCGTTACCCTTTGTTCCAAAATCGATCAGCACAAGCAAGGAGCTCCCGACAGAGCCTCCCAGGCTGAGGCATCGCAGGGAGGGAACAGAGGCAACAATTGCCGCGAAAGGCCTCCCAGTCGACGCGATAACCCGAGGACCCAGGTGGCCTCCAGCAGCAGAGCACCACGGAGAATTGAGGACCAACCAGGTCCTCGGGTCCGAAACGAGAGCCCTGAGAGGCACCACTCTGAAGCTCAACGGAACCGCCGCGAGCACGACAATCAGGAGGTGGTTCCACGAGATGCTCCCCTAAGAGGAGCCCACACGGCCCTGCAGTGCCGCGCGGTTCAGGAGCCTTATGAGTTAAGGCACTACCTGAACGAGAGAAGGACGGCTGCCCCACCTCGAGTGGAGAGCAGGCTGAAAATAGGATGGAATCTGGTGCTGCGAGAGAGCAGCGGAGGAGGGGCTAATGCGCTCCAGTCTCCGTTTTCCACGGAGATCAGGACGAGGACGCTCCCCCCGAAATTCAAAATGCCCAACCTGGAGGTATACGACGACAGTGGTGATCCTATGGACCACCTTAATCATTTCATGGACCACCTGAACCTCCAAGGTCTCGACGAAACAACCATGTGCCAGTGCTTCCCTCTGACCCTGAAGGGGGATGCGCGGATATGGTTTTATAGGATGCCTGAGGACTCTATCCGTGATTTTGCAGATCTGGCGATAGCTTTCCTGTCCTAGTTTGCCTGCAGCAGAATGGTAGAGAAACAGCCCTAACACCTCACTCGAATCAAGCAGGGGGCCAGGGAGAGCCTGCAGGGGTTCCTGGCGTGGTTTGTAGCGGAGGCCAAGCAGATCCCAAGGCTGACCGATGAGGTGAAGCTGAACGCCTTCCTCCCGGCCCTTGAAGGGGGTGCTTTCTTCAAGCACCTCATTCACAAAGGCCCACAGACCTTCATAGAGCCTGAGTCTGTGGCCAGAGCTTACATCGTGGCCGAAGAGGCCAATGACGCCAAAAGGCCAGAGAGGGACGAGCACCCTCGGCGGAAGGTCGTGGAAGGCAAAAGGAAGTCCTGGGACTACCAAAGTCCCCGGGATATCAAGAAGCAAAGACAAGGCGCGCGAGCTCTCGAGAGAGCCGCGACCTATACATCTCACGCCGAACGACTCCCTTTTGATGTCTTCAAAGCGAGATCCGGGAGAAAATTCTGGTGGCCCAAACCACCGAAGAACCCGGAAGGTGGGGATCGGTCGAAATCTTTGCGACTACCACGGCTCCGGGCCACAAAGACGGAGGGACTGCAGGACCTGCAGAGGGAGATTGAGGAGCTCATCGGAGGGGTCATCTCAACCGTTTCCTCCAGGGACCTTACAAACCTCGGGGCCTCAGGACGACGGAGAAGCCGAACCTTCCAGAATCGAGTGGTCATGGGGTCGTGAACATGATTTCCAGTAGGCCGGCGGGAGGAGATGGACTGAGCTTGCGGCGAGAAAGAGGCCAAGGACGGGGGCTTGGGAGTGAAAACGATGTTATCTCGTTTTAGCAAAAGAGAGACCTAGATCATGTAACTTCTCCTCACTCCGATCCCCCTTGTAACCGCCCTCGTTTGATGGAGCAAATGACTACCGATGAAACGGTATTTGTTGATAATGGAAGCTCGCAATTTGTCAGACCTTGATGCTTACTTCAAATTAGGGCTTAAGAAAATCGAATGAAGGTACTGAAGGGCCACTCTACTGGACCGACAATGAGCTGTGCGGTCCAGGTATCACCCATTGAGGTGACCAGGAACATATCCCAAGACGGCATCCAAGGTCCTCACCTTTCTTGTGGACCTACCCTGGTCTACAATGCAATCCTCGGACGGCCTTGCTTGGCCGCATTCAACGCAGTGACCTCCATCCCACATCTCAAAATGAAGTTTCCCACGCCGTACGGGGTAGGAGAGGTCCTCGGGGATCAGTCAATCGGACGGATGTGTTACTTGGCTCAGACCACGCAAGCAACACTTCCGCAGCCCATGGAAGACCTCGACCTCAAGGACGAGGCCACATTACAGCATGCTGAACCAGGAGAGCCAGTAGTCCGAGTTCCACTAGATCCTGCGGATCAAGAAAAGTATGTCCAAATAGGGAGTTCGCTCTCAGAGACAGTTAGGGACCAACTTATCAACTTTCAACGAGAGAATTCGGACGTGTTCGCATGGTCCCCCAGTGACATGCCCGGGATCTCTCCTGAGATCATCGTTCACAAGCTGGGCATTGATCCTCGACACAAGCCGGTCAGACAAAAGCACAGGAACTATTCTACTGAGAAGTTAGTGGCTATCCGCGAGGAGGTCAAGAAGCTCCTAGACGCTGGGTTCGTTCGAGAAGTGCAGTACCCGGACTGGTTGGTCAACGTTGTTATGGTAAAGAAAAGCAATGGGAAATGGAGGATGTGCGTGAACTTCACCGACCTCAACAAGGCGTGCCCGAAGGACAGCTTCCCGTTGCCCATGATCGATCAACTCGTGGACTCGACGTCCGGCCATGAGCTCCTAAATTTTATGGACGCATACTCCGGGTATAACTAGATTAGAATGAGTCCCGAGGACGAGGAGCACACGTCATTCATGACAAACTAAGGGACGTACTGCTACAAGGTAATGCCTTTTGGCCTCAAGAACGCAGGAGCGACCTATCAGCGACTTGTAAATAAGATGTTCAAAGAACAGATAGGCAGGAACGTGAAGGTGTACGTTGATGATATGCTCTGTCCAAGAGCAGGATAAGCGCGACCATGTGGAAGACTTGGCGAGACCTTCCACGTACTCGGGGCCCACGGGATGAAGTCGAATCCCATAAAGTGCACTTTCTGTCGCCTCGGAAAAATTCTTGGGCTATATCAGTTGCATGTCGGGAATCGAGGCAAACCCGTAAAAGATCCAAGCAATCCTAGACATGAGGTCCCCATGACAAGGTGAGGGAAGTCCAGCAGCTTCATCAAGGCGAGTGGCCGCCTCTCTCGCTTCTGGCAAGGTCGGTTGAGAAGTACCCGCCGTTCTTGAAAAGCCCTAAGAGGGACAAAATCTCGGGATTTCTGGTGGAGTGATGACTGCGAGGAGGCATTCCAAGGACTCAAGAGCTACCTCTCGAGTCTGCCCCTCTTGGCTTCTCCTCAACCGGGCGAGGAGCTATACTTGTACATCTCCGTATCCGACACAGCGCTGAGCTCAGCATTAGTGCGAGAGCAGCATGGCAAGCAACAGCCCGTGTATTACGTCAGCAAGACTCTTGCGGGCGCCGAGACCAGATATCCCCTCGCGGAGAGGGTGGCTTTAGCATTGGTCTACTCCGCGAGGAAGCTCAGGCCGTACTTTCAGGCGCACAAAATAGTAGTCCTGACGGATTAGCCACTAAGGGCCATCTTGCAGAAGCCAGAGATCTCCGGCCGACTGATCAAGTGGGCCATTGAACTAGGAGAATTTGACAAAGAGTTCCGTCCAAGGCCAGCTTTAAAGGAACAGGCGCTAGTGGATTTCTTCGTTGAGACGACGGCACCGCCCAATCACGGCGAGGACCAGACTACAGCGGAAGAGTTCAGCAGGGCATCCACTTGGACCTTGCACGTGGACGGCTCCTCCATGAAGGATGGCTGCGGAGCAGGGATTGTCTTGCGCACACCCGAGAGACTGAAAATAAAGTACTCGTTAACCCTAGGGTTCTCGGCCACAAACAACGTCGCAGAGTATGAGGCTTTGCTGGCTGGACTCCGACTGGCCAAGGAATGCTCGGCCAAGGAGCTGATCATCTATAGTGACTCCGAGTTGGTCATCAACCAGGTTTGCGGGAGCTTCGATGTCAACAACGAGCAGCTATCCAGGTACCTTTCGAAGGTCAAAGGCATGATCGTGGGTTTCAAGACGGCCAAGTTCATCCACATCCCGCGAGAGGAAAACGCCAAGGCCGACACGCTCGCGTGGGCCGCGGCTTCAGGGGATCCTGAGCAATACGCTAGGGGGATGCGAGAAGTCCTGGGCAAGCCCAGCATTGAAGACCCCGAGCAAGAGGTAATGCAAGTCGCGGACGGGAGCACCTGGATGACTCCCTACCTGAAGTTCTTGTCGAATGGCTCGCTGCCCGAGGATCCAAACGAGGCCAAGAAGATAAAGAAGACGGCGGGCTGGTACACAGTCGTAGACGGCCGGCTTTATCGACGGGGTTTCTCAGCCCCTTACCTAAGGTGCCTCACCCCAGAGGAGGCCGAATACGCCCTACAGGAGGTGCATCTCGGAATATACGGATCCCATATTGGGGGAAAGAACCTAACTTTCAAGCTTATGAGGCAGGGCTACTACTGGCTAACAATGAAGTATGACGCCATGGATTTCGTGCGCAAATGTGAAAGTTGCCAACTTCACAGTAACATGAGTCATCGCCCCCACATGGATCTCCGGGCACTACAATCCCCGTGGCCGTTCGCCCAATGGGGGCTTAACATCCTCGGACAGTTTTCCCTCGCGCCTGGACAGAGGAAATTCCTGATTGTCGGGATAGACTACTTCACCAAATGAGTAGAAGTAGTACCGCTAGCTAGGATAACAGAGCAAAACGCAACGGAGTTCCTCCGGCAGAGCATCGTATGCAGGTTTGGGGTACCAGAGTGCATTGTGGATCGATAATGGGACGCAGCTTCACCACCGGCGATTCACTAAGTACGCGCAAGCCCGAGGATCAACTTAGTGCATACGTCAGTGGCATACCCACAGGCCAATGGGCAGGTAGAAGTGACAAACCGCACGATCCTACATGGGCTGAAGACCAAGTTGGAGTCTTCCGAGGGCTCGTGGGTGCATGAACTGCCCTCGGTCCTCTTGTCATACAGAACAACGCCCAGAGATCCCACAAGAGAAACCCCTTTCAGTCTTTGCTACGGAGTCGAAGCTGTCATCCCAATAGAAGTATGCCATACAAGCCCCCGGGTTGGGTGCTTCAGCGCAACGGATAACAGCCAGAGGCTCTGAGAAAACCTCGATGCCCTCGAAGAAGTTCGCGACCAAGCGAGGCTTAGGATTGCGACCTACCAGCAACGGGTGGCCCGCTATTACAACAAGAAAGTAAAGGCGCGACAATTCGAGGTTGGGGATCTTGTACTAAGAAGCGTGGAGGCCACGGGAAAAATCTCCGATAGAAACAAACTCTCACTAAATTGGGAAGGACCGTTTTTTATCTCAGCTATCCTTCGAGAAGGAGCTTATAAGCTACACACCCAAGAGGGCAAGCTGGTCCCCCAGACTTGGAACGCCACTCACCTAAAGAAATACTACCAGTGAAAGGCGGATCATCCCCAACAAGTAAAAACTCGGCTGTGACCGAGCGGCCTTAGAGGTCGAACCCTAGAGGTCATACCAAAAACTCGGCTGTGACCGAGCGGCCCAAGAGGTCGGACCCGAGAGGTCATACTAAAAACTCGGCTGTGACTGAGCGGCCCAAGAGGTCGTAAGCAACACTCGGATTTATTCGAGTAAAAAAAAAAAGGGGAGAGAAAGAGAGGCACTTGTGATAAACTCAAGGATCTCCTTTTTATTCATATATCTGTACAACAATGGAAAAGGAAAAACAAAAGTTAGCCTCGCCAGACCTTGAGGTGGAACGGCTCGAATCGCTCTTCTAAAGATGAAGAGTCCTCTCCATGACTCGGTTTCCTTCAATTGGTCTCGACGAGCGAGGCCCGATTGACGAGCTTGGGCCCGAGGACCCAGGAAATGGCCTACCTTGGAGACCATACACATCCTCAGCGCGCACGGCGCTCGAGTTGCGCGGATCGAACACAGCAAATGGAAACCGTGGGTACAGGACCTTCATCACTCGGCGGCATAGATGAATGCCATACCAGAACTTGGCCTCCAGCAGGGGGGCTATGTCAACAACCTTCACCGAGGTCCTTAACGTCTCCCCCAGCTGAAGGTTTTGTTCCAACAGGAAGCCATATCGAACCTCTAAGAGCCTCAGAGCTTCCTCAGATGAAGCGAGCGCCGCGCGAAGCCGCTGGTTCTCTTCCTGGGCGGCCCTTGAAGACTCCGCCACCAAATGAGACCGAGCGATTTCGCCCACCAGTTGGCTAAGGCCACTGATCAGATCCTGGAGCTGCAAAGGGAACCAAAGCCACTTAGAAGCAGTCAACAGAAAGTGAGATAAATGGGAAGGTAGCAAAGTACCTGAGAGACCACAGGACCTGAGTAGGGGCAGTCTCCCTTGAGGTCTCGGGCACGAGCGGGCACTCCGCAGGCACCGCACAAACATCAAGAGCGGTCTCGGAGGAAGGACCTTCAGGGATGGGGGCTCCGCTACCTCTGGGACTTCAGCAACGGCCAGGATCTCCAAGACCACGGCCGCAGCCTCATCGCAGCTAAGAATGTCAAAGATATCCTCAGCAGTAACAGCGGCGGCAGCCTCCACCCCACGAGGCTCTACGACCTCGTCCAAGGTTGCCTCCCCCAAGGCATCAAAGACTGTAGGGTCGTCAGAGGCAAGACCCACAGAGATGACTGAGGCCTTAGGATGGGCCTCGATGCCAGAGGAAGGTGCTGCGGCGACCCCGGACTTTACAGAAGGACCAGAAGCCAACCTCATGGCCTTCCTAACCATGGGGGCGATAACGGAGTCATCCTCCGATGGAGACTCGCCGGCAACGCTCAGAGGATCCTCTGGGACCTCAATCCGCAGGCTCTTTGGAGGCCTCTCGGATGGCTCCTGGATAACAAGGGAGCCCTCTCTTTTCCTTAGCTTCTTCTTCTTCTTCGAAGCCGCAATGACAGAATCTTCGGACAGCACCACCCACTTGGCTTCAGCCAGCTTTTCGAGGGATAACCAGGTGTTCTTCTTCCCCACGTTGAAGCTGCCAAGGTCCGCCATCACCAAGTCCGTAATCTCCTTGGCGGCTCCTCTTTCCTCGTCAGTAATGTCGGAGCCATATTTGCTCGCGACATTTCCCCATCTGGAAGAAAGATGCCACCTCGGCCTTAAGAAAAAGAACTTGTCCTTCCACCTTTGGTGAATCCGGGTTCCCACCGCTCATCTCGCAAACTCGTGGCGAGGGGTCATGGCGATCCAACAAGGTTATGAGTGAAGCGAAATATGATCTTCACCATGACCGCCTCGAGAACTTTTATGGCGGGCAAAGGCGCAAATACGCACAAGGAAACCAAATGCCTCGATGGCGATGGGACGGAGCCTTTGAACGGGAATCCCAACTCCTTCATCGAACGGGTGAGCTCCGTGGGAATAGAAAACGAAGCCCACCTTTGAGGTGAACTTCGTAAACAGCAATGTATCCGCTTGGAGGACTGCACGCCCTCTCTGCGGCTCCTGGAACCACCATCGAATCAGACTTCGGGATGCTATATTTCACCCTGATCTGCTCGAGATCTTGAGAAGAAAGGGAAGAGGCAATATCATTAATGCCAGAAGCCATGGCAGTAAGAAACAAAAGCGAAGCGGCGTGAAGAATTTCGGCGAACGTCAAGGGAAGAGAGAATAGAAACGGGAGGAATGAATGAAGACGCAATGAAGGATTTAAAGGAATTTTCAAAAAAGTGAAAAGGCGCCTTCATTATGACCATCCCACGTGTCAGCTTCCCATTCGCAGTAGGCAGGCGTAGGCCTTGGGGCTTCCCGAAGCGACGTCACGTCAATCGCACATCACATTTAATGATCCACGGGGAGCGAAACGGTGGCGAAAGACAGGTCTCGGAGTTGCGAAAAGGTCTTGGGTGTTATTCGCGTCAACAAAAAGGTGAAGGTCGCGGACTACCGTGATAGGAAGATGTTCACAAGGCATGTCAAACGGCTGAGTCCTTGAACCGTTTGACATGGGGGGCTCGTGATGGGTCCCGGAACCCAAGGCCCAAAATTACAATCACAGGCCCAAAGGATCGCAGGAGAAGACTGGCCTAAAAGGCCCACGACCCAAATCAAGCCAAAGTGACCAACCCGTTTCCGAGCGCCTGAAGAATTAAGTTAAGCAACAAAGACACTGGTCGTCCGAGAGGACGCTGTGATCCATTGAAGGACGAGGACCGCTAGAAAAGCCAAAATAGCCAGGGCGCCAGCTCAGAAGACTTGCACGGCATATGCTGCCACGAGCGACCAACGGCTTCTGATGCGCCGTACCTGCAGGCCAAGCGCCCCTGAGCGCCGTACCTGCAGACTGTGACAGGTGTCCCTATCACAGCCGCACCAACAGTGTATAAAAAATTAAGACTGATGAATTAAGAGACATTTATTAATGAGTAGCACTATAGGTGTATAAAAAATTATTCAATATGGCCTATTAAATGCCGAAGGAATACTTCATGTAGGTTATCAGTGGTTGTCCCCTAACCCAAACCCGCCTATTGTCATGCCTACCTTCATACGGTAAAGGTATCTCGAGTGAACTAGGTTACCCAATTTGTATCAAACCCAAGATTCCTATGCCTTTCACCCTCTTCCACACTCGACTATTCATGAGACAGCCATCTATAACTTCGGCATCCGAACTTCAATTTAAGCTCGTCCATGGCTCTTATGAAAGATTTAATCTTAGCAAAGATTTAATGATCTTTTAACTCTAGCAAGATCAAACATCATGAATTACTATATATATCTTTATATATTTTATCCGTTTTAATGATAATAAGGTCGCACCCTTTTTTTATTAGTTGTCTTTTTTATTGTGTTTGTCCATGTGATATTTAATCTCATGTGGTTTGACAGTAATTTCTTATTTGTCTGTACAAGTTATAATTCTTTGGTTCTATGAGTGATATTTTTATCTTTCAAATTCATTTTAGTAGTAAATAACTTTACTTCTAATTTGCTGTATTAAATTAAAATCGCTTCACTTATAGTTAAATAGATTTCACCAAAAAGGCACCATTTTGGATTAATGGCTATAAGCCATGGAGCACCACCTCCACTTTTTGCTCAAAGTTGTAATGCACCTACTCAGAATGGCTAAGGGACTGAAGGGATGGCATCTTTTTGAGATCTTATTTGTCTTTATTCAAATCAATAATTATAATTTAATTAATTTTAATTTTTTTTAAAAAATATACTAAAATTATTTATTTTAAAACAATTTAAGTACAATTGTTATTTTAAAATAGAGAATTCAAATCAGAAGAGAACCCAATCTTTAAATCAAGAGGATTCTGCCTCATATTTTTAGCTGTTTATTGTAAATTTAATGACCCATTTGTTTTTTTACCTATTCAGAAATTCTTTATGAAAAACATTTTTAAACAATAAATTATACAGACTAATAAATTTATATTTAACAGATTTTTAAAAAAAAAAAAAAACTAAGAAAATAGGGCATGCTAAGCAAATGGGTTGCATGCACAACTGGCCTGGCAAGAAACTGTGTACTACTATTAATATCCAGGACCTTCAACAATCAATGCATAGCAACAAGGCTCAGGGTTGATAATAAATAATATTATGATAATATTTTTTAGATATTTTTATATGGATAAATTACTAAAAAATATTACATTATTTAAAAATAACTATAAAATATGATGTTGTCAACAATATATAATTTTTAGGTTATAATGTTGTTAGTTAAATTGATCAGATATCTATAAATTTAAAAACCAACCAACTAAAAATGAACTAAAACTTATAAAAGCTTCACTATACCCTAAATGGGAATGGATGCATAGCAAGTTGAGTAAGATGACCAAGAGAAACAAAGGTTTTTAGAGTTGCCTCAAAATATAAGCTTGTATTGCCTTTCCAACGGATTCACCATGCCCAATGTAGCAATCTATTGGGCAGACATGCCCCAGAACGAAGTTCATAGTCCTACGCACCGAGTCGTGCTCCATACAAGGAACACTGACTACCGACAAAGTAGCTGAACCTACTTGCACCAACCAGTGAAGTCATTCAGCGTGAGTCACTTATCAGATTTATCCTTAGAAGCATTATAAAATCCGATAAGGGCTAGCATAATGCCCGATAAATGGAAGATAGATCAAGATATCAAAAAAAGTAATCAACGATCACATTTGTCAAAAAGTTAAAAAATATATGACTAGCACATCTGACATAACGGGTTTCAAAAACATAAAAGATGATTCTCCATCTGAAAATATAAAAAACAAACCTAGAGGCTACCGATTCGCCTCCTGTTGGATCAAGCCGTCAAGCTAACAGCCTACTCCTTGGCTTCTCTCCTTGCTCACTTAGTCCTAGGCAACTTTATATATGACCAATGCTTAGTAACTAGGTAGAAGGAAGTAATGCACTGCGGCGCATGCCCGAGGAAAAACGGCTTTGCTAAAAGCGTTTTTCACAAAAGCAACTCACGCGTCTGGTTATTTTTTTCTTAAAACTCCCCAATAAATTTAACTCTTTTCAAAAAGAAAGACTGAATTCCAAATATTTAGTCGTATCACCCTGATCCCATATGGTCATGCCTTGCACCTTCTAGAATGGACGCCTTGGATAGGTTATCTTGGACATTTAGCTCTCGGACTTTTAGCATCTCGAACTTGTTGCCTCAGCCCTGATGGGACAAATTGAATCACCAGTCCGTCGATACAAGCCTATCAATCCAAGCCTGACCTGATTTTTTTGTCATACATCCGAACTAATTTCTTCTTATCCAACTCATAGAAGAAAGATGCATATAAGAGAGACACAACTCGATACACGCTCATGAGTGTGACTCATTGCTGAAGCTGGATTGAGGAATATCTGGGCTTTCTCGTTGTGAATTTGATGGCTGTAATTTTTTGACGATCTCTATACCGTCTTTTTTCATTGTTAACAAATAATTGCCTTGTCTTTCCTTGTGGCAGGCCCAAGATTTTATAAATACTCTTTAAGATACTATTTCTGTATTAGGGTCTCAATCTTTTTTTAAAGTGTTAGATAGTCTTTAGAATGTTGTCTTAAAGATCAAAAGATAGATGCAGTACTTTGACCAGTCTCCTCCCTTTGGCTTCTTTATCGACTTAGGCCACTTAAAAATTTAATTCATTCTAAATTTGTATTTGGAAAGTGCCAGGTGTAGCAACTTGTCATATCTGCAAACACCTAACTCAGTCTTCTAACGCTTACAATGATCACAAGTGAGAGGATTGCTGACATTTCTCTTTTTTAATTCTCCACTGTGTTTGGGATGATACTCATAATTTGAGCACATTGGCCTTTTGATTTCGTTAGTCTCCTCCACGGCCACAACCTCCCAAACATCTTAGATTCCTGCTAAACTAAGGACCCCAGTTAAATTATCACTATAAAGGCATTCAATTTCATATAATTGGTAAGTTTTGGTATGCATCTAGTTTGTGCATCAAAACTAAGTCGAAAGAGGCTTTAGGCTTTCATTGGGGGCCTATCTCATCCAACAAGGTAACAAGATTGTTTCTTTTCCCTTCAGGTAGAGGCAAAGTAAGACAAAAATTGGTCAATTAGTTTCTAAAAAGTCTAATGAAATTTGATCCTAACTTGTGAAACTGAATTCTTGCATCTGTCTTTGATGTTAAAGTAAAATAGAGAGTACAGTGTCTTCCAGATTTGAAAGTCGAATAGCGTGCAAAAGTGGGCTTAATGATTCATTGGATCGATACTTCCATTATAAGGCTCCAGTGCAAATATTTTGAATTTATAAGGAGTCGGTAACTCTTAATCTCCAAGGTGAATGGTGTTTGAACCAATTTGGTTATCTGTCTAGTAGTACTTCCTTGAAGAACCTACTACTCTATTCTCTTAATTTGAACTTCCATTTCAATTATGGAGGATATTCTTTTTGTGTTGAGGAATATCCTCAACAATAAATAATTAACAAATACATATGATATGTAACAATCCAAGAGGTTTCAAAGCATGTTACTACACAATCCTTCCACTTGGATAGAAAAGTATTTCGAATCCATAGTATATCAAGGATTTTGTTGGTCGAAACTATCTTCCCTGATTTCAAATTCTGGAAGTCTTTTAAGCCAGGAAAAATAACACAGGTTGTGCACCTCGAAAGTCATAGGCATCTTTGGTCGAGAGTGGCTCTCACTTAAGATAGCTTTCTTTCATTTTGACCTCCACCTAAAGGTCAAAACTTATAGTTAGAGAACCTCAACCCTTCTAATCTGGTCCATAAATTTGTCCCAAAGAGACTTTAATATCTTCGATATGTTTTGTATTTGAGTGACTAAAGCTCCGATGTCTAAATGGCCAATGAGTAAGCACCTTTACGATTGCCTTCTTCTAGGAGGATACAATTAGATGAAATGTTTTTCGAGAGTTGGCTCGATTGTCATTGTGCCCATGCATTCACCATCTTAGTCAAATTTATCAAAGATCATGAGTTAATAGAGCTTTTAGGTAAGTATGATCTAAATCGATAGGAATGAGTAGCTAAATTGTATTTTTCACAAACGACGCCAATAATTTAAATCTAGAATCTAAATTATAATTTGAATAAATTTAGGTTGAACTACATAACGTTTTATTAAGCCATCAAAAACATAATAAAGTGATGAGGGTAGAAGTATGAGAAATTTTAACCTACACACCACGAATAGGTTGACACACCTTAAATGGTGGGGCCACAACAAATGTCAAGTAAAGAGTCCCTTTATCTTCGAAGTCTCCACTCGGACCTAATAAGAATGGATTTGTAGTCAAGACAAAGACTTCCAACCAACCTCATCCTAGAGACTCACTTAGAAAAAGATGTTCGGATTAAAGTGATCTCAAGCCAAGGACAGACTGAGATGGTTAAAATTGAACTAAGGCCAAACAATGGTTAGATAGTTACCGTCATGACTCAAATCCAACTCTTGAGGCTAGTGATGTGTCCGTCTAAAATTGAAGCTACCCAAACCCACTAGCCTCATGTTGAGATTGAGATGATGGATTCAAGTTGTAATAGATCGAATTGTAAGCCGCTTAGTCCAAGGATCAGTCCTTCATTAGTTGGCTTAAATTTAAAAGATTCAACAATAAATTTATTGATCGAACAATTGAGTGATAGAATGACCAAACTACTGAAGAACTAAAAACGTTAGAGTATGTCTCTATTAGAAACCAGTTATTAAAGGTAAATCAGAAATTGCAAGTCAATAAAAGTATATTGTCAATCTAAATAGCCAACTCTCCGTACTTAGTTGATTTCTTAATTCCGTGACACTAGCTTACTAGTTAAATTAAACAATCAATCTATTAGAACTATCAAAATTGTACCAGAGTCAAAGAAGCAAGTATTAGAGGAGGCTTCATGTCAACTCAATCTTCTAAAATATATTTCGAACTATCTACTAAATTCATCCATAAATGTGGCAATTTGATCTTGAAATTAAAGATACATGACCCACCACCAGAATAATAGTCAACAAAACCGTCTAAAACCGTCCACTGAGTCATGTTCATGACGTCGATGATTAATTATGAACGTACAATCTCTTTAAATAAAAATCGACTATTGTATAACTATCCAAAGCTCCTTAGAAGAAGAACGATCATTAATGAGAAGTTGCTCAACTAACTTCAAAGCATATTCAAAGCCCCAATAAATACAAGGCCCCTTAACTCAATAAGGACGTGTTATAATCTTGAGATCATGAACATCGTACGATCTAATGACCGGATTATCTTATGATTCAAAACCTTTGATAGATCTTATGATCTCTATAATCTCTAAAATTCAATTCCATAGAACTTAAGCCTGAATATTAAAGTAGTCTTTGAGCTTGCCCTCTAAAAATACTTCCTCCCCAAAAAATACCGTCAAAGCCTTCTGCTCCAGTACTCTATTCTCTCTTTCTCTCTCTTCCAAACTCATTTATTGAAAGCTCATTGTTGAGTCGTGTTAGATGATAAATTGGGGAGCCAATTTCATCCCTCTGAACTCTCATTTTAATTTATGGTATATAAAATCTATATTGAGATAATTAAAATTATGTTCTGAAATATTTTAGACCAAGATTAAAATTTTAAATACGCATTAAATATAACACCATTCTCAAACTACAAGATTATTGCTAAACCTCTGGAAAACTATCCTTATACTGCAAATGATAAGACCACCCTTTTTCGTTACAGATTTTCAATAGTTTCATCCAAATTGCAGTAACATTTAATCAAGAAACATTAAATACATATATCGTCTGTGAAATCATAAAATCCATATATCATCTGCAAGCATTTCATGATCAATGATAGAGTCTCCATGATTTATTTCCTGCACTGGTATACTATTATTGGACCCTGATTTGCTGCAGGCTGTATAAATCAGGCAAAAACTGTATTCAATCAAAGTCATTCTCATATTAATATCTATTTATTCATTAATTTTTGTAGATTAATTAGATATATAAATAAATAGATGGAATATGGCACTAATAATATATGACATTCTTTATTTTTTTTATTTTATTCTTTATTTTTTTTTTTATCATAGAACGTTTTTTTATTTTATTCTGATTTTGTTATTTCAGTGATGATGTATTCAAGTAAAAAACACTTCATGGAATATATTATATTTGAAATTTATACAATCGATATTAAAAATTATAAATAAGCTTATATCTGAAAATTTTTGGTAATTTAGAAGGTTGGGGAACCTCATTAATTTGGCATTAAATTAAGAGTGAAAATAGATTTTGAAGAATTAAAAGTCAAATATAAAATCCAATAATAATAATAAATAAGAATTATGAAAGTTTTTTTTTTTTTTAATTTTCTTTTTCCGGGAGGTCACCGGAAAGTAAGAGGTCGGCAATTTTACCTTCATAACTGACGTTTACAGTCGCGAAACGTCCATCCGATCCGCTTACTCTCGTTGTCGTAGACGACCAATCTTTCTCGAAAAGAAATGTCTGCAGATAGAAATGGCGTGAGACGGCATCGTTAGCTTCTAGAAAAGATTATTGCGAGTAAGTTTCAGAGATCGATCTTCTCTCACCTCCAATAATATTCTGATCTCCCAAACCAATCTCGGTGCCATTCAAAATCCCTAGACACGCATTGCCATGGCTCTGAAATAGATATTGATTATATACGATTTTGTCCATATTTGTGTGTGTGTGTGTTTTTTTTTTTTTCAGATGGAGCGAGCTGGAAACAATTTCGGTCGAGATGATGTGCTCACGTACCGAGATGATGAGATGAGACTTTGCTGGCATCTCCATCTCAACGTTCGCAGCGTTTGGGAAGCGCAGCGCTAGTGGCTTGAAGAATCGCTCCACTTCTGCCATGTATCTGAACGGTGCCCGCCCTTTCCAGCAGTACGGCAGTGTCTTGTCCTCAGGTGCAGGCTTTAACGCCGATTCTGCTGCATCTTTATTTATCTACGAAAACAATATACATGTATACACCATTTAGTGCAAGATCCTTCGGATGAATATCAACAACGAAATATTAAATATATTTTGATATTTAATCTCACCAGAGTGACTACCGCTTCAAGAGCGTGAGAGTTGAAGTAGGTGAAGGTGCTCCCGCTGTCGAGAATCAATTGCAATCTCCTAAAAATAGTTTTGCCGATTGTAAAGCAGATCTGCAGGCCCCGCGCTGTAGTGTCCGCTGCATTTGAGAAAAAAAATGAAAATAGAAATAGAAAACAATTATCTAAAACTTAGGATTAGATTGATTTATCAACCTTGGCTTCACAACATACCTCAGGTGAATGACTCTTGTAATGTGGGTTTCATAAAAGATGATTATTTATAGCATTATTTTCATATTTTTATTTGATCTATATGCGTAACCCAGTGCACAGTGCTATAAATTACAGTCATCATAGGGCTCCTTGGCTCCTATACGAGCCTCAAATGCAGAGTTGACGATAATGTGGCGGAGGCACTCCCTCAAATAAAACCAGCCCTTGTGAATCTACGTCTAGGGGCTAAACCGACACAAGCAATGTCCTCTTCTATTTGATAGGCCTAGTTGTCAGCCTATTAGGCAGTTTCGAAGGCCCAAGTCAAGGGATTCGGGCGTCCCTTCCTCCTCTGGAGAAAGAGCCTTCTCATTATCTGAATTGTTGGATGTAAAATTCGACGGCCCACACGTTTTGAATAGATAATATAACCAGCCCTTGTGATTTTAAATTTAATCATCCAAATACGTAAATCAAGCTAATTTTACATCCGACTATTTGATAGGCCTAGAATGGCCTGTCTCCACACTATTAAAGGAGCCCTCAACCCCAAGTCGAGGACCCGCATGGGGTTCCTCTAGTAGTATTTATCTGAAATGGACTCAAGAATAAATAAAAAGAATTTTATTATTTAATGTTTTGTATGTAGATATAACCTTTGCTATTGAATTTGGTTAAAGGATAAAATTCCCATGAACATTGGCTCACACGAGGATTGGTTGATGTGTTTTCACACGATTTCTTACACAGAGCAAAAATAAATAGCAATTTAAATTGTATTTGGAGATTTTTGGGCACGAGTTTATAAACTCTTAGTGTTCATAAGATGTTGGTATAACAGGCACTTATGTTGTCAGTGTCCAGACATGAACTAAAAGTGATCCACAAGATAGTAATTTAAGTTATAGAATTTCATAATCAAACCATAAATAGTTCGCATATCAAACACTTATGTCAATTGCTTTGGTTCTTGTTTTGCGTAAGATTCAATTGATTTTAGTTTGATTGAAAATACGATTTTTATTTACTCTTCACTTCACTCAACTATTTTAATTAAATCTTTTCACTTAGTTTTTGAACCCAACTTCCTTTTAATAAACAATAAACAAAGAATGATGAGATATCTAAAATAAGAAAAATGAGCCTATTTTGAATAATTGCCTATACAGCCGTAAAATTTTTAAAAAAATTATTTTTCTCTTAAAAGATCTTTCTTTGTAGCAAGATATGAGCTTAATTGTCTTAAATTTTATCACATAATCTCATTTTAAATTTTATATTTATTACCTTGTAAACTATTAAGATCAAGTGTGTAACTCTTATCCTAGATTTAAGGTATACTTTGGTTATAAAAGTTTGATCAACTAAAAGTCCATCAAAAATGACTAGAAAATGTTTAAGTAACTACGATATTACAAATCTAAGGAGGACTTTGATAGTTATATATTTGAGGTCAACTGGCTAGAAAGTCTAGCATACATGTTCATCAGTTTATAAATTGACTTTTTTATATAGTAAATTTTTAATTAATATCTTAAAACTAAAAGTGTTTTCTATATAAATGAGTTATTAACAATTTTTTATTCGTAACAATATTATATTTTTGTTATTTCTATATTTTGCTTAGATACTTATCTCTCAATTTTTAATAATGAGAGATATAAATGAGTTACAGAGAATTATAAAAATCCTCTTCTTGATTTAACTACATTTATATAAAAAATGCAAAATATATTTGGTACACAATATCATAGTTTGACTGAGTATACAATATGTACGTACTCATAAGGAGGAGACATTGGCACCCACTGAAGTGAAGGAGGGAGGGCGCCATCTCCGAAGAAAAGAAAGCCGTCTGCATCGCCGCGGCGGATGTGGTCGAGGAGGCAGTGGCCGATCACATTTCGTGCGACGCCGCCCTTGTTTCGTAGCTGAGACAAGATGCTCAGCTGGCTGCTGGACAGCCCCAGGACCCCATCTACGTAGGGGCTGTGGCTTTCACTGCCGACCCTCTGATCATACCCACACCTGCATGCACGCAAGCACGATCAATCATCAATCACCACTAAAACTCAGCCCAGCAACTCACTGGCTCAGTGATTTTTTTCCCATTTCGATGTCATTAAATATAAATTTAGCTACTAAAATATTATTTTTTAAAAAAATACTTTCAAAATTGTTGACAAAGTTCACCAACATTCAAGGGACACTTTTGATGTTAATTAAAACCAAGCATCAAGCATTGATTTATATGTCTTTCCTTCATTTTTTTACTTTCTTATAATTTAATTTAGACTCGGTTCCTATTGTAGGATTTTATAAGGTCTCAATGGAAATTATAAATTTTGTTTAATTTTGTTAAAATTAAAATTTAATTAATGCTGAAAATTGACTAATTTGGATGATGCAAGAAATTAGGATCTGAAGTTACAAATTGAATCGAAATTAAACACGCCGTTTTGGATATATTATGAAAAATTGAAATCTTTGAAATTAGTTAGGTAAAATCTATTTAAAATTAATGGTGTTAATTTTTTTTAATAATTGTCCATAATTAATCTTTTCCAGTTTTATCCAATGTATCAAATCTGAATCTCAGAAGAACATATTTATGAATTTTTACAAAATTATAAACTAAATTAAATAAAAATAATGAGAAATTAAAAATTATAAAAAATCATATATTTATTTGTTTTCTATTTGTATGGTTATAGTCACCGCTTGTTTTAAATATTTTAATAAAGCTTCTCAAAACTCCAATTCGAAGAGGAGAAAATAAGTATATGAAGTTCTCTAATATCGCCATGGAGTTTTAAATATTATTTTTCAATCTTAAGATATTAGGGCACGATGTTAGAAGTCAAATTTCATTTAAAATATTAAAGCAAAAAATCAAATTATATTTCCAATACCAATACTAATTCTAAATTGTATACCTAGTTCTAATATCCCCATGCTACCTTCGTCTAAATAGAGCCTTTTGGAGGGGGAAGGGGGGGGGGGGGGGTTACTCACCCAAAAATCAGAGGATTAACAAGAGGATGCCTAGCTTGTGAGCCAACAAGAAACGTGTCGAGAGTCAGGAAGCCGGTCGACGAGCCTCCATCGACATACTTGACTTGGTAGTGGCATTCATCGGCTGGGTTGTGGCAAGGGTGCTGCCGAGGATGTTCAACCAGGTCGCATAACGGCTCGTTGCATGACATCCTGTTTATAGGTTTGTAAAGAGGATGAGGAGCCTGCATTCATGTGAGAAAACACTTAGGATTAGTGTGACACAATTTGTTTGTAGTAAATATTTATCGAAATAAAAAATTATATGAAAAAAATCCTTATAAAATTTTATGAAAATAATTTTCAGGTAACTTACTTTTCTTCGTAATATATTTTTTAATTTTTGACGTTTGTAAGAAAATTAGAATTATTTAAAAATCTATTATAGATAATGAATATTTTTACTAGTCGACAAGAGAGACTGATCCCCGATATTTTTAACTGCGATTGAATACTCGAAAAGGTGTCTTGATTTGAGTTATCTTTTGATTAATCTCAAACTATACGTTTATTTTTTAACAGATATAATCTATGATAATCAATCATTATTTTTAATCTAACAACTAATCCTAAACATATATTTCGAACAACAAAAAATTTTATTAGGAAAAATAAAAAAATTAGAATTAATTATTAATAAATATATATGTCTTTTATATAAACAATTAAATGGGATAAGTGACTCTCCTAAGAGAAGGATCGATTCCCAACTTGTCGACGGTCGTGATGTTCAGTATAACGGTAGAATTCACGGTTAAAAAATAATTTTGACTTATGTTAATTGATCATCAAAGTGGCAATACTAGCCATCCAAGACAAAGTTGTGATGAGTGGCCGAGTGCCTAAACAACCATATTTTATAAAAAATATTTACACCTAAAAAAGGGATCGATATTTCACATGGGTAATTAGTTCTCATGACCTAATGAATAATCTCTACACGAAATAAAGTTAATTATAGCAAATGTATACCGGCCGGCAATGGACGCAGGGTGCATCACACTGGACCCAAGTTAGGTCGCTGCCCGTGTCGAGATCGAGAAAGTAAGTCTTGAGCTGTGGTCCTATGTGCACCACTGCATAGAAGTGCCTGCACCAATACCAATACTATTATTTTAGATTATTTCCATTACTATATGGTTATTATTACTAGAGTTTCATGATACTTTTAGCTATAACTTGATAGATATTATAATACTATATATATATATATATATATATGTCATGTTATTTTAAAATGACTTCAAAAAAAAATGTTAAAGACAAAAGAAAATAATGAAATAGTTATTTTTTGCTTTATGGCCATTTATTTTTATCCTTGTTAGTTTTTCACCATTGATATTTGAAACTAGACATAGGTCATTCTAAAATAAAATAACATTGAATAAGTAAAATATTTAGGACGAGTGGTGAAATTATTGCATTAATCTATGAAAAAAAGGCGAAAAATATTTTTACCTGTTGAGATCATTTTATATTTATTTATTTAAATAAATTTCAATAAAATAAATAAAATTATTAACTATTAACGAGGCAGAGTAAGATATCATAATACAGATAACGTACCCATCGGGATAAACATTGCCTCCAACTGCAAAAACGACCCTATTTTCTTCTGTATTATTATAATTATTTTTCTCTTCAAAATACGAAATGCCGTGCGTCAATTCACTTGAACAAAACAAAGCACAAGCTAAAGAGAACAACATCCTCCTCTCCATTCTCTCTTTTCTCAAATTCTCACTTCACCCACGTCTGTATTTTTCATTACGTTTCTCAAGATGTGGGATTTATATAGGGAGGGCTCGAGGGGTGGGGGTAATATTGTCATTGCATGCTCATCGATTCAACAAGGATGCATTTACGACAATGCCCAGGATAATTCAATGAGAGTTGGAGTTAACAGAGGGCAAGCTTGTCTTTTTGAACTAATTAAATTTAGTAGGTATGCATATTTAGAATGTAACCGTGAAGGCTTTTCTCACTTGCATGACGTGCCTTCTAGTAAGTCACTATTTTTGGATATCTTAATGGAAATATTTAATGTATTAAGCCTAAGATTAATGGCTTTTTTTTTTTTTTTTTTGCTTGAGTGATATTAAATTTGGTTCTTAATTATAATCATGTTTAGTGTTATAATTAAAATTTTTAGATTAAATATATTGCCTTAGTAATTTTTGTTACATAGAGGGAGAATTTCTTCTTGTTTTTGGTTGCATGGGGGAACTTACTAGATGATGTCTTTTTCAACCAACTAAGACTTCATCTGCAACGATTAAGTTTAGTAATAATTATAATTAGAAAAAATCAAACGTTATGATAATGACATCAACTTAACTATTTATTTAATATGAATATTTAGAGAAGCTATTCAATTTAACATTAAATACATATGGTCTTGAGTTAAGCTATTAGATGGGTGGCGGTCAAATGGATCCTTTCTTTTTGCACTAGCCTTTACTTTAGACTGACCCTAGTAGTTGTTTATTTTATTTGAAAAGATTGTAATACTTGTATCTTTGATATATCATTTTATTTTGATGAGAATATGACTATTAAAATTCATTATAAATTTTATCTATTGAAAAAATGTCTTCTAGAATGATCCATCCCTTTGTGTCCCTTGTGTAGTGGTGTATGTGAATGGTGAAGATTTTGACTGTTGCCTTTTTATTTTGCATTCTAATTTCTTTCGATGCCTCTTGCTATTATTTGAACCTTTGTTTTCAAACCTCTATATATTATGGGTTAGGTTATAATGATATCTGATACATTCTTAGATTCGGGTTGCTATATAGATTAGAGAGTTGATGGGTCTTCCGTATCGGGTCAAATTTGATTGAGTTTGATTTCTATTTCTGTTAATTTAAATTTTGTACACCACAAATAACAAATAAGATATTAGAAGATTCACGAAACTCACCCTCCTATTTATTATTTGATACTCAAATTATAAATTTTTCTCAACGGATGGGAAAATACAATGATGTAAGAGAATGCATGAATGAGCTTAAATGGGAGAATGTGTGTTTGGTAGAGTAGGCTTCTAAAATGCGCTCGACGGGGAGCAACTTTGAGAGTTGGAGAGAAAGAGCCATGAGATAGAAAATGAGCTTAGTTCTTTCTAAGCCCTTATATGTTGATTGGGATCCCTTCTTCTCCTACGATGGTGAAAGATATTTATAATGTTTTGCAGATATGACATTGACACCAAAGCTCGCGATAGGTGTCATGCCAAGATTCACCGACCTACCCAAGCAATGGTCGTAGTCAATGTGTCAATTGTCACCTTGCCATAGTAATGCAACTGTGGATGGTCTTTACTAACATTCACTTGATTATTCCAATAATTGATTTGTTGAGCCATACTGGCGATGGCAGCGGCCTGATAGTAATAGCATCATTTCTTATGGTTAACTACGACCACTAAAGGCAGGCATCAGCGTCAACGCCTCATGCGCTCATCAAGTTGTCGCCGCTAGGTTAGAGGCTTTCTCCATCATAATTGGTCATGTTGTAGGGAGCTGTTTGGTGAGCCTAGCTGCTCCCTATCTCTACTAGCTCACTGTGTGTCATTGTATCTGGACTTGCCGTTTAGGCTTTTTGGGCTCCGATCCTCATGGGGCATTACTTCACGAATAGGTCCAGTTTGGACTCGAGTTGGCTCATAATGTAACTGGGACCCATTAATTTTTTTGATAATCACTTTGAATATTTTGAAATACTATATATAATATTTTTTAAACAAATATATTGTACTGCTTACTTAAAAAAAAGAGAATATTTACCTTAAAAAGCAACTTTGATAAACAGAAACTATTTAGTTTAACAATAAAAAACAAATGCTAATGTATTATTTGCCTCTTACTTAGAAAGTATCCATACAAATGGAAAGATCTCAACTGCATGAACATAAAAAGAAGAGATTCTTTGTGCTTTTTTGGAGAAACGAAGAATGGTTAAATTGCCATAATCATAATATGTATGAATACAATTGTTAATGGAGGCTACGTATGATTGAGATCAGAAATTCTACTATATATAACTCCTACTATATCAATTATTTAATAAAAAAAAAAACTATAGCGTTATTGTGTATTTAATCAAATTTTAGTTTTCATCACGCACTGTAAAATATTATTATTTAAAGAAATCAAATATTTTTTTAATTAAAAAAAAAAAGAGTAAATGGGTATTTACTGTTTATTAATTCATTAATGCTGTTTATGTCTCATAACGCATTTTCAGAAAAAAATATATATATTAAGGGCTTGTTCAACGACTAAAAAACTAAGATTATATTTGAAAATTTTAAGAAAAAATTGAAATTTTAAAAAATTGGTTCAAATATGTCTAATTGGTAATTAAATTATTGGAAAATAGAGTTTTAAGAGAAAAATATAAAAAATGATATCTTTTTAGAATTTTTTATTGGCCATGACACAGAATTTTTTATAATTTTTTTAAATTATAAAAAATATGTTAGGGACTGGTGATCATAATAGGATTATTTTAATGTTTATAAAATATATTTATGTACATTGATAAATCATAAAAGTCTAACATAATTTATAACCAAATTTATTTATATTTTTAAATATTTTTATTTGAATTATCTAATATTTTTATATGTTATATTAAATCAATATGAACACTTTACACATTGAAAAATAAAATTGCATTTGTTAATGTGAAAAAGTAAAAGTATAGGCTTTTAAACAAAAAATTTGGTGATTTAATGATAATAATCTTTAAGTTACTGTTTAAGTTTATTTTTATAACTTATAAGAAATTGTACATTATTAGTTTGATGAAAAACTAAATTAACTATACTACAGTAATTTAAAAGTATTAAATTATTAAAAATAATATGTCATTAATATTTAGTTTTAACTTATTGATAATTAAATATATAGATGATTCAATAAAATTTAAGTATTAATAAAATTATACTTGAATAATTAATTTTATTAAGGTAAAATTAGTTCTTAGTTCAGCTCTTTAATATAATTAGTTTAGCTCAAATAAACAGAACATCATGCCTTTCATAGAATCATAGTTAATTATTTAATATAAAATATGCATAATATGATTTTAAAATATATAGAAATATATCATTTATATGCAGCATCTAAACTTTTTTATGACTTTTGATAATTATTAACTAAATTATTACAACTAAGTTTAATTAATTAGTTTACTATGATCACTATACTAAATAAATTTATCAAGTGATGTTTGTATTTATGGTTAAGATTTCCAAGTAACTATTAATAAAAATTAAAATTTGAAAAATATTTACATTTTTAATATATTTATATTTTTAATATAAATAAATACACGTAATTTTATTAAAAAAATAAAAATAAAAAAATAAAAATGAAAAAATAATGTTACAATTATAATGATGTTACAAATTATATATCCCTTGTTCTTGAAATATCCACGTCTTTTCTTGATTTATCCGTGGACCCATTTCTTCTTATTGAAATTGCAAGCTAACTTGAGTAATCGTAGAATAAGTCAAGGGAAGAAAATGTATGCATGTTTATAAAGTTTTGTAAAGATTTAAATCAATTTTATGGTAATGTTTAGGTACCATTCAAGCTAGCGTTTAAGCACTAATCATATTTATGGCAAGCATTTGAACGGCATTTGAATACTATTATAGGAAGTATGACGGAACAGGTTACCATCTTTTAATAACCTCCGTCAATAATTATACTTAGCAAATTAAACTAATACACCAATTATAAAAAAAAAAATAGGCATAATTTTGAATCATTTTTAATTTAATTATTATTTGAAACTAATTTTTTAATTAATTTAAAAAATAAAATAAAAAAATCAAGATATCTCATTTTTACACGCTGGGAAATAGATTATAAAAAAGTTGTACATTATTGGATAAAAGGCATTTCTCTTTCAAAGATATTAGTAAATATTACAATACTCTACCTTGTAGTTGTTTAGTCATTAGAATCAAGCTACATAAATATAAAATACATATTATTCAGAAATAAAAATTATCATAAATAATATAAAAATAACAAATTAATAACTACCGTTACCTAGATAACGTTTATCTAATAATAAATTTTTTTTTATTGTGGTAATAATTAGCAATGGCAGCGATAAGGTGGCCAACTTTGGGGGTTTGGTGGCCATTGGCAATGGGACGAACCCGAAATGATAGGGGGTGGGTGCACTGTGATAGTGAGTGTTGGTTGGTGGGGTCGATGAGTGTGGGTGGGTCGCCGATACAAGTGAGATGGGTGGTTGGGCTCTAGAGTGGGGTTTTTAGCTCTTGATAGTTAGGCCATGGCTAGCAGACACTAGAGCGATAGTTATGAGCTACTAAGTAAGAATTGTAATTCCCTTAACAAAAATTAAAATTAGAATAGAATTATTAATTGTTGATAGAACCAACAATAAATGGCAAATATTTGGATCTAAGATGCTAGTATATTTTGAATTATTATAGATATATGTTGTCAAATAACAAAGTGGTTGAAAAGTTAAGGGGTTGCAAAACTGAGCTGTCAGGCAATCTAGTTGTCGACTCATCAAGCTTCAGATCGCAAAAGATTGGAATGACTGAGTGGTTATACTGTAGAGCCAATAAGCCACCAAATCAATTAGATGTTGAGTTGATGAGACATCACACCACTGTCAATGTCTTGTCAATGTACCGCTAAGTCATATTCAATATAGGAAAACATCAAGAATATTGAATATGAACAAATAAGCTCATATTGCCTAATAAGACACATATGACATAATCTAAATGTGTTGTTTTAGAAGTCACCTACCAAACTCACATTTATAAATGTATCAATGGATCGAGAATAAGAATAACTTTTAAAAAAAGGACATTAACCCTTTAGAAATATAAGTGTCTATTGAGTAACTGATTGTAACCCATCAGAAAAAAAAATAAACAATTACTCCATTGAAGGTTATTAAACCACATGTAACGTAAGGCCCATAACTTCTCTAAATATAAGCTTTTAAATACATTGAATGACATCTAATAATTCAATTGTTTACATGATTATAAGATCCTTGGTTTTCACAGTATTTTTACTTGTTTGAAGGATTCTGAAAACACTTGTTCAAATATAAGTTCCCTAATACTTAAGTTTGTATAAATGATTATGCATATTCTTCAAATAACTTTCCCGCTAAAGAATCTCAAAGCATTAAGTATTACCATCTATAAGAAAAAATCTCTCCTTTCGCAACCTCAAGAATTTTAATTTGACTACTGCTTTACAATTTGGTGTCAAATAAAAAACTAAAGAGCTATTCTGATACCTTTTGTATCTTATTTGGTTTGTAATATGTAAGATTTAAATTACACTATCTAAAAGTATACTTCAAAATATTTTATGTAAAATCATGATTCATGATACATATTACTGCCGACGTTTGTAAAAATGAACCTGTAACTAGTTTCCCTATAAAAGGACTAACACACCAACAAGAACCATAAGAAATTTCATAGTGAATACTTTGAGCCAACGAGTACCCGTCAATGCCTCAAGAGAAGTTCTAGCTAGTAACACCTCAAAGGACTGTCAGCTATCAAAACATTCTCTTGTTAGTAAAACCAGGCTTGGCTGCCATGGTGACCCAACTCTAGAAGTTGTTACACTAGGAAAAAGTTGAATATCAGTCTCAGAAAACTAGATTTCCAAGTCCGACAGATATCAATATTCGTAAAAGGATCGAAGGAAGGGATAGCTTTGAGGAAGGCATCCAAATAACCAACATCTTCTCAGCCAATCAAACCTATAGTAGGGTAAATGCTTCCCAATTGGAGAGACTAGTCAATGATGGGGAAAGAAAGGCAATTCTAAAACGTTATTAGTAGAGGTTTTAGACATTGGAAAGTAAGTCAGCACAAAGATGATATATTGTATGTTAACACCCGTCATCAACACCTAATAGCACTTATGCCTTGATTCTCAGGAGAATATGCCAAGTTGAAAATTTTTCACAATGTTCACAAATTAATCTATTGTCTTGACAAAGAAAAGAAATCTTTGTAAAAGAATTGACATTTCGAACCGTCCTTACAGGTAAAACAAGTTGGACTCCCTTCACTTCAAATATTATAAAATAAGCATTCCTCTAGAAATTCTAATTGCCTACTTTTGGAGCTATATGATGAAGGTTCTAATTCAGTAGTTACTTGAACCACTTTCATATACTCCTGAGGTTTTGAGATTCATGGGATACAAATTCTGATTGTATTTCATCCTAACATTAAAAGGAGATGCTTAGAATTCATTCTATAAACTAGAGCCAATTCAATTATATCCTTTTAGAAGACCTCTTCAAACTTTGTAGCACAATTTATTTATTAATAAGACGGAAAAGAAACACTTTTATCGCCATTATTGTGGAGGATCCCTAACGTTAATAATGCAGCCAAGCTCAATACTTTTATCACCATTGTACAGTTTGGAAGCTGCTTCTTTAAAGTCATAAAGCAAAAAATTCACTCCTTTGCTGACTTGGAGGTGACAGCAAGGGCTTACATCACTAACAATGATGGAAGCCTCGTTCAATGATGGTGGTTTGTGACATGTTGGGTAATCGAAAAATGGATTCCTAAAGGAAACACAAAGTTTTTTATGAAAATGGATGATGAAAATCGAGACTAACATTAGCTAGCATTCAATTTTCAGAAAATGAGTTGAAAGTGCAGAGCCTTCTCCTTCATTCATTGATGCATAAAAAGACGTAAGTTTTCGAATTTAAATCTCAAGATTTTGGTAAATTTATCACTCAAATCTCTCTCTTGATCTTATTGATCAAATCCTCATTAGGAATAATAGCTAATTCAAAATTAAAATTTTACATTTTTTAAATATCTAATCTTTCTAATTTTATCAAAATCCATATAATTAAGAGGCTTTTCACCTAAATTTTACATCTGAGTCATGTGGTCAGGTCAATGTGTCCCTCCAAGTCTCTGCCCGTCGTGCCCTCTATGTTGCATTGTAGATTACCTGCCTAGCACTTCCATTAGTCCTCCCTTCTTTAAGACTGACCATGTCTCTAAGGTAAAGCTGTACAAATTGGTCCTTAAAAACTTGGACACTCTCCCATGTTACATCCTCAGATGGAAGTTCCATCCTTTGGACTGAGCTTAAGCTCCCACTTGACCTCGCTTTTACAATAGTTGATACTCCAAGAGATTCTCAGGCCTAATAGCTAGTCTCCGATTTTCATTTATGGGAGGCAAGTTGTTCACTACCTGAGCTCAGTTGTCAATTTTCCTCTCTAACCACAAGACATGGAAGATAAGATGAATATGGACCTGTGTCGAAAAATACATCTTACTGACCAACTGTCCACAATTTAAATCACTTGATAAGAGCCAAAATAATTAGCCCTCAGCATAATGTGTCTTTTGCTCCTGAGCTAAGTACTTGAGAAACACATATGCATCCGATTCAAAGGACCCCATGCTCCTCCCCTTGTCGAATTACTTATTCAATTTGTCTTAAGCATGCAGCAAGTTCTTGTTGAAGTCATTTAGCACACGCGCGAACACACACACACACTCTCTCCTAAGGTCCAGGTCAACAAGCACATTGGTCAAGCTCCCCATTTCATAAGCTGCAGGTAACATTGGTGTTCTCTACAAAAGGCTCCGGAGGGGTTAATAAAATGGATCAGTGGTACGAAGTATTGTACCATTGGTATTCTCCCTGAAGAACTCAAAAGAGATTAATTAGATGGATCAATGGTGCAAAATATTGTGCAAAAATTTCACCTAAGCTAGATGCTCCCCCACTATTTCTTTAGATATTGATACACAATGCACCTAAAATATTGCTCAAGCATCCGATTAGTAACTTTGATTTGTCCATCAATTTGGGGTGATAGGTTAAGCTTCTAGCCAATTGTGTGCCAAGCATTTTGAAGTAGTCCTTCCAAAAGCTGCTTGTAAACAAGCATCCCTCTTCGTCACAATGCTCCTTGGCATATCAAGAGCGCCATCACATGATCTATATAGAGCTTAGTAATCGTCTTGTGTGTATAGGGGTGTACCATGGCAACAAAGTGTTGGGTTTGGTCACTTCCTTGTGGGTGGCCCAACAAAAGACACACCATCGGAGTCGAAGTGTTGCAAACTAATTGCAACAAATGACTAGAAGACCATTTGCCAAGGTGAGCAAATCTTAGAGATGACCGTTTGTCCGAGAAAGCAAATCTCGGAGGCGATCATTTGTTGGAGTGGCAAATTGACTGATTAGGCAAGTAAGAGGCCAATCAACAGAAGGTTGACCGAATGAGAGAAGAAATCGGTTAACATCGTGTTGATCGGTTGTGAGGAGAAGTCAGTCAACGAAATGTTGACCGGCTGTGAGGAGAAATTGGTTAACGAATGGTTGACCATCCACAAGAGAAAGCAATATGGCCCAAGAACTTGTGCACAGTTTGGCCTATGGACCTGAGCGCAAAAAGCGCACGAGGACTTTGCGCAAAAAAAAGACCAAATTCTCTATTAAGGTCTGAAGACTTGTTGAGAGTCGATATCTCTAATAAAGGCCGACGACACTGGGCGAAAGCATGGGAGCTGGAAATGACCAAGGATGCCAACTCAGAAGATCGACTTTCACAGAACATGCGCGATCTCTACAGAACAAGCGCGATCTTTGCAGAGTAAGCGTAATCTTTGCAAAGTAAGTGCCATTTTTACAAAGCATGATGACTTAAAGAATTTCTCGTGCATGCAACCTACTGTGTTGTGGAACTTGGGCCAAACCTCACTATAAAGCGCACCAGGTGCTGGAGAAAAATGAGTCTAGTGTGAAAGGAGAGTAGCAGTGTGGGGCAACTACGATGAAGCTGCGTTGCGGCAAAACAAGGAGGAGGCTAAGTGCTCTCCGAAAGCCTCCTCCTCCGTTGTTCACAGTTCACTCCACATTATGTTGTGAGAAGAGAGTAGTGAGAAAAGAAAAACGTAAGAGAAAATTGTATTTTTACTATTATTTTGTTCTAACTTTTCGGGAGGTTTTTGTAGTCAAAATGGTTTTTGTAACCATTTTCACATAGTGAAATTTACTTGTGGATTAAGTATCATGTGATTTTTTTCTTCGATTTATGAAAATTTTTCACGTTAAAAATGTTATGCAACTCTTTTGTTTCTTGTGCCCACTAAATTGGTAATTGTCGACTAATGGGAGCTCACATTTTTCTGCTGTGATGAATCTGGATTGGGTAAATAAGGCTTGCTCGAACCCAACAAGTAGTATTAGAGTCAGATTGTATAAAGTGTCTTAGGACTTAATGGTGCCGTCGTCGAGGAGCTTGTCATTTGGTGTGGTAAGAGAAAGAACAGTGAAAGCACAACAGAGCTCAATAGGGCTAAGGATGCAGCTAGTAGAGCCAAGGGTAGAGCCGAGTAGGGTCAACAGCGGAGCCAATAGGAGCAAGGGCAAAGCAGAGCAAGGCCATGGGCGGAGCTAGTAGGGCCAAGGGTGGAGATGAGGTAGCGAAGACGGAATGTAATGGAGAATGATTCTACTGCGGAGAAGAAGTTGAAGGGGAGAGAAACTACTCCAGTTTCAGTGGCACAGAATAAGTATCATTCAGATTTGTGAAAACCAATGTTGGGATCCCAATTGATGAGAAGTTATCGAAAGGCAAGCGATGACAATCGCAAAAAAAGGCAAAAGTTTTTCCCCACAAGGTCGTGAAAAAAAGTTTGTTAGGTTTGATCACTTATTTGTATGTGACCCAACAAACAGACATGTTATTAAAGTCAGAGTGCCATAAACTAGTTACAACAAATGACCCAAAAACCATTTGCCAAGGTGGGCAAATATTAGAGATGACCGTTTTCTAAAGAAGGCAAATCTCGGAGGTGATCATTTGTCGGAGTGGCAAATTGACTGGTTAGGTAAGTAAGAGGCCGGTCAACAGAAAATTGATCGGTTGAGAGAAGGAACTGGTGAACATCATGTTGACCGGCTGTGAGGAGAAGTTGGTCAACGGAAGGTTGACCATCCACAAGAAAAAACAGTATGGCCGGAGGACTTATACACAATTTGGCTCGTTGACCTGGGTGCACAAACCGCATGAGGACTTTGAACAGATAAAAGACCAAGTCTCTGTTAAGGTCCAAAGACTTGTTGAGGACCAATGCCTCTGATAAAGGCCAACGACACTAGGCGAAAGCATGGAAGCTAAAAACGACTGAGGATGTCAGCTTAGAAGATTGACTTTCGCAGAGCATTCGCGATCTCTACAGAACATCCGTAATCTCTACAGAGTAGGCGTCATCTCTACAGAGTATGATGACTTACAGACCTTATGGTGTACGTAACCTGGCGTGCAGAGTATACATGCTGTGAAACTTGAGTCAGACCTTACTATAAAGTGCACCAGACGATTGAGAAGAATGAGTCTAGTGTAGAAGGAGAGCAGCGTGGAGCACCTACAATGAAACTACGTTGCTATAGAACGATGAGGAGGCTAAGTACTCTCCGAAAGCCACCTCCTCCGTTGTTCACAGTCCACTTCACATTATGTTGTGAGAAGAGAGTAATGAAAAAAGAAAAATGTAATAGAGAATTGTATTATTACTCTTATTTTATTTTTATATCTTCAAAAGGCTTCTGTAATCAAAGGGATTTCTGTAACCATTTTCATATAGTAAAATTTGCTTATAGAGTAAATATCTTGTGGTTTTTTCCTTCCATTTTGAATAGTTTTCACGTTAAAAATATTGTGCATCTCTTTTGTTCCTTGTACCCACTAAATTAGTAATTATCAACTGATGAGGGGTTCGAGCTTTTTCGCTACGTCGGATCTAGATTTGGTGAATCCGGCTTGTTCGAATCCCAACACAAAGTGCACGTAGTTCATCAAGCAATGCACAACGTAATGACACCATTTGTAACATTCTAATGTTTTGATTCGAATTAATTAGACTCTTAAATAAAAATGGACATTAATGATGACAATTAGTGAACTAATTATTACAAATAAATTTATGCTAATTTCACGTTAAAATTGGATGTGTTAGATTTGTGGAAACACCTAAGGTATTTTTTGCTAATTTATTACTAGCAGTCAGTAATTATTTGTAATGCTTTAAGACATTAATTAGGATTGCTATGACATTAATACATGTTTATGTTTGTAAGAGAAAATATTATTAGACTTCCAATATTAGAGGTCGTGTAACTTAGGATAATTAGATGTAACAGTGACTAAGGTAACTTTAGAAATTTTCTTCATAGATGGCTTTTATTCTGTTTGGCGCAATCTTGACAGTGTATTGTTGGTCTTTGGACCGCCCAATTGAGCCGAGAAGTAAAGATTAACAACGATAACGCACAGTAGATAAACAATAATCATAGAAAAGAAAAGAATAGATATACATAATTTTACGTGAAAAATATTTTTCTAAATAAGAGGAAAAAATTATAAGACGATACACCCAAGTTATCCAATATACAAAAATCATTTACATAAACCCCAAATATAGAATGTAAGAGCTCGACGCCTTATATCAGATAAGTCAAGTAACAGTGAGTACAATGCTTGAACCTTCTTCTTCTTTCTCATTTTTTTCTCACTGACGGCGCTCGTTGGTTTGTAAAATTGCAAGTGATATTTTTTATCATCTAACCCTAAAACACATTGGCGCGATTTTATATTATGAGCTACGTTCGGGCACTATTGAACCCAACCCCCGGGGGCCCTTCGGCATCACCGCCCGTTCACTCCTCGAACTCGGCACCTAGTCACTCTTTCTGACTCGACATCCGGTCACCCCTAGACTCGATATCCTGTCATTCTTTAGTGTTAGAGACATTTGTCTTATCGGCATATTCCATGACCATATGTATTATTTTATTGATGTCGGGTTGTGGGTTGTCGGTTTAAAATTCATTAAAATTCATTCGGTCCACCCTCCACGCGCTGGGCCTTTCCAAAGGCCGCCCGGCATGAAAATGTCAAGAACATAAAAGCTTGGCTTCGCTAGCGGCTCGAGCCTAAAACCCAGAACCTCCCCGCCGAGTTCCTGGCCACATGGCCGCCGAGCCGAAATTCCATTGAATGGGGGCCGCTCGATGCTCGCTCACTAGTCGCCCGAGCCGAAATCCCCGCCCTTCTCAATGGGGGCCGCCGCTCATCACCTTTAGCCGCCCGCTCGAGCGCCCGCAGGAGCGCCAAAACCCTACGGCCGCTCGCGCCTCGAACCCCACTACGAAAGCGGCATCATCAAGCTTGCCCAAAGGGTAGATTTTTGAACGCGATTTTTGGCTCCAATATAAATATGGGACTTATATTTTTGAACCCTAAGTATTCTTGAGAGCTGATGTGCGTGCCTCTTTGAGAAGAAAACCCTCTCATGCTTCAAGATTATTGTTTCTTCTCTTGAGAAAACTAATCTCTACAATATTGCTCTACAAGCTCTAAATAGTTTTCTCACCCACCTTATTTAGCCATTGAAAGTTTGCCTTCTATCATTATTGAAGACTTTGGTTCGTGAAGAAGGAGACTCGCCGCTA
The DNA here is from genome assembly GCA_033239525.1 of Nepenthes gracilis. Lineage (NCBI taxonomy): Eukaryota > Viridiplantae > Streptophyta > Magnoliopsida > Caryophyllales > Nepenthaceae > Nepenthes > Nepenthes gracilis. The sequence goes on from BSYO01000023.1 coordinate 9,928,230, forward strand.
GTGATTGGCAATTCAAGTGGTTCGAGGAAGATTGACGTGAAGACCGGAAGGAGTCCAGTTCAAATTATCATGGGCAAATCCAAGGAGTTCCTTGGTAGGGATCACGTGTCGGGAGTAAGTCGGCAAAGGAAACAATATTATTACCTGGTCGTTACCACCAAGTGCTACGTAAGTTGATTTTCATAGTGGTTATTGCTTCATCAACAAATTGCCGTTGAAGCCCAATCCTTCTGTTTTTTTCTCGATACCGGTGGTATCGAAGTCATCTTCGTCCACCAAAAATTGAGTCTTTATCTTTATCGCTCTTAATTATTGCTTGTGATTGTTTATAGTGTGCATGATTGCTAGTCTCAGATGATCTAGTGTTAAATATCTTTTACGTGTATTAGATATTTAATATTTATTGTTAACCCGTCCGCTATATATTTAACGGGTCGAACACGTTTTTTCAAAGACGAAACGTGCTTTTCATTTAGTATCACCACCCGGTCTCTCTTGAACTCGGCATTGGGTGCTTTAGCGTGGATGCCCTCGGCCACTCGTCACATGCCAGAACACCACTATCCTCTATCTTAATATAGAGAATTTGTGTGTGTTTGACTAAATCTTCGAACAGTCTAACAACAGGGTATGGGCTCACACGGGAGTGACCCATACCCAACATGAATGTGTGGCCTTTTGATGTAGTAATCAGTCATGCCTCTGCCATTAGGAGAGCATATCAATTTAATGTGAGTTGAGATTGATGTATGAAAATTTAATCTTGGATTGAGGGTACACACTTTGATTGTGGGGCATTTCGTGTGGAAGAAAGTGAGGGTCAAAGCCGCCGTTGTCGCTGCAATGTGCCGTAGAAGGAAACATCAGGCGAGTTCCACTCATTTTGATGTTAGAATGACTTCAGCGTATTTCCTTTTCGTTAGTTTATCATGGCCTCTTTGAAATATCAGGTTTTATCGTCTTTCACATCTCCGCTATTTCTCTTGAAAATCATGGACAATTCTTGTACATGTATCATTGGTTAATTATACTTTGCTCAAGCTTTAAAGAATTATGTGTTCTTCCTAATTAAAAAAGGTTGAAGAGCATTTGAGGGCAATTAAATTATTAAAAATCCTTTGAACAGTAATGGCACAAGGAAGAAGATGATGAACAGCATTCCATAGGTAAAATCTAATTTTGGGCCAACTGTTTGTAAGTTAAATCAATATGTTTATATCTGTATATTTTTTATTCTTATATTATAATATGCTAATTTTAATATTTGGTTGGCAAAATATGGTTTCGAATATCCAAAAATATAGAAATTAATTGACGAATATTAGACCATGAATATCAGCGGTTTGGAAAATCAAGCTTGAATCTGGAAACCATTCGTCCAAGCATTCTTCTTACGATCATCCTATAGAGGTCAGCCTATTTCAGCCTTCATCTCGTGATCATCTCTCGGAGGTCCTGCTTACTTACGCCTTCTTCTCATGGAACTTGCGCAAATCACATTTATGTCTACTCGAGCCTTCTTCTTACAAATCTCACACGAATACCCATGTTGTTCAATCAAATATCAGTACTCAACAACTTCACACGAGCCTTAAAATGAGTTTAACAACCAATAAGTCAGGTATATGATCTTACAGATTAACCCGAACTTAATATTTAGCTTTAGAATTAGTGTCTAGGAGGCATAGTGTTTGGACAGTATGGCTTAGTGGGTCATGGTAAGTCTAATGATATGATAAGAGTCAGATACAAGGTTTATTTATGGATTTTATTATCTTCATGATGATCGTTTCTTTATATTATTTTAGATTACGTGTAATACCTTTTTATTATCTATGACTAAGGTAAAGAATATTATATAAAAAATTATAATCTCAAAGAATATGAAATATGTAAAATTTTGATTTGGTCTATATTTGTGTAATACTAATTTTCATATCCTAGTAAATTAAGGTTTTTATTTTTTTAAATGAATATTTATAGTCCTTTAAATAATGTTCGATATGATATCGAGACGTACTGGGTTTAACTTATGAATTTAAGATAGAGTAATACATACTCTTATGGTTGGATCATCAAAATATGAGCATGGTATATTTTGGGCTTGCTTTGAGGATATAATAAGAATATTAATCGTCTAAATTGAATTTAATATTTTTACACCAATGGTGGCATAGTATAATAAAACTATAAAGTTAGTTAATTATCAAATTTTGAGGATATTACCCAACCATTGATAGTAGATGCATAGTTATTGGTTTATAATGACAAAATACGATCTGAGATAATTATTAAGATATCTCATATAGTTATGACATTTATTTAAATATGTTCAACAGAATATATATCATTATTGATATTTAAATTCGATAAAATTTTAATTACACTCATATTGTTCAGTTTTAGTGGAAATTTTTATAATAGCATCTTGTAGTTCTTGAGTTATGCTTTCGACATACTATTGAGTCTCAAATAGTTAATTTTTATTGTATATTATTATCATTGTATATTTATTATTATTATCCAAGATATTTATTAATTGATCTTATTATTGATTATATAAATTATTGAGTTTTTATCTTACTCTTATATTTTATTAGTTTCAGAGTAGAGGAAATTAATAACATGCTAGTAAAGATTGTACGGTTTTTATAAAAATTTTAGATAGAGGCGATTCTGAAGTCTTGTAGCTTTTATAAAGAGAGATAGCGAGACTTCATTTCTATTTTATTAGACATTGAAAAATTTACTAGAATTGTGTTCTCTTGAACTTATTTTTTTTATGAATATTTATATTTTCTATCATTTTGATGAGTTATTATTATATTCAACACTTTTCATTTATAATGAATTTTTATAAGTATTTATTTGCTTGAGTTTTCTACATTGTTATTTCAAACCGAAACAAGTGATTCGAGTCCAACTTACCATACTGTTGTACCCATTAGAGAACGTCAACCTCTCTGAAAATTCCATCGCAATATCTTTCCAAAGTGTTGGTTGGGATTAGCATGGTTGCATCAAGCCATTAGGTTTGCATTTGTTGCTCTTCACCCTTTGAAAAATATTGCACCTCTAACATATTCTCTCTACTCATCATGCATGCCCTCCCATTAGACTAAGTTCGCCATCCTCATGCAAATACTATATACTCCTGAATGTCTGCTTCTTCCGTGTCGTGGATATGGTGTATGTCCTTCTAAGGTTACCAACTTTAGGCACTACTATTCTATCTCTATATTTCAATAACCCATAATGTACCTCATAATTTTACACCCCCTTAGCATCATTCCCTAGTTTTTCCGTACCATGGTGCACATTAGATTAGATTTTACCCCCTCTTACTTCATCCCAAACTTTTTTGAAGAACCTAAAATGGCTTTTAACACCTTACTATCATTCCTCCTTGATAGAATATTAACCACTGGATATCTCCACTCTATCTATAAACCACTTAAAATTCGAAACTAGGCAACTTATGAAACACACCTTTGTTGATCCGGGGTGGTGGTCTTTTCTCCAAAACAAATAATCCAATGGTTGATGATCCGTGACTATCAAGAGCCTCCTGCCACCCGAGCAAGTACGGTCTCAACACCTATACATCTTCAATGGCAGGAAACATCTCTAAGGCATACACGTGTCCTTTCTTTTGAACAACAAGGGCCTTGATAATGAATGCAAGCGGGCTCCCTTAATGTGTCGAGAACGCACCTAATCTCATGTTGCTTACATTTGTGTGTACCTCAAGCATCTTAACAAAGTCAGGCATGGACAGTATATACGTTGTTATCATAATTTTTTCGTTGGTTTGATTGTCGCTATTATTTTGTCATTACCAGCAAAATTGTTTTTTTTAAGTATGTTAGTAGAAGGTCTTACACGATAGAGCTAATAAAATATAAGGATGCATTATTATTAAAATTTTTATCGATTTAAATTTTTAAATATTTATGATTGTAAAGCTTGTTTTATATTAATTTAAATATAACTTTGTAAAAAAATAATTTTTACATATTATTAATTTAAATAAAATTAATAAAAAACTTTATTTAACCTTTAAAAATCCAATAAAAATAACTAATATCAAACTGAGAACAATAAAATGTAAAATGTCAAAGGCATTTGTATTTTGTTTACACACGTACGGTTGAGATTGGAAGTTTAGAAGAGAACTACGGAATCAATGCGACAAACCATTTAACATTGAAAGACAGCACTAACAAGGTCATATATTTCCTTTTTTTTTTTTAATTCTCAATTAAATAAAATTTTTTGTGGTGTATTTTAAAATAATATTATTATTATTTTTTATTTTTTAAAAGAGTTGCTTCCATTCAATATTTTTCCTAAAAGTAAAAAATTATTTACAATTTTTTAAGATTTTAAATTTCATGCATAAAATTTTTAATCAAATAAAATTAATATATATATATATATATATTGCATTTTCTTAAAAAAATATATGGTTGGGAAAAGACTATGACTACGTCCTTATCGCTGAGTTTGTAAAATTTTATCTTTAAAAGGCAATTGAAAATAAAAAAAAAATCTATTTATAAATAAGAGATTATTTATTTACTTAACCAAGATAGCATTATCTGTCTGGCATGAAAATCTAACTTTATGATAACTCTTTTATTTCTTATAGCATGGCTCCCTAGCAAAGTAATTTTCTTATAATTTATACTTTTTAAACATTGATCTTTGAAATTTACTATCTCACAGTTTTCTATTTTGAAAAGAAGATCTTTTAGTGATTCAGACCATTCTAACAGTAGATAAACCATATACAGGTTTTGATCTACCTGTTTTGTCCAATCACCTCTGTTATGGACCTAGTAACTACAACCACACCCCCACTACCACCGACTTAGTAGGGTACTAGACGAAGCATATGGCTAATCCAACTATCTCTCAAGCTGCGGGATTATAACTGATTTTTCTGTTTTGTTTCTGTTTTGCCCACATGGCAACCATGTGCTGTAGTGTGTTGTTGGCGATGCGTGAAGTGTGTGCTATTGGAGATGTGTGGGGAGTGTGTGTATAAGCCAACTGCTGTAATGAAAATGAAGGAGGAAAAATACTCTTCACTTCTCCTCTCCTCTATTCTCTCGCTTTCTTCCTCTGTCTAACTTTCCTCCCTCTTTTCTCTCCTATCTCATTTCCTCCTCTCTGCAATGTCTGCTCCATCACCTCGGCACCTTACACCTCGGCCAAACTGTAGCAGCATCACTGCGACCTTGCTGTAGCAAATCGAAATCTTACTGTAACACTACACCGAGATCGCTCGTATCATCCTCCCACTAAAACATATTGGAGCATTTTTAGTATAAATACTTATAGACTTATTCATATATATGGGATATATTCATTAGCCTAAATTTTTAAGTTATTAAATTATATACTAATATGCTTAGAAACTATTAAATTTTTTTAATTTTTTGTGTGAGACTATGCTTTCTAACTTGCATCTGCTTTTAACAATGATATAATATGGAGAATTTGGCCAGTATTTGATGCCAAGCATGCACACCTCCATAAGAAATCTTCTGAGGATTCACTCTTTTATTGTTTTAGGAATATTTTGAGCATGCCCACCACGTTGCATTAAATGGCTAGATGCCAAGGCCAAGAACTTAGATGTTTTTATTGATATAACAAAATATTTCACTTTCCAAAGCATACTTTAAGCTACAATATTATACAAAATTAAATGTGCAAATAATAAACATCTACCCCGTTGACGCTTCACATTGATGTGGCAACTGTTCTTTAATTTATCAAAGTTCTAGGTTAATTATTTTCTGTTTATTTTTGCAATAATTCTTAATCTAAGTGTTAGATTTTTTTGCACCCTCTAAAATACATGCCTAATATTTTTGAAACCATAAGACATCCAGGCTCTTTTGAGAGTACCATTCTACATTTTCTTCCTTTTCATCTTGCATTTGAGAAAACCGAACCTACCCATAAAGGTTCATGTTTTTTTCTCTTCGTGTATTTTTGAAGAATATCTCAACTTAGAAAAGATTGGCGTGAGATGGGCCAGTTGCCAAATCATTATAAATCACTAAGTCGGTTAGATGACTTCTTGATTTTCATAGTGCAATTCTTTCCGGCGTTGAAGCCGGAGTGTTTTTCTCGAGTGTTTTTCTCGATTACCGTTTTTTATGTAAAAAATCGTTTTAATCTATGTAATTTTTTATAATATTTTACTTATTGAGAAAGTTGAAGAATTATTTCTATTTTTGATTTTATAAGAATCTATGGCAAATAACTGTGAAACCATACATTTGCATGTAACCATAAAGTTTTGTTTATATCCTCAGCTTAGAAAGATAAGATCAAAAATAAATCCCTTCTTTTAATTATGTTTTATGTGAGATGTTTTAATCTATGTAATTTTTTATACTTACTGAGAAAGTCGAAGAATTCCTTCTAGATTTTATAGAATAGTGTGAAATTTTCAACTTATATCCTGTTCAAAAACCCTTGAGAATAACTTGTATAATATCATACCAACTGTATCATACAGTTGAATCGCGCCAACCAAGCCCGACTCTACCACTTATATGTTTTACTCTTATGTCTATACTGAATCACAAGCTTACCTTGTGTCCACAATCGGTCACAATAATTGACTATGATACCACTAAATTGGACCATGGGATGTCGAGGAGGAAGTTGCAGTGCATACTTGCACCAACATTCTTTGGTTTATTCAAATATATTGGTCGTATTACAACTAAAAGTATTAATCCATTGAATTATTGAGAAACATACATAGAATATCTACTTAATCTGATATTTCTTTTATATATCACTTTTAAAGTGTGAGTTATGTTGCTTGGATTGTAAATGAGGCAAGTCATTCAATGGCAATTTGGAGACTTGGTTCAATAATGTCCGTTTGTGCTTACCCTTTAGAAATAAATATGTAACATTTGAATATAATCATAAAACTTATTAGATAAACAATGCAAACGTAACAATGAGTAAAAATGGTGTGCATATGCTTGGCAATAATTCGGCTGGTCTTAAGAATAAGGCTTGTTTCTAGGATTGCGAATAATTTCATTAATAGGTTTGTATATGGCCTCTTGTAAAAACTCATTTAATAGAACACCTCATATCCTATGAATGCACATTGCTCAACCAAGCTGGAAAAGTAAAACCAAGGCCAACAAGAGAACAAAACCAAGACTGAGCCAAGCAAGCTGCGCTCATAACCCATACAAAAAGAGCCAATTTGAGCTCAAACCGAATGAATATGGCTCAACTTGAGTCTAATTCATACCAAATATTATAAAAAGGAAAGAAAAAAAAAGACATTGAGCCAACTTTTTAGCTGACTTAACTCTATTCAACTCATTTATAATTTTATATACCAAATATGTTTAGATTGTAAGATTTTTTGAAAAGAAATTTTTATAAGGATTGTCAAATTATCACGTTATTTAATAATATAAAATATAAAATAAAATATCAAATATATCTGAATATATACTTAATTTTCTTATCTCGAATAAATGTGAATCCAATTTTCCTTTCTTCATCATTTTTTCTCAATAAGAGTTATAGAATTTAAAATGTATAATTGGTTGTTATAAGGTTCAAGAGGGCATAGGCCATTTATAAATAAGAAAACAAAGAAGATGAAAACTATGGAAGCTATCAAAACATCCTTTAGTCAAAAAATAAATAAAATAAAAGGAAAATTGTTCTTTCTCATTATCTAGAAAATCAAGTTTTTATACACACAACTAAAATCGATAAATCTATCTTTTATATGATAGAAAGAAAATTTATTTTTTAATTATAGAAATATCATTTTTTTATTAAAAATCAGATTAATTAAGAAAATAATTTATATATAAAATATAACAAAACTATATATGATCATAATCTTAATTTTTTTTCAAATGGACTATGGAGTCACAAAGTATAACTTATTTCGACCACTTTTTTAAATTGCAGAATAAACGTAAATATAGATACACAATACATGTAAAGTATATTCAAATTTAGATGAATTAAATAATAAAAAGTATATAAAATAAAAGCACAATAAGTAACAATGATCAATGCACAATTTTGATGACCAGAAAAAATCTCAATAATTACGACTATCATGTATAACCCTTCCGACTTATATGGTCAGGAAAAAAATATACTAAGAAAGTCAACTTATAGATCGGGTGATACTGACGTATTGATTTAGCCAACTTACTCCATCTTATGACCCCTATCAATGAACCCCTTGGATTTGCCTGTAACAACGGAATCGGACGCTTTTTGATTTTTTTGTAAATCTTTCTTCACGAGTTGAATTTTCACACACCATTGAATCCCAATTTCTACGCCACCCACGTCACTTACGAATATTAATAGACAGAAAGAAGTGTGTAAGATAAAGTAAAATTATGTGAGAAGATTTTGTAATGGAAGCACAATAGTCGATGATAAATTTTCTCAAATGGAGTAATTAAAAAGCACAAAAGTGAGAACTTTTTAACTAAATAACCGTCAAAATAGTTCTCCAGAAGACTGAAACAAGGAGAGGAAGGTAGCTATTTATAATAAGCTCGAGTGTGCCTCGGGCTCTGACACTCGATAACTAGAGACTCGAGCGCTCGCTCTCGGCAATTGGTGCCTCGGGCGTGCCTCGAGTACTGCCACTCGGGAAATGGCGCTCATGCATGGATTAGGTGCACCTAGAGAGTGGACACACAAGAAATAACGCTCGGGCGCGGTCCAAGCACTAAGTATGGATATTGCGAGTTGTGTATCGACAAATATTTGTGAGAATTTGATACAGATCTTTATGACAATAAAAGTTTTATAAACGAATGATTAGACACGGTCACGAAATATGCGAATATATAAATATACCTAATAATTTTAATTAATTATTAAATCTTTCCTATGTCATGTAGAACAATTCTAACATAAATTTTATGTGCCAAGGATCTTTCAAGTCAACCAGGGTTTCCATTTTTCAACTAAGACATTGATTAATTTATTTTGGAATCGTGCTTCGTTGTGGACCAAATTGCTGTCTTTTATTTTATCTGCTTGGGGCAAGGGGAAGATGGTGAATCAGGCATGCCACCCACTTGGGAAACACCTCCAGCGTTATAAAAATGAAAGTTCATATACTTCTGATTCTGCACTGGCAGGATTTTATGATAATCCAAATTATATACTAAGAAATTTATAGTTAATTCAAAATTTTAAAATATAGAAATGCTATTTCATTGACGTTAAAGAACTGGCAAAAGAAAAATGTTGGCTTAAGAAACAACTTAAAATGAGATAATAATGAAAAATGCATACCAAATTTGCTTATACTCTAAATTGAATACGTTCTTACACTTGACTCTTTATAAAATTATATAATGCCATATTTTATAACCAATAGTTCAGTACATGAATCTTCTACAATATACATGTTTGAGATAAGATCAGATCATTTGAAATTAAATATATACAGTTTTATTTTATATTATATAAAAAAAAGATTTTAACAACTTGAATATGTGACCATCTATTTAAGACATAGAAAGAGTCTATTGTATAAGCAACATAAAGTATCTTACGTAGGATTATCACTTCAATGGAGGGTCAATAGCCGATTCCATGCCCGTGGAATTAATTCACTGCATTCTAGGTTGAAAAAGGACATTTTATCCCAACTTATACAATAATATTTCGACCCCGTGTAAGATTAACGGAAACGGTAGAAAATTAAATATTTAATACACGTAAAGAATATTTATATCTAAATGATACGAGCAATACGAGTATAAAAATAAAGTAATAATAATAATAAAAGACAATCTTTTTTATGACGAAGGAAAAACTTGATATCCACGGTAATCGAGAAAAACCCTCCGAATTTCAACAGTTAGGGAAGAAATGCACTATGAAAATCAACTTACAGATCGGGTGGTAACAACGCGCTAATCTAGCTGACTTACTCCCATTTTACGATTCCTATCAAGGAACTCCTTAGATTTGCCCACGGTAATGAAATCGGACATCTTTCGATCTTCACGTCAATCTTCCCTCTCAAGCCACTTGAATTGCCAAACATGATTGGATCATCTTCTTCAACGTACCGACATCACTAACGAAGGTAGAATGGTAGAAGTGATGAATTGATAAAGAGAAAGTGGTGAGAAAACCACTAACACATGAAACACAATTATAAAAGATCGATTTTCTCAATTGGAATACGTTTATTGGAGGAAATGATGAATATTTCTCAAGGGGAGGCGCTCTAAAAGCATCAATCAAGTTTTAGGGCAAAAGACTTAAAGTGCATATATATAGAAAGCTCAAAAAATAGTTTTAAAAAATCTACCCGTTGCCGCGGTGCTCGAGCGAGAAGGAGGCGCACAGCGAGCAAGGTGTTTCAAAAATTTGCGCTCGAGCACATGGAGAGCTTACAGCGAGCGCAGGGCTTCGGGATTTTGGACTCGAGTGGGCGGAGAGCTACGGCAAGCACGGTAGTCCTGGAAGTCAAAACAGACAGTTACGAAAATATGTTGATGCAGTATTTCGACGAAATACTACCCGACATTGACACATGATTGCATATGGTCACGGAATATGCCAATCATAAAAATGACCCTAACAATTTTTCCATTCGGTAATTCCGTGACAAAACTAATAAAGTAAAAAAATATATGTGAAGTACAGGTTCAGACACCACCAAATAGAGTCCATGTATATAAAAATCTACACCTAGTGAGAATAAAAATAATACAATAAGAATACGTAAAAATTTACACTAGCATTGCTGTGTCGATACTGTAACTGCCGCATCGATATTATACCTATGTTGCCCAGTCAAATAGGGTTAGTACAAAAATATATAATACAGGATGATATAATAAAACGGTAACAATAGAAGAAGAAAATAACATGCATCAGCAAAATAAATGATTGGTAAGATAGTAGAAAATATAAAGTTAGCAAAAGAAATACAAGCAACACAAAAATTCAAAAAGAACTCTCCCTCATAAAAATAGAATCTCCTCCTAACAAAAATAATAATATCTCCTCCTAACTCTATCAATAATAACATCTCCCCCTATATCCCCCCTCAAACCACGTAGTGAGACACCTTTACTCTCCCTTTTTATCAAGGATGACCAAAGGGTAGTGGAGCTTACTCTTCTTAATCCATAATTTTTTACCATATTTTATGACATTGTTTAAATTTATCACTTGATCATTTAGATATTGGATGTGTTAAATTAGATGCTCTATATTAAAGTTTTGCCGAAAGTTATTTTGACATAATGATATGGGACAGTAGGGACGAATATGGCTAATAATTCCACATCCATAACATGTTGAAACAAATTTGGCATAACCATTAGAAGGGTATATTTATTTCCTGATGGAATTAAGACCGAACTTTTTCATACTTGTTAAGTTTTGATAGTTTTGTGCATTAGTACCATTCATTAGAAAATCGATTGACGAATGGTCAACATGGGCAGATGATGGACTGTTTTCTCTAGGGAGGGACGTGGGTTGGACAAATATAGTTTTAAAATTAACAGTGGCTTTCAAGTCATTTTCAAAATAAGCCAACCCGATTTTATTTCCTCTTATTTTTTTCAAACTGAGCATATGATCCAATTTTTTAGTCTCATTAGAAGATTATTTCAAATCATTTCGAGCAGCCTCTAGATCAGATTTAACAGTTGTAATTTTTTTAGTAAAAGAACATTTTAGTTTTTTAACTTCTTAAACTTTTGTGTCTAACACATATTTAAGAGCTATTTTTTTATTTTAGTCAATTTGTGCGTTAATGATACATTCGTTTTCTTAATCTGTAAGTATTCTTTGGACAATTTATTATAAGCATCTTAAAGATTATACAATTCAGCTTGTGACTCGTTCTCAAAATTATCAGATAGGTTAAGACTTTTTTCTAAATGTTCATTAGTCTCACACATCGAGGTCATAAAAATCATGTACTTGACAGGACCATATTCAGAGTATTTTTCAACCTCTTCTTCTTCGTCATCATTCAAGGTCATATTAGATTTAAAGGTTTGACTTTATTGGCGTTTAAGGTTTGGGCATTCAGTACGATAATGACTAAATCCTTTGGGCATTGAACACTTTGAGTATTTTTTGATTTGAGTTCTTTAATTTCACGTCGACCTTTCTTGTCAGATTTAAAAGTTCGTTTTAAATCCACACTTGGTATGTCAGATAAAAATTTATTTTTCTTTAAAAATTTTTTAAAATTTCTAACAAATGTGGTAAAATCTTTATCGCTATTCGACTCTTCATGGAGTCACAATCTCTCTCTTCCCTAATGGATTTTAAAGCAATCAATTTATTTTTTTTTAACTGTGAAAGTGCGTGTTTATAAATTTGGAGGGATTTTACAAGTTCTTCGATTTTTATTTTATCAATGTCATTACTTTCTTCAATAGCGGTGACCTTAGATCTAAATCGTTCAGGGAGTGATTTAAGAAATTTTCTAACAATTTGATTTTTAAGAATCTGTTCTCCTAAATTAAATGTGAAAGTTACAATGTCGTTCAACTGAGTATGAAATTTATTAAAAGTTTTGTCATCTTTCATATGGATTTCTTCAAATTTGGTAGTTAGCATTTGTAATTTTAAAGTTTTTACAAGTTTGGTTCCTTCATGAATGATTTTAAATATATCTCATGCATCTTTTGCAATCTTACACATAGATATGCATTTAAACTATTTGGGAGATATGGCCATAAAAATAATATGTAATCCCTTATTGTTCCAATTACAAGTATCAAGTTCTTCTTTTGACCACAAAGATATAACTTTTGGTTCATCACTACTTTTTGGTGGAGTCCACCCAATTTGGGTACTAGCCTACACGCGCTCATCCATCGATTTGAAAAAGACTCTCATCCGAACCTTCCAATAGGTATAGTTGCTTCCATAAAAAAAGGAAGGTACAGAGAGTGATTCACTTGTATACATCTGGATCGGGGTTGCGGATCGAGGTAAGTCTCTGATACTAATTAAAAAAGGACATTTCATCCCAACTTATACAACAATATTTTGACCCCGTGCAAGATTAGCGAAAGCGGTATAAAATTAAATATTCAATATACGTAAAGAATATTTATATCTAAATGATATGAGTAATACGAGTATAAAAATAGAGTAATAATAATAATAAAGGATAATCTTTTTCATGATGAAGAAAAAACTCGATACCCACGATAATCGATAAAAATTCTTCGGGTTTTAGCGGCCTATGAAGAAATACACTATGAAAATTAACTTACAGATCGGATGGTAACGATGTGCTAACTTAACCAACTTACTATTGTCTTATGATCCCTACCGAGAAATTGCTTGGATTGCCCATGGCAATGGAACCGAACGCCTTCCGGTCTTCACGTCTATATTTTCTCTCGAACCACTTGAATTGCCAAACACGACCGGATCCCCTTCTTCAACGTATCGACGTCACCAATGAAGGTAGAATGGTAGAAGTAATGAATTGATAAAGAGAAAGTAGTGAGAAAATCGCTAGCACATGAAACACAATTATGAAAGATCGATTTTCTCAATTGGAACACGTTTATCGGAGAAAATAATGAATATTTCTCAAGGGAGGCACTCCAAAATCATCAATCAAGTCTTAGGGCAAAAGAATTAAGATGCACATATATAGATAGCTCAAAAAACAGCTTTAAAAAATCTTCCCGTTGTCAAAGTACTCGAGCATGGCTCGAGCACACAGCGGGCACACGGATTATTTCATGAGAAACCCTACGTTCATTCGAGCGAGGAGCTGCGCAGCGAGCGGGGTGTTTCAGAGAGCTCACGGCAAACGCAGTACTCTTGGAAGTTGAAACGGACAGTTACGAAAATATGTTAATACAGTACTTTGACGAAATACAATCCGACATCGACACATAATTATATATGGTTACGAAATATGACAATCATAATATGGTTATGAAATATGACAATCATAAAAATGGCCCTAACATAGGTTATTAAAAGAATCCTAGGCGATAAATGGGTACATTTAATTACTTGGTGATGGGTCTCCACATACTAGTGTATCCATATTGGTTGAAACTTTTATATAATATATTTATAATTTATATATTGAGATCAATAAATAATTTGAAATAAGTAATATATCATATAAATATCAAATTGATGTGCATAAAATACAAGTTAAATTTAATGTTAGGAATTATATCAACGTTCGAATTAAATCAGACTAGCATCCACATAAGCCATTTCTAAATTCTAGGCCTGTAGTGTCGATCTATTTAAAATTTTACAACCAATAATATCAAATATATATGTTATTAATATTATATCTCATTTTAGTTTTCATCATATTTTCAATATCAAAGGTTTAATTATTTATAAAGATAATTTCAACTTGTTAGACATATTATTTGTTGACATATTTCATGACTGCATTTGGTTGGTCATTGGCATATTATCCAGTGTCACAAAGATTTACAATAGATCCACACCCGATATTCATAAATGTGTAACTCCTAGTATCCATACCTACCTTGTACCTAATCCGTGCATGAGCGCCTTTTTCAGTATATTCACGCTCGATATGCACCTGAAATGTGCACAAGTATCTATTTCAGAATGTTCGCGCTCGAGGTGTGGTGTCCCACATCGGATGGGAGGTGAACGAAGCGTGTTTTATAAGCCGTGGAGACCTTTCCCTTGTAGACGCGTCCTAGGAGCCTATTGGGGGGTTCACCAGGAGAAAACCTTGAGGCCTGTGTATGGCTGGAGACGCCGAAAAATTCTCCCAAGTCAAAGAGGATAATATCTCGCCACGCTGTGCTACCGCTGCGCCACTCTAGGAAACGCGTTTTGGGAGCCGTGAGCCTGCTAGGAACAAAATCGTGCGGGCTGGTTTTGCTTGGGACGCTGTAAAGTTTTCCAGTCCAAAACGAAAAATATCTACAGGCGGGTTACCTGGGAAAGTTACAAATAGTATCAGAGCCGGGGTCCAGTTCGGTGTGCCAGCGCAGACGCTGGACTCCTAATGGGGGTGGACTGTGTTGTCCCACATCGGATTGGGAGGTGAACGAAGTGTGTTTTATAAGTCGTAGAGACATTTTCCTTGTAGACGCGTCCTGGGAGCCTGTGTGGGGTTCGCCAGGAGAAAACCTTGAGTCTTGTGTATGGTTGGAGATGTCGGGAAGTTCTCCAAGGTCAAAGAGGACAATATCTCACCACACTGTACCATCGCTGCACCACTCTGGGAGACGCGTTTTGGGGGCCGTGGGCCTGCCAGGAACAAAACCGTGCGGGCTAGTTTGGCTTGGGGCGCCGAAAAATTCCCGAGCCCAAAGCGGACAATATATACAAGCGGGTTGCCCGGGGACGTTACACGAGGTGTGCTTGAGGCGCGCACGGTGATGCTTTCTAGATTAGGCATGCCTAATGAGAGCCGGATCGGTGCTGAAGCATAAGGGCGCAGACCCATTATGGACCTAACACACATCTGAGTGGCGCTCGAGCATTGGAGCGCATATTTTTTTTATTATATTTTTGACATAATTTTGGACTCTGAATGTATATACCAATCTTCTACAACTTATACTGATATTCTTGAGATTATATTGTACAAGGCAGATCTTCTAAAGATCCATTCTCTAAAGCTTGCAAAAGCCTTTTTTTGAGAAAACTCTTCTTCAATTATGGAGTATCAATGTTAAAGTTTTCTCATTATATTCTTATAAAATAAATATGCTTTATTATACACACATTTTTTTATTTTTTGACCTTCATATGATACGTAGGTGGCGTGAAAATTGGAATATAATGGTGTGCAAAAATTTTATGACTTATAAGGTAAAATTAATAACAAGATCGAAAGGTATTCGATTCAATTGTCGAAAGCAAAATCAAAGAGTCCCTTGGTAGGGGTCACAAATCAGGAGCAAGTCGTTTAAATTAGTGCGTCTACACTACCCAATTTGTAAATTAAATTTTTTAGTGTATCATTTTTACTAGTCAAAAAAGTTCGGAGGATTTTACTCAATAATTGTGGTTATCGAGATTTTTCTTTGTTATCAAAAATTCTATCTTGGCTATTATTATTTATTATACTTTTATTTATATCCTCTTGATAGTTAAATACATTTAAATTTGAATATATTTTTTACTTATATTGTATAGTCGTGTGTATCTTTATTCTATGATTTGAAAAAAGGTCAAAATGAGTTGAGATTAGCGACTCTCTAATCTTTTCACAACTCATCAGATAATCTATTTGAAGTATCTCCAAATGCATCAAATATTGAAATCTTATACACTCTTGCACAATTTATAACCCTACTGGTACACAAAAATAAAATTTATACTTTTTTGATTGGGCAAACTATATTTAATTGGGCAGATTATGATAGAGAGATTCAACGCTTCCTTATTCGTTGTGTTAGATTACCAAATTCAAAAGGCACTCGGATTTCTAAAGAAATACTTCAATAGTTAGATCTATACATTTTTAATTTCTATCAAAGCAAATAGGATCAATTATCACCAAGCCGAGTTTCTCTCATAAGGAGTTCATAACTTTATTTGATTTCAACCAATACTCATGCATGTCTATAGGTATCGACGAAAGATTGCACAACCAATTAGCTTGTGGTGAGGAATTAACAATGGAATCCTTACATGCAGTGTTAAGTCCCAACCATTTTAGGAGAATTGATGCAGACATAAAAACATTTAAAAATTAGAAAGATTATATTTTATTATGCTAATTATCTATTTATTTCTATATTTTTATAATATTTTAGAGTTTTTTAAATTTTTATAATTCTATGATATTTTAAAATATTATATATTGTTTTATTATTTTCTTACCTTTAGTTATCATCAATTTAAAAATTATATTTATTTTCTATAAATCTATGAGTAAGATACCTTTACATGGAGACTCTAACTCTATTATTGAAACATCTATTGATGAATCAAATTAATATTAATAAATTATAATTATCATTCTTCTTTAATTACTTCAGCTTCTCTTCTCTATATGTTTCCTTCCTAATTTCTCTCTTTTTTTTCTTCTTCCTTCCTCCCCCTTACGCCCCTACATCAAGGGACTTCAGTTTAGGGACAAGGTATAGAATAGCATTATTAATTTGTTTAAGGAGCCAATCTATCCTAAAAAATCCTTCACGATTGCTGAGATGCATTCTAAGAAACCTTGATAAGAGTTGTTGGGATTCTATCAAAACCGGAGGTGTTATGTTCCCCGAAACTAGAAATAATCTCTCAGATTTTCAAATCACTAGGCAAGTTCAAAAGTGGATCGATTAAATGTTCAAAGATAAAATGCTTGAGAGAAGCTAGCGTGAGGATCCTTCCCGGAGAACCATTACCAAAGAGCCTCATGAAATAGCTAGGATTTTTTCCTTTGTTTCCTCTTTGGAGATTGTAAGCTATCCAATCCATCTCATAAGCGTTCTAATCTACCACGCACTCTATTTTAACAAAGAGATTAAGAAAACAATCTCAATCTTTTAACCATTTAACCTGAGCTCGATGTTTGAAAAAATCCTCCTCCCAACCAAGAGCCAACATGAGCACTTTCCTTACTATCTGCTCATCTAAAATAAGATCGAGAGATAAAGCCTCCCAATAAAGGGAACCCTGAGCAGCATCGAGTTTGTCCTTAGCAACCAGAACTATGACTTTAAGGTCGTTGACTTCTAAATTTTGAGCTTTCATTGCACCCATTACATTTTAATTATTAAGTGGTTTAGTGATTAAATCCAATTGATAAAAGTAAATTTAAAATATTCTTTTTTTTAAATACATATTTAACATTGAGAAATATTATGAAATATTTTTCAACCACTCTTAAAATATATTTAGCCGATAACAAAACATCCATTCACAATCTATTTTTATATGGTGCATGTTAGTATAAATGAACGAATTACGTATCATTTTATTAAATGTATCCGAAAAATAACTAAATGATATTTCTCTAATGTCATTTTTTAACAATTTTCACCTATAAATGCTTGCAACTTATTAACACAACTTTGATATTAAAGCCTACCTAAATCAAGTATATTACCCAAAATGGTGGCAATTCTGGGTGGAAGCTTGATGTGAATAACCTGGTTCTTGGTTATATACTCCACAAACAACAACATTAAAGGGTTGCAAGTTGTGTTATTTAGGAAAAACTTGATGACTAAATCCATTTGGCTTGAGTCGATAAATGAAGACAGAGAGTTATTTACTTTTTAAATTGTACAACGAGATTGTTGTTTTATATATTGATAAGTGCCAATGCTACTAGCGGAAAAGTTCGATCAGAAAGTAAAATTGGTGGATGGTAATTCCTTTTATCTAAGTAGCAATGTAGATCTTGTGTAGTACTATAAGTAATAGATACAATATTTATATTGTATTACCTAATGTTTAGCAAGTTAATTACTCGAAAAGAGTACAATACACTTCTCAAAATATGCACTTGATTTCAAACTTATGAAGGATTTTGCCTCAATATTCAGGGTGTCTGAGTTAATAGAGTAATGACCTGTTTTTTATTCTTTAGCATAGGATTCAAAGTAAGAATTTAGAGATCCGATCGAAAGTTCATTCCTAATAAAGTGAAAGGTTATACTTACGAGTAAAATAAGAGAGCCGTTGGGCCATATGCTAGAGTCGGTGGATTGGTGATCTTGTGGTCCACGATGGGTATCACTTCTCTATAATTCGTGCAGAGTTCTGCTAATACATTTGATAGTGTCTGTCTTAGGTTTATCTTTTTGATACTAATGACATTGCTCTCTATTATGAAAAGCATACTACCTATTATCAGATGAATATTTTGTACTATTTGCCCAATTGATGACATTGATGTATTATCAGGCTGTTATGGGCTCGTATCTATAGATTTTAGTTGTCATTTGATAGACAACAAGTTCGGTTTAGTAACAAAAATATGGAAGGGCATTAGGCAACTTTTCTAAGATCTAGAATTTTATGGGTTAGTTATATTTGAGATCGTATTTTACCCTTAGTAATATGCATTTTAACTTTGAGGCTTAATCCTAACAAGTCATTATATTTGACCATTGTACCCTTATATCATCTAATACGGAATATGGTCGGCCAAAATGTGAGTTAATATTAAGTAGGGTATTTACTTCTATACCCATTATAACTTTTTATTCTGTTGAATTACTAATAAAAAATTATTATTTTTAGAAGAATCATAATTATTATATAAACTAAAATTAATAATAATTATAATTGTTATAGGCTATGCTTATGACCTAAAATTATAATTTTCATAGTATACAAATTTATAATTGTTATTTATTTTTATAAATTAAGCAAAGTAATATTTTTGAATAATTAATTTTATTGAGTTTAAGATCAAGCCGATTCTTTATGAGGTATTGTTTATCTTGGAAAAGATTATAGCCATAATTGACTAATTTATACAATTTTATTTTAAAAAAAACTTTCTGAAGGGTAATTTTGTCTTATTTATAAACATAAGGTTATTCTATTTACTCATTCAATACAAAATAATTTATTCCTAAAACTTAACCATAAGAAAAAAAAATTGGTCATACTGCTATATAAAAATGTCTATATAAATAATTATAGACGACCTTATTGGTAAATTTTAAAATACAACTATCGAGGGGAGCCATGTTATTTAAAGAGATATAGAGATTTATTATATTTATCATAATTATTTATTTTTAAATAAATAATTTTAACTAATTTTTTTATTTTAAAATAATAAAATTATAAATATTAATTAAAAATAAACAGTTAAAATATGTAAAATAAATTTTCATACCACTATAAGAAAGAGAGTTACCCTAAATTTGACATTTTGGTTCAGTTAACCTCTAAAGTTACGGATATGCCCACATGATATTGGCAAATTTGCAAAAGTTGAAAAATGTAACAAAAGACATATAAAAAATATTATTTTTACGTTAAATAATAAAAATTGTACGTGATAACAAAAGATAAAATATATTTTTTTGAGTACTACATACCATTTTGCTATTATTGAAAATATTTTTAATGATGTAATTAATTATATTAATTAGTTTACATAAAACTAAATAAATAAATAAATATTATGTCATCTAAAATGTTACAATAATAACTAAAGGTGATTGGTATGGCGACCCATGGGTTGGCTTAATGATTGAACCTACGGTAGAAAGAAAGGCCCAAGAAATTGAAGCCTAGCGGTATACTCCCTTAATCAAATATTTAGCTAGCAATGTAGTTGGCCTAAATAGGTCGACCTGAAATCGTCCATTAGAAAACGAGTAATTAGGGCTATGCGATATGTCGTCTCTTTTGTTTACCCCTCCAACTTAACAGCTGACAGTCTTTATAATTTAACATATGTAATCACTTAGGCTGCTCAGCAAATATACTAAAAATATTATCTCATAATTGTGTATTACTCCAAGATGACAGTTGTGACTCAACAAATCTTCTCAAGCAACAATTACTATATAGCCTCCCATAATCGTTTAGACAGTCGAGCGAATATTTTTAGACAATAACAGTTATTATAATTGGCCCCCATAATTGTTGAGCCAGTTCAATGAATCCACGTAAATAACAGTCACCATCTGTGAGGTCCCAATAATGGCTAAATCGACATTCACTCTATAAATATTTTTCTACCTCTACAAGGAAAAGATCGACTTTCAATCTCACAAAAAGGCTCATAAAGATCAAATGTTCCAACACATTGAGACGACACATCCAAGTAAAGCTGCTCCATTAATTAAACACATCCTATTCAAAGCTACTCAACCCACAAGTGCAACACCCTCACAAGCCGCCATTTCTAAAAAGTGCACACTTCTGAAGTCACTCACAGCCAAATGTATCTTTTGGAACTTAATTCTCTATTTAACACACAATCTCATTTATTATGCATTTATATATTTTATATTTCTCAATCTTTCTTTTTATTGAAGAAAGATTTCTAATTTGACTGTCGGAGAATATATTGAGAAACGAGTCTCATTATCATCTAACATCTCGTTTGTTTATTATAGTGTGTTGAATTTGGATTTCTAGTGGATGAAGACTGAACCTAATTCAATTTAACCTATCAGACAAAATTAAATAACTCTATAATTTATACGATAATTTGGTTTTAAGGACGCATCAAAATGATATTTTTATAATATTTTTATTTGTTTAAATTTATGTTTACTATAAGTATGGTTTAAAATTATATGAAATAAATAAAAATAATTTTTTTTTTAAAATGAGGCGTGTGGAAAAGCTAGAGACTAATTAGCTTTTAATAACAAAATTTTTGAATTTAAGATCAACCCATTTATCTCGAGTTATGATTTGTTTGGAGAAGAATATATTTCTAATTGTCTGCTTTATACGATTTTATTTTAAAAAATATATTAAAGGAAAAATAAATTTATATTTGTTAATTATAGCTTTGAAAATAGTGGATTAAATATAATATAAAATTTACACATTAAAAAATAAAATATATTTGTTAATTATATTTATAATAAACGTAATTTTTTATAATAAAATTTAAAAATAAGATAATAATAATAATAAATTATACATAATTTATTAAAAATACCAATTTTTCAGCAAAAGATAACAATTTATGGTAGTATTTTAAAAGGGGTCTGACTCTGACCGAGCGGTATTTATTTATTTTTTACCTTAACTATTAAATTAAATTATAGTAGATAAAAATTAGAAATAAAAAATAAATATATTTATATATTTAAAAAAGTTTAAAATAAGGTTTTTATTTTAAAAACTCACAATAAAATATTTTATTTTAAAAAAGCTAAACTTTAATATTTTTATATTAAATGGTAGATATTTTATTATAAAATATTTTTAAGTTTATTTTTAATTTTTTAAAAATATTAATATTTATTAAATGTAAAATTCAAATATTAAAAAATAAAAAATATTTAAAAAATTATTTTAAGTCTCAAATATCATGATGTATGCCTATTGTTTAATTTAACAAGGGTATGTTTGAGTTAAAGAAATTAAGAAAAAAAATAAAAAAGTAATGAAAAAATTAAAATGATAAAAATTTATTGTTGGGTCCAGTACCCAGGGTCCCCAATCGGGTGGGAAAATACTTGGCCCAAGTGGCCCAGAATATGAGCGCTCGGACGTACCCGAAAAGAGTCCGAGAACACCTTGAGGCGCGAAGAATGCAAAGGCAACGAAGCTTAGTTATCCTGACCACGCGCCATGAAATCCGCGGACCTAGCAAGGGTACAAGGACTCGCCCACGAAGAAAATCTTCGCAAGGTACGAGGACTCTCCGGGGCGTCCGGAATGCCCACTCGGCTAACAAATCCTGCGAGAACGCGTCTGATGTCTGCAGTCGCACTACCACCGCCCGGCTGACACCACGATCTGTCACCGCCGTCGACATTCCCAGCGCGGAGCGGATCGAGCGGGCCGAGATTCACTCCCGTACACTGGGCGCATCCCCCGGCGTTGCGAGCACGTGTCAGCAGATTCGGTGGCCAGCCTGGCACCCTACCGTTAACGGCATTATTACTGCCTATAAAACCTCAAGCCTCCTACGAAGAAAGCTCACTCTCTCTCTCTGGGCTTCTGATCCCTTCTCTCTTATTCTAAAATTTACCTAGACTTGAGCTTTCAGATTGGTTTTTCAGTGGTCGACGCCTTTGTGAACAGTAGAAATCACTCGGACACCTGAAGGGGCCAACTTAGAAAAAGCTCTCGGCCTTGTATTGATTTTGTAACCCAACGTGCTCATAGTGAAATTTTGCCAGGCTCAGCCTCGTGGTTTTCCCTCCTCATTCAAGAGGAGGTTTCCACGTAAAACTCCGGTGTTCAATCTCTACTACTCTAACTCGTCATTTCATCATTTTGCATTCGTTTCACCCTGAATCATCCCAACTCATTTGTGTTGCTTGGACCCGAAGATCCAGAACGCAACATTTATGTTAGAAGAAAATAATTTTTAAAAAAATATTTTTATTATTAGATTAATTAAAATAACTAAAATAATTAATATGTGAATATTTTTATTTTTTTTGACTATTTTATATGTTTATTTAAGTCATTTTAATTTATTAATTAATGTTTAAATATTTTATCGTTAAATGGAAAGAAAGGGGATGTAAATAAGAGATTTAATTGTTTTCTTCCTTTTAATTTTTTTATTTTTAAATAAAAATAATTAAAATATTACTTTTTTGTAATTTAATTTTCTTCATATTTACACACTAAAAAATATTTTTTAATTTATTTTTTATTTTATTCGGCATTTCTTTAAAATAAAAATATACCCTAAAAGAAGAGCGGGTTTTCCAATAAATTTGAATTCCCAAAAAATCCCTGACGTGGAAGCATTCATTGATGTCCTGGCCATCGTAATTACTCCATCCCTGAAACCACCATTATAATATAATTCCCCCCCACCCCCACCACTCCGGCAGCAGAGGAGAGAGAGAGAGAGAGAGGGGGGAGAGAGAAGGAGACGCAGAGAGGGCCTGAAGACGATAATAATGACCGCAGCGTCCGTTTCCAATGGCGGATTCCTCGAGCCTCTGAACGCCATGACACTGCCAAAAACAAAAGCAAAAACAAAAGAAAAATACTCCCAAATGCACAAATTCCGAAGCACACCAGAACGCAACTCTCTCCTTCGCAGAGGCAGATCCCTCACAATATCTCGTGTCAAAGCGCAAACTTCTTCCTCAAATATTTCCACTGACAAGTTCTTTAGCTCTAGAAATAATTTTCAGAATGTGTTCTCTCCTCTGTTAAAACATCAAATTCCTGGTTTGATCTCTCAATTTCTTATATTATAGAAGTCTTTCCACCATGGACGGTAACGAAGCGGAGTTCATTGGTTTCAGCGGTCTGCTTACTCTCTCGTTGGGTTCAAATTTGACATTCATAAGCTCATTTATTTAAAATCACCATGATTTCCTCCTTTAATTTTCCGCCGCAGAAATTCTCATAATTGCGGTGTTATTTGCTATTATTGTAGCTTTGGTACGTCTTAATTGCGGCTTCTCTGCTTCAACTGATCCGAACATCTTCTTCGGATCTGCAGTTGTTTGTTCACCACAATGTGTATTCTGCTTCTGTACGGACGAAAATGTAGGGTTTTTAGCGTGGATTAGGATTTTTGTTGTCGGTTGCTATGGGGTGCGGAGGATCCAAGGAGGAAAATCTCCCGCTGGTTGTTCTCTGCAAGGAGAGGAGGTCACTGCTCAAGGCCGCTGCTGAACACCGATACGGCCTTGCTGCCGCCCACGTCACTTACTTCCGGTCTCTCAAAGATGTCGGCGACGCGCTTTGCCGGTTCGTCGAGGAGGAGCTTGTAGTCGTCTCATCCTCCTCGTCGCCGTCGTCCGCCTCTCCTGTCCTCACCTTACCATCTGATGAAGGAAAAGTTTGTCCTAGAAAGAAAAATCAGCAGAAATTGAGGAGGAAGAAGTCGTTATTATCCTCATCGTGGAATGAAAATGTGGACCACTATAAAGAAGGGAGAGATGAGGACGACGATGAATTAGATAATTCCCACTTGCATCTCTCCTCTTCCCATGATTCTGAAGGGATGCCTTCTTCCTCTGTTCACAGTGAGATTGGAAATTCTCCTGAATTGGAAAAACCATCCCAACCAAAGCCTGGAATCACTTATAGCTCCCTCGTTATGGATTATGCCAATTCTTATGGTCCTTATCATCAGTATAAACAGTATTACTCTTACAGTGAGAGTAATTCATTTACTACTTATTACATGAAGAAGTCATCAACTGCAATACAGTCTGTGATTTTTGAGGTGCCAAATCAGAGACCAATTTACGAGAATGTAGAGTATTTTGGGTGTACGATGAACGATGTACGCCATGATGAGGGTGGAGATAACATAAGGCAGCAAAGTCAGCAGCGACGACCTCCTACACCTCCTTCTCCGAAGGTCTCTGCATGGGACTATTTTAATCCATTTGAAACATACGATAATAATGTTTATTCCGGATATTATTCTGAGAGTAGATATGGGTTTGGATCGAATACGAGCAGTCCTGATTCGAAAGAAGTGAGGGAGAGAGAGGGTATCCCTGATTTGGAGGAGGAAACGGAGAACGAACTGATCAAAGAAAGCTATGCGGAGAAGATGAAAGTAAAGAATGATGTTGATATGTTGCATACGAATAAGAATAAAACTAAAAACAGAAGTGTGCAATATGATGAAGGAAAAGGTGATAATTTTGCTGAGGAAACGTCTGAGGTGGTGCCGTTACAGAATCCAGCGGAGTTGCAGCCGGTTGAGGTGAGAGAGTTGAAGATTAGCAGTCCTGATAGTGATTCCAGTGTATCAAATAGTACGAAAGAGTTGCATGTAAAGCAAAGAGAGGTCAACTTTGTGATAGACGGAGCGTACCCATGTGATATTGAATCATCAAAAGTTAGTAGCTTGAGTACATTGTCTGCCCATGGTACACGTAATCTTACGGAGGTTGCTAGACAAATTAAGGATGAATTTGATGCTGCTACTGACTATGGGAAGGAGGTTTCACAGTTGCTTGAGGCAGGGAAGCTGCCATATCGTTCTACATGCACCTTGTTCAGAGGTAAGAATTGATTGTTATCGAAATTAGTTCCTCAGTATATAGTCGCGTCCTTTTTTTTTCAGGGTGGTGTCTGGTATGATCTACCTTACTAGCATCTTCTTCTTCTTCCTTTAATCTTTTTTTCGCAAGAACATTTCAGTTGGAAATGTGGAGAGGTTTTCAACGCATCAATTGTTAAGTTTATTATTGAAACGGTATTCTAATGTTGCAAATGTTTGGACTCAAGCTTTTGTTTGTAGCTTAATAGTGAAAGGGCCTTATTTTTACTCTTTATTTACATTTGTTTCAATATTTGTGATGAATTTATATCGTGCACAGATAATTAATGTCCTGGCTGAAGTGTTCTCGTTGTTGTCCAGCCGAATTGGTCTCTGCTGGATAAAATTGTTGTTCTGTTCGATTTTGATTAAACTTAACGTGTACTTGCAGCCATATTTGCCAGGATACTTTACTCTGTTGCACCATCCATGTCTTGTTCTCATCCTCCATCTACAATGTTGGCACCATCAAGTTCTACTGCAGCAAAAATAGATAGAGCCTATTTTGCAGATTCCGTGAATGGTTCTGACTCCTGCAGTCTTGCATTAACTCTGGAGAAGCTGTGTGTATGGGAGAAGAAACTATACAATGAAGTTAAGGTATGGTTTCTGTGTAAATATTAGTATATGGTGATTTCGATTTGTTAAAGAAAATATTTACTTCTTCCAATCTGCATTTCATTTATAAATATAGTTTCAAATGAGTCGAGCTCTTGTTGTAATGTTTGCACAGGTCTATGCTTGTTTGTTATGCATTCCCCCGCCCCATTCTCTCTCATTTTCCATCTCTACATGTCATGGAATGCAAGGTACCCTTCAAACTGTATTTCTGTATGAAATTACAGCATCTTTCTGTATGAAATTACTAGTAGATGCTGCCAAAACGGTGAGAATGGGTGAATTCATGTTTTCAACTGTAAGTATTTGTCTCCTATGTCTTGTTTAAATTTCAAATTCTAATAATCATATATATTTTTTAGTATGAGAAGACCCATCGTCTAACCTCTTCTCTCTGTGTGGTTCCTGCTGGATAATATAAGTAGTTATCCAATAAATTCTACCTTTTATTAATTTTTGACCAAGTGCTGTTATTCAGTTGTTAACTATGGTTTTGCTTCATTTCAGATTATTTATGTCACTTGATCTTTAGAGCAATATCTGTCAAGGGGTTGCTTGATATCCAGTGTTGTCATTGGAACTATTAGTTTGTAACTTTGTATAAAGAAATCTACTAGTTTGATTCGAACTATTATCATGTAATCCAGATTGTTTTCTGGTTTATGCTATAACATGATTCAGCTATATCTTTATAAATAGATTTTATCATTTAATGGTTTCTTTCATCTTTTTGGCGGGGATATTGGTGGCATTTTACGTATTTGTGCACACTTGTTTGTTTCATTGTTGCTCAATTTGTTTAGGTAATTGTGCTGATTTTAGGCTGAAGAGAGGCTTCGACTTATCTATGAGAAGAAATGCAAGAAGTTGAAAATTCTAGATGGGCAAGGTGCTGAGACAAGTAAAATTGAAGCCATTCAGAATTCGATAAGAAAGTTGCTGACGAGAATTAATGTGTCCATCAGAGCTATTGATGTCATATCTAGCCGGATACACAAGTTAAGGGATGAAGAATTGCAACCCCAAGTCAAGGAATTGATTTATGGGTATGATATCAGTTTCTCATTGTTTCTATAATAAATATCATGCTGTACTTTCTGATTATGATTTTTCCTTCCACTACTTAATATCTTTCGTAAGTAATTTTCTGTATCTTCACTCACATGCTCCTCTAAGGGATAAAATGATTACTAAACTTATGGTTAAAAATCACAATAGAATGGACGGTATATGTGAAATACATTGTCAAATTACTCCTGTTGCTGCAGCTACAGTCTATCTTCATGTGCTTTAACTTTTTGGGGAGGTATGAAGTTGGAGAATGTGGATGGATATATCTTTGAAACAGTGGGAACCTGTCCTGATTATTTAGTGTGTGAAACTGTATTTGATTTAGAAAGTGACATAAGGTGGAATGATTCCAGCGTTTGTGCAAAATAAGAGAGATGGAAAATGGTGTTCAATTTTCAAGTTTATAGGTTTTCATTATCCACATACAACTTATCATTGCAAAATTAATTTGCATGATCACATGAAGACGGAAATTCACAATTGTTAAGAGTTGCAATCCAGCAATGAGGTCTTCTAAGAGCA
This sequence comes from Nepenthes gracilis, assembly GCA_033239525.1. Taxonomy (NCBI): domain Eukaryota; kingdom Viridiplantae; phylum Streptophyta; class Magnoliopsida; order Caryophyllales; family Nepenthaceae; genus Nepenthes; species Nepenthes gracilis. The sequence continues at coordinate 9,956,149 of BSYO01000023.1, forward strand.
TTAGCAACTGAGTTTCTCATCTGAGATCGCCTGAGCCATTTGAACTAATTATTCCTTGTTGGTCAAAATGAATGGTTTCATTATTTGTAAATTTCTAACTGCTATAAAGTTTAATATGTAATCAAATTCCATTTTTTTCTTCCTATTTCTGAATACCCATTCACATTTGGTCAGTCAAATTGCCTGTCTTTGTGTAGTCAACTTACACACTCGCGCCACTAGAGTAGATTGCATACTGTGCATTCAGTTTACATTTTTGTTCTCATCAGCACAGAGATATTGCTGATATTGCCTGAAGACAAGATCAAAACGGTGCTGCCTAATTGGCAGGGTTCAACCAACCTGAAATTTTTAGGGTATGGTCAAGATGTATTAGTATTATGGACTGGTATGGTCAAAAGCATAGGCCCAATTAATTTTATTTAATTGGGTCAGGTACGATCATCGGTATAAGTGACCAGTTTGGTTTGATTTGACTTGAATTATGAACTTTTTTTATAAATATGTTATATTCTAAATTAATACTAAATTAAAAAAATTATTTCAATAGATTATGTTTTTGTATAATTGATAACTTTTTATATAGAAAATTTTCATTTAAATATATTGTTAGTTAATATTTCAATCTAATAATTATATTTTTTAAAATATTTTGTATGTGTAGGTATTTTTTATATAAATATGAATTTTTAAATAAAAATACTTAAAACTAAAAAATATCTATGAATTGTCCCAAATTGGACCAGTTTGGATCACGGGCGAACATGCTACAGTTTTTGACCCAGCCTGACTTATTGGTACAAATTTTCACCTAAACCTGGATTATATCTTATTTAAATTTGATTTTGATCAGGTTTAATAGTGAAGAATTAGCGAGAATGAAAGCCTTTTAACTTGTGAAAGAGCACCCCCTGTCAGTTCAACGCATTTGAAGGTTTAGCTATTGAATATCTTCTGATATGACATATATGAAATGCTAAGATGGTTACTTGGAAAAATAAGAAATAAGAATATTATTGAACATTTGGAAGATGTAATTATAGATAATAAAATGAGAGAAAGATGCTTAAAATGGTTTAGATATTTAAAAATATTAGATCAAATAAAGCATTTGTGAGGAAAGATGAGATGGCTGTGGTTGTAGTAAAGAAAGAAAGAGTTAGATCTATAAAAACTTAGAGTAAACATATAAAAATTATATAGAATTGTTGAATTAGTGCAACGATAAAAGTCAATTTATAAAGTCCAGCTCATTTAGGGGGATATTGTTAGGGTTCATGGAACACGCATACCACCAGCACAGTAAAAACAAATCTGAATCACTTTATCAATGGTCGACCATCAAATACTATGAGAGTACAAGAAATAAACTCATGAAATCAAGCATATAAAGTTACATAATAATATTTAATATAAAAAAATTTTCTCAACTAAAAAAAAATCATGAGATAAATTTCAAAAAAATTCATTAATAAAAGTGTTTGTTACAAATATAACTTCCTTTAAGATTCCTTCACAGAACGTTTATGAATAACCAGGTTAAATATAATCTCAATACTCCTAACAATTCGCTAGAAATGAATACACCAAGAAAACAAGTAACCAATCGGTAATATAGCCTAAAAATGAGACTAGAGTAATGTGCCCATGCTTAGTGAGGAATGAAACTCGAATTAGACCTCAACCACATGTCGAATATGTTTCTCTACTCGCTTTTCTCTCTCCACTCTCTTCATAAGATATTCCTTTGTGTTGAAATGATCCATCGCATGCCCTAACATCATAACAGGGATTTTTATATCCATTGTGGCCGTTTTAGCAGCCAAATTGTGACCTCTTGCGGTGTATCATTGGAAATCCTCCCAAACCTGAAGTCTAAGAGATTAGCTCGCAGTCCTTTTGCGGTAGCTACTAGAGATCATCCTTAGTATGGTGCTTAAGTTGCTAGCTTGTGACCCTCTTGGGGAGTTTCTAGTGAATAGTGTCACTTGAGCGAACCATTGCCTAAATCTTGCGCAAAATCTCTGATAGCTCTGGAAATAAAAATCACACTTTTTAATAGATGTGGAACTCATAAGGGATTGACTTAAAGCCCAACAAACATACCTTTACAACCTTTTAGGGGAACCTTGCCTCTCGGGTGAACTGCTGTCACCTCTTGTCTAGAAACTTCCCTCTATAGGGATCCTGGCGTCGAACAACTCCCTTTTCCGCTCCACCAAAATACTTGAGATATTGTCACTCCCTTTTGGCACCTTTACTTTGGTAGGGATGCTCATTTTTGCACACCATCTTAGTACTACCACATTGTCCAAACTTCTTGTTGGTTACTTTAGTATTGCCCTTGACAACCAAAGCCTCTATTAAGTATCAACTTAATTGCTTGATTCTCCTTGTCACAACTAAGGAGCCTTTGCTAAGTAATAGATGTAAAACTTATAAGGGAGTGATACTAAACCCAATAAATTTCTCTCCATGACCTTGTAGGGGAACCTTGCCTCTTGAGCAAATCTCTGTCTCCTCTTGCTCGCTAGAAAGTTCCCCTCCATGGGGATCTTAGTGTCAAACGATTCCCTCTTTTGTTCCACCAAAATACTTGGAGTATTGTCACTTTGTTTTGGTGCCTTTACTTCTGTAGGGACGCTCTTCTTGGCACACTACCTTGGCCTTCTCTTGTTACATTGTCCAAACCTCATATTGGTCATCTTAGTATTGCCTTTGGCAATTGAAGCCTATACTAAATATCAACTTGATTTCTTACTTCCTCTTGCCATAAATGAGGAGTCTTTGCTGAGCTTTCATTGACTTTCACCAAGCGTCGTACAAAAGCCTTCATTGTCAAGCTTGCTAATTGAAATCAAATTCAACCTCATGTTTTGAGCCTGCTACACATCTCTTAACACGAATTTTGTCTCGTTGCTTGTTCTCAAGTAAACATCTCCGATGCCAATCACCATTGATGAGTAATGGTTCCCCATCTTTAATGCCATGTAGTCCCCGTGCGTATAGGAGGTGAATGATTTTTTCAATGTTACATGGTGTGAGGATCTGCTATTCATCACCCAACTTGTCTTGTGGCCCGTGAAGCTCCTTGCCTTCCCTACGTTGAGGACTAGAAAATCTACGTAGATAGGAATAGAGGTCTAATAATTGCCGTCATGATCCTTCGTCTCTTGGCGCTACTACCATCCTCATTCTCTTATTTGTGCTTGAAATAATCTTGTTTCATATAGCCTTTCTTATTACAATGAAAACATTCAATGTCTTTAAGTTTGGATTTGTTGTTGCTTCTCTCCAACTTGTTGCCTCTCTTCGATGACCTCCTATGTCCTCGACTGCTAGTGACCAATAAGGTACTCAGCTCTTTCAAATTCTCATCGCTTCCCTTTTGTCGACTTGTTCATAAGCCAAAAAGTGATGGCACCATTAAGATTGAGTGAGTCTTTCTTGAACAATAGTATCGTAACAATATGATCATACGAAATTGGCAATAAAGCCAACAATAACCTTGTTTTCTTCCTTGATCTTCTTATTAAGTGAGACCATTTACGCTAAAATTCGGTTGAACTCGTCCAAATGTATATCAAAGCTTCCCTTTTGACCATCGGAGGTTGTGGAACTGCTTCTTCACATGTAACATTATTGTCAAGGATTTGGACTTGTACCGACCATCCAACTTCATCAAGACTTATTTTGGATCCAACAAAACGATCACTTTTTGAATGGTGTTGTCCACAAAATATAACTTGATCGTGCAATGAACAAGATTCCTCATGTATTGTCACTCATTATCCTTCATCCCTTTTAGCCCGTCCTTTTTTGAAGGCTTTAAATGTTTCTTTCCGAGTTAAAACTTTTTTTACTCTTTCTTGATAAAGAATGAAATTGTTTTGTTCGTTAATTGCTAAATGTAGAATGGCAAGCCCCTTGGTGTCACCACAATCAAATTGTATTTTTCACACTAGAAAATCTATTATCTAATACCACTTGTAGGGATTCATAGACCATGAATAATGCTGGTGCAACATAAATGAACCTTAGTCTTTCCGTCAATTATTGGTTGTCAAACACCACGAGAGCACAATAAACAAAATTATATAACTAAGCATACAAAATTGCATAATATTATTTAATGTGAAAAATCTTTTTCAATTAATGGAAACACTACGGGACAATTTTTGAAGAAATTCATTATAAAAATGTTTGGTTGCTAATAAAACCTACTCCAAGATCCCTTTACAATAACCTTGTGAATAACCAGCTGAATATAATTTCGACAATATTAACAATTCATTAAAGAAGAATATACAAAGAAAATAAGCAACCAAATGGTGATACATTCTAGAAATAAAATTAGAACAATGTGCCCTATCTAAGCAAATAATAAAACTTGAATTGGATTTTAACAGCCTGTCGAACTTCTTCTTCTTCTCTTTTTTTGCTCTCTTCTCTCTCTCCATACAATACTTTTTTGTGTTGAAATGATTTCCTGTATTCCTTAAAATCAAAACAGAACTTTTATATTTCGTGTGGCCACTTAAGCGGCTAGCTTGCATCCCTCTTGTGGTGTACCTCTGGAAATCCTCTTAGGCTTGGACCCTAAGTGGCCTGCTCACGGTACTCTCTTGAATAGCTACTGGAGATCGTGTACAACCTGGCGTTTAAGCTGCCAGCTTAGCCCTCTCGTAGAGTCTCTAGTGAATTGTGTCACTTGTGTGAAACGTCGCTTGAACCTCTCAATGAAATTCCTGATAGTTCTGAAAGTGAAAAACAATACCCCTTTTTTAAGGAAAGACAGTTGTGGTTGTAGGAAAGAAAGAAAGAGCTAAACGTATAAAAGTTTAGTAAGGGGATAAAAATGATTTAGAATTGCTAAATCAATGGAATGATAAAAGTATATTCATATAGTCAATTTCATTTAAGGGGATTTAATACTGTTGCTATTGCTGAATAAACGGGGAACTGAATTTTGCATCTCTGGTTTCATTGTTCATGTTATATAATAACACAACTATTTAATGAATGACAATATTTAATGGGATTAATCATACTTTCTGTGCAGATTGAGGAGGATGTGGCAGGCCATGCTCAGGTGTCACCAGAAGCAGTTCCGAGCCATCCTAGAAAGTAGAATGCGAACCCTCAAAGCAAACACTGGATTCTGCAGGGATTGGAGCATGAGGTCGACACTTGAGCTCGAAATGGAACTCCTGAAATGGTGCCGCTGTTTTAATGAATGGGTTGACACACAACGGTTCTACGTGGAGTCTCTCAACGGCTGGCTGTTAAGGTGCCTTATCCACGAACCTGAAGAAACTTCCCAAGGAATCATACCGCTTTCCCCTGGGAGCATCGGTGCTCCACCTGTTTTTGTAATTTGCCACGACTGGAATCAAGCAATGGAAAGATTTTCGGAATTGGGGGTGAAAACAGCAATGCAAAGCTTTGCTACGAGCTTGCACCAGTTGTCAGAGAGGCAAGACGAAGAGCGACTGCAAAGAGTGAAAGCGGAGCATGCGTTGAAGGACTTAGAAAAACAGATCCAGATGGTACGTGTGCAGAGGGAAAAGATGCAGCAGAACAGGCACAATGATGCCTTGTCCGAGAGAGCTAGCCTGTCGATGGTTCCGTCTGGAACTGGTGTGTCTCAGCTCAATGATCTGAAGGTGGATTTGAGAGCGACGAGGCGGAGGTTACGAGAAGAGAGAGCCGGGCACAAGGAAGCAATGAAACTAGTTCATGATGCCGCATCGAGGAGTATCCAGGATGGGTTGATTCCCATTTTTGAGGCTTTGGAGAGCTTTAGTTCGGATGCTTTGAAAGCTTTTGAAGGTGTTAGGATGCAAGGTGCTGGTGGTGCTGCCGCCTGTGACCCGTAGGAATTTGCCATTTCCCCCCTTCAGGAGGTTTTTTCCCTCTCCAGTAAGGATCAGTGGTAAGCATGTATGCGTGATCTCGTTAGGAAATATAATGCCTAGTTTAATGGAGGGTCTATAAAATAAATCTATATCAGATGTCTAAGGATATTGTAGGTGACGCTTGATTTATGTAAATTTATTATTAATGATAAGTTGAGTTTTATTTTGATTTTTATTGGTTATTTGTATTATAAATAAAAAAATTATCATCAAAAATATTGGTAATTTCTTATTCATCTGATTTTCCTGAATCTTTTGAGGTTAAACAAATTAAAATTTACACAATTTATGTTTAACATATAATTATTCAAAATATTTACCTAATTATTCAAAATATTTGCCTATTATTTGATAAATATGAGGAGTAAACAATCAAAGTTAAGTTTTTATCTCAAAATTTTAAAATGGGCCGTTAATATAAAATAGAGGCATATAGTAATAAAACTATTGGGTCCAACTTAAAAACGGGCCTGAAGAGAGCAGGTTCAGCCGAAGAGGCGCCAGCCCAGTTGAGCAGTGGGTCAGGATCCCTCTAAAGCCTAGTAGGCCCAAGGATGCGGCTCATGTGATGCCTCAGGACAGCAGCCAATCAACACGTCGCAGTAACTTGTTGAGGCAATTGTAGGTGGCAGAAATATGTCCAAAGCATGACGCCCAATAAGGAGAAGGTCAACACTGCAAGTCGCCGCACGCGTCGGTCTGCCCAACCGCTTAGCCAATCCACACACGAACACCAGATTAAGCATGGTCAACACCCGACAACAGTCTTCACGCCACCACAAGGCGACAACTAACACTGCTAGTTGCCACCAGAGATTAGAAGCCGGCAAATCTCGACTTACCATATGCCAGGAATTCCCATGCCTAAGGTTCTTCACCATTGAGCCTATAAGTATCATTTCCTTTGACAGAAAATGATTCCCTTTTTTCGAACCTTGATTTTGGACTCTGATCGTAGCCATCACCCGACCTCCAATCCTCCCGAATCCTAGTTCACGAGAAAGCCTATTTCAAGCAAACTTAGTGAGTCACTCATTGTAGTGCATCCTACGGAGCCTAACCTCCAGAAACTACTCAAACACCGCATTCACGTGTACTTACATTCCCGCATCATAAACACGCTCCTGCATCTCTTAGTTTATTGCGAAAGATAATTGACTTGAGCGTCGAAATGTTTTTGATAGGAGAACCTCCCGCCGACCTCTGACTTCTTATTTGTAATTTGTGTTGTGCAAGTTCCAAATTATATAGACAGAGATTGGACTCGACTTAGATCAACCCGCAGTGGAAGATCCGTAAGCTCTATAATCTGTGCAACAATCGGGAACTCGGAAGGTAATATTGGTGTCATCTGTGGGAACGCGACAAAAAGTCTCAATTCCTACCCCGACATCCACTCTCTCACGAATAAGACGGTCAACATTTGAGTGCAGGCTATCGCACCTTTGAAAGACACCGCCACCCACGGCGACGACCTTTTAGTGGGTAGCCGTTCTGGCGAGCGCCCAGAGCCTGACATGCATAAGTCGACGGCCAACGTCCACAATATGAGACAAATGCTCCAAGCGCTGTGCGCCCGAACGGGAATGCAGTGGGTTGGAGCCCCTCCTTTGAGGTCCCAGGCATTAACCTCTAGGCAAGGAAGACGCTGTGCATGGGCCAATAGGGCAGGGCCCAACGGGCCTGATGATGCCGAGGCTCAGGCAACCTTAGCGCGAGGCCCGAATCGGCAAAGAAGAAACCCTCCTAGTCGGGACGAGGCGTCAAAAAGCCCGGAGAGGAGAAATTCCCGCAACTCCCACAGCGATACGAGGCCCACCACCGGGGTGAGAGGGATCACACAAAGACGCAGCGTCCCGAGCGACAGCCGTGGCTCTCGCATGACCCGCAGAACAACTCGGAGCTCCGCCATTTCATCAACGGGAAGAGGAGTGAGTCCGTTCCGCGGATAGAGGAAAAGGTGGAAAAATATGGAACCTCCTATTCAAGGGGGATTTCGGCGATTCGCGCTTGACTGGAGCTTGTCGCTCACACTCGGATATCCGAACTTAGGAATTCCCCCTCAAGTTCAAGATACCAACCTTGGATACATACGACGGAAGTACTGACCCAATAGATCACTTCAACTAATTTCGTACGCACCTGGCCCCTCCACGGGGCAAACAAGGCCATCATGTGCTAGTGTTTCCCCTGGCCCTCAAAGGGGACGCCCTGTTTGGGTTCCACGGCCTCCCGCCGAACTCTATCCAGTCCTTCGATAAGCTCACTAATTGCTTATTGAGCTAGTTCGCCTTCACCTGGAGGGAAGAGAAGCAACTTTGGCACCTCATCCGCCTTCGCTAGAGACGAGAGGAAAGCTTGAAGTGGTTCCTGACCCGCTTTATCACTGAAGCCCACCGGATTTCCCAACTCTCCGACGAGATGATACTCAGCGCCTTCATTGCCACATTGGCAGCAGGGGACTTCTTCAACCACCCGACGGACCAGCGCCCCCTGACCTTTCGGAAAGTTGAGACCATCACTCGAGCCTATATTTCAGCCAAGGAGGCCAACAAAGCAAAGCATCTTGAGCACGCGAACCGCCCGACGGAGGGGCTATCATTGGGAAAAAGAGGAACGGAGATGGCGGCCGCTTCTAGGAGCATCGCAAGCAATGACAACCAGAGCCGCGCACAAGGAGAGAGTACAAGTCGGTGGCTCCGATTTCCCTGAATGATACCCGGTCTAACATCTTATTACAAATCAGGGATGAGAAGTTCTTGAAGTAGCATAAAGTGCCAAAGAACCCAAAGGTGGGAGACAAAACAAAGTACTGTTACTTATATTGGTCCTCGGGACACAACACTAAAGATTGCCGAACCCTCCAGAAGAAGATAGAGAACCTAGTCCGCCACGGGCACCTTACGCGATTCCTAAAGGGCTTGGGGCAGGCCCCCAGAGCTCCTGAAGATGAAGCAGTGAACCGTTGAGGAATCGTATTACCGCCAGCATAATTAGCATGATTTCCAGTAGGCCGGCCAAGAACAACGGGCACCGGCAACACGAGCATTCTTCTAGTAGCAAGAAGGCATGGGTAGATGCTAGGGACGATGTCATTAGCTTTAGTAGTGACGATATGATACATGTAATCTCCCCTCACTTTGATCCCCTTGTTGTATCAGCCATAATTTCAGACGGTATAGTTAATTACCAGTTGAAAAGAGTCTCTATCAATAATGAAAACTCAAGAAATTTACTATATCTAAACATATTTTTTAATCTTGGATTGAAAAGGAACAAAATGAGAACAATCGAAGGACCCCTAATGGTTTGGATAATGAGCCCGTGCCCGTACAGGGAGAAGTCAAACTAGAGGTCACGACGAGAACTTATCTGCATGTTGTCACACGTGAGCTGAGGTTCCTTATCGTTGACCGACCGTCCGTCTACAACACCATTGTAGGTAGACCATTCCTCACTACCTATGGGGCTATAATGTCGATCCCTCATCTTAAGATGAAATTTTTGACCCCATACGGAGTGGGAGAAGTGCTCGATGACTAGATGGTTGGACAGACGTACTATTTGTCCCAAATCGCTCCTGCAGTGCTAGATTGGCCAGCCGAGGGCTTGGACTTTCGTGATGAAATGACGTTACATCAAGCCCAGTCGGGGGTAGAGACCAAAAAGGTCCCTCTAGACTCGTCCGAACTTGAGAAGTCGGTGGCTCCCTAGCAGCAACGGAATGCAACCAGCTGATAAACTTCCTTCGAAGGAACTCCAACGTCTTCATGTGGGCTCCAACCGACATACTTGGGATATTAGTCAGAGTAATGGTCCACAGGTTGGGTCTCGATCTTGCCATAAGCTTGTCAAGAAAAGAGACGAAACCATTCCGTGGAGAAACTTATAACCATCAGGAAAGAAGTGAAAAGACTGTTGGACGCTGGATTCATAAAGGAGGTTCAATACTCAGATTGACTGCCCAACATCGTACTTGTGAAGAAAACAAACAACAAATGGTGGATGTGCGTCGACTTTACCGACGTAAACAAAGCCTGCCCAAAGGATAGTTTCCCGCTCCCCCAGATCAATCAAATTGTGGACTCCACATCCGGACACGAGCTCGTTAGTTTTATGGACACCTATTCAGGTTACAACCAAATTGGGATGGATCCGGATGATGAGGAGCATACCTCATTCATGACCAACTAAAGGACATATTACTACAAGGTCATACACTTCAACCTCAAGAATACCGGGGCGATCTACCAAAGACTGGTGAACAAAATGTTCGAAGCCCAGATTGGACAGAACGTTGAGATGCATGTTGATGACATGCTCGTCAAGAGAAAAGAAGCCGGCGACGACGTTTATGATCTGGAGGAGACCTTCGAGGTGCTCCGAGCTCATAGGATGAAGCTCAACCTAGCTAAGTGCGCGTTCGGGGTAATTTCTAAAAAAATTCCTGAGTTTAATAATGTCCCAGCGTGGCATTGAAGCGAACCCAGAAAAAAATCAAGGCTATCCTTGACATGAGCCCGCCGCGGACTGTGAAGGTGGTCCAGAAACTTACGAGGCGACTCATAGCCTTATCACTTTTCCTGTCCAAATTTGCGAGAAGTACCTATCGTTCTTTAAGGCACTTCGAGAATGGAAAGTGTCTGGATTCCGATAGACGGATGAATGCAAGGTCGCATTTCAAGAGGTGAAAGCATACCTCGTTAGTCCACCCCTTCTATGCTCACCTACTAAGGGCAAAATTTGTACTTCTACCTAGCGGTATCGAACATCGCCCTGAGCTCAGTGTTGATTCGAAAGCATGAAGGCATGCAACGACCTGTATACTACGTGAGTAAGGTGCTAACGGATGTAGAATCACGCTATCCTCATGCCGAAAAGATTGCCCTGGCCCTTATCTACTCTGTACGGAAGTTAAGGTCATACTTCCTGGCACATCAAATTGTGGTGCTGACCGACCAGCCCTTGAAGGTGATACTCCAAAATCCCAAGACGTCTAGACGGATGGTCAAGTGGGCTATTGAGTTAAGCGAGTTTGATGTGGAGTTTTAGCCACGGCCAACTCTCAAGGGCCAAGCATTGGTAGACTTAATCGTCGAGGCAGCGATCCCAGCTCTAGATGCCCTAGACCTCTCAAAATATTTAGAGGAATCGAACGCTCCTGTGTGGGTCCTGAATGTCGACGGATTATCTGCCCAAACAGGCAGCGGGCCTGGGGTTATGCTCACCACCTCGGAGGGGACGGAGATTAAATACTTTGTCACAATTGCCTTCTCTGCCACCAATAATGTCGTCGAGTACGAAACCCTCATTACGGGGCTCAGGCTAGCCAAAGAGTGCTCTACAAAGACTGTTGTACGCAGTGACTCGAAACTAGTTATGAACCAAATCCAAGGAGCCTTTGGAGTATCGAACCCTCATCTCACCAAGTACCTAGCCAAAGCAAAATCTTAGGTCCAAGCGTTTGAGAGCTTCAAGATCGAGCACGTCTTGAGGATTGAAAATTGGAAAGCTTAGTAGAGCCTAGATGCAAGAATCTCATCCTCCCAATACGCCAAAAGCGTGAAATCTCGCCTCCCGAGCGTGATAGCCTGCATCGAGAGGTATCATGGTGAGCAAAGGCGACAATTGGATGATACCATATTACCAATACTTGACGGACGGGATGCTTCCGGTGAACACCGAAGAGGCCAAGCGGATAAAGAAGACGGTAGGTTGGTATACAATCATCGATGGTAGGTTTGCGGCTCACATATCGGGGGAAAAAACCTCGCGTTCAAGATTATGCGATAGAGTTTGTTCTGACCCACGATGAAGCGAGATGCCGTGGAATTCGTTAGGAAGTGCGAAAGCTAACAGGTTCACGGGAGCATGACCGATCAGATGCATATAGAGCTGCACAGCCTTCAGTCTTATGGCCGTTCGTGCAATGGAGACTTGTCATCCTAGGGCCGTGCCCTTGGCCTCTGGATAGAGGAAGTTCCTTATCGTCGGCATTAATTACTTCACGAAGTGGGTTGAGGCGACTTTCCTGGCACGGATTACCGAGCAGAACGCACGGAGTTCATCCGCTAAAGCATTGTATGCCGGTTTGGAATTTCTGATGTCATAGTGACTGACAACGGAACCTAATTCACTGACAAGTGATTCACCAAGTATTGTGTGAGCCCGCGCATTAGGCTGGTCCACGCATCAGTAACATATCCTGAAGCTAACGGCCAAATCAAAGTCACCAATCAAACGCTGCTACACGGACTAAAGACCAGCCTTCGGGACGAGTGCTTCGATCCCTTCACCAACTCTAGAAGGCTCAAGGAGTGCCTGGATGTGCTTCCAAAAATCCGTAAGATGGCCTAATAGTAGCACAATGCTCGGTACTATAACAAGTAGGTAAAAGCTCGCCTACTCGAGATTTGGGACCTGGTCCTCTGTAGTGCAGAGGTGGTGGGGAAGGCTGCCATCATACACAAATTCTTCCCAGGTTGAGAGGGGCAGTTCCTTGTCTCAGTAATCCTCTAGAATGGGGCATACAAGCTACGCACCCAAAACGGTAAGCTAATCCCAAGGAGTTAGAACGCAGCCAATATCAAAAGGTACTACCAATAATGTGACCCTAGCGACCAGTAAGGTCTCATTACACAATGAAGAATGCTTGTACACATATCACATTTTTATTAATAAAATTATTGCTTTTGTATCTTCGCGTGGCTAATCATATTAATGCATGCATGCTTGCTATCTTAAAAATGAAACGGCCCAGACTACCCCTAAGTCGGGAGGACCTTCGTCTACTGTAAACAAAAACCTCGGCTCTGCGTCAGGCGGCCCTAGGGTGGCCCTACGCGAGCTTTGGCCCTGCATTGAAGGGCCTAAAGCAGCCACAAAACCATGGCTCCATGCCAGGTGGCCCTAAGTGGCCACGCCCGATCTTTGATCCCGCGCCGAAGGGCCTTACGCAGCCACAAAACCTTGACTCCATGCCATGTGGCCCGAGAGGCCGCACGCGATCTTTGGCCCCGCACTGAAGGGCCTTAAGCGGCCACAAAACCCTGCCTTCACGCCAAGCAGCCCTGAGCGGCCGCATGCGATCTTTGGCCCCACACCGAAGGGCTTGAAGCGGCCTTGAAACCCTGGCTCCGCACCGAGTGATCCCAACGTGATTAAACCTGAACCTTGACCCCGCACTGAGCGGCCTAGACGGCAAAAACTCAAGGCCTAGAGGCTTTACAAGTCCCCAATTCGTGGCCGTCAAACCTTAGAGGGCTCAAACAACCTGTGTGTTACGACCTTCTTAGGAGGAGAGAGCATCTTCAGTCAATGACGGTCGTGAGCTAGGACCATACACACAGGAGTAACGACGCCTTGAGTAGGGTTGAGTGCTAAAATGGTACCATACGCGCAAAGGCCTAAGACCCATAATCCGGCTGCTATGGCATGAAAACCCACCTGGCCCTCATGTGGCTCAACTGGGCATGTGATGACATCCACCACAATGGACCGAACATCCCACTACGCTTGAGATGCGATGACATACTTAGACGAAAGACAAGTACAGCGCAAGAAGGCTCTGGATTCGACCCTTGGCAACGATAGCTAAGGAGTTTAGCCATAGCCAGACAAATTGTTTGACGGAAAAGGATAACATAAAATTCAAAGTACTAAGAGCTGAAGGAAAGAATGCATTTCATTAATCTTGTATGCTGAATACAACGATGCCATGAACAAGCAACAAAGAAGAAATTGTACAAAGGTCCCATCAATCCTAAGGATTCAACAGTCCAGGTTCCTTCGAATAATAAGTGAGGCAGGAACTCGCGAACACCTGTCGTTCCTCGGATCAAGGATCCCGACAGGAATGCCTGGGTATGCGGCGAAGATGATCGACAGCCCAAGTGGATGTCATCCTAGTATCTGGTTTCCAGGATTCGGGCCATCTCCTCCGGAGAAAGACAAACCTTGAGGTCTACGAGGGCACGGGAGCTCAGGGTCTCTAGTTCGGTGATTCGGCCCTTTGTAACCCGAAGCTCCCCCGTCAGTTGCTCAACCTCCTACCTAAGCATTGTGGTCTCCGCCTCCACGCGTTGGACCACCTCCCGTTTATTTCCCTCCTGGATCTGATGGATGAGCTTGTCAAGATGGGAGGACGCCACCTGAACGGTGTGCTTCTAGAGCCTGTAGCGAAAAGATAAGGGATTGTGAGGAATCAGAAAAATTCAACAGACCCATCAACAAGAAGACGAAGCGCTCGAAGAAATCATACCTGAGCAAACGGCGTGATGGCTCTTCAAGAAGCAACTCCAGATATAGACGCGCTTGAGGGCTCTGGATGGCGCGGCTTCCTCCTCCATGCCTAGGGGCTTCAGCAACATGTCAGTCCCCTCCACAGGACCAGCTGGGTCCTGCACCACCAGAGGTGGCGGGATGGCAACGTCCTCTGGCAGTAGCTCCATCTCCCTCTGACGGATCTCTTGGAGCATCGTAGTAACGGAAGAGTCAATGTGTCACTTTGGTGAGCCAACCTCTTCGACAACAGTAGAGTCTTGGGAGAGTGGCTCTGGTGATGCCCTAGATGACACTCCTGCGACCTCCGGTATCCCCTCAGGCTCTAGTGCTTGCCCTAGGCCATTCACCTTTGTGACTTCGGTGGACTCCAATGTCCGCTCCAGTGCGCTGAACTCCATGATCCCAGTAGATTTCGGTGCACCGATCTCCACCTCCTCAATGACCACGACAAACATCCCCTGATGCCCAAGGTCGAAGGAGGGACTCAAGGACGACTCCCCACCGGAGGCTAGCTCAACAAGGGGAACTCCATGCTTTGCCAGTGTCATGGCAGGAATCGAAAAGTGCCCTATCACTTCCTCCGGTGACAATAAATCCCGCCCCAGCTTGAAGGTAGTAGCCCCAGTAGATGTGGCTGGCTTGTCGGCCAACCTCTGTGATCTCTGCGTAGAAGTACCTCCAAGCATCCTCAACCTCTTCAAAGAAGCTTCCTTCTCTTCTTCGGAGGAGAACCCAGAGACAGTGATGAGCTGCTCTCCTTGGGAATCTCTCCTAAATGATCCCGGAGGATGAGGGCTCTTGCTTTCTTCTTCTTAACCGTTGCGGCACCCCAGCCGCACAATGGCCCCCACCTGGTGGCGGCGAAAGCATGGGAAGATAGGTAAAACCCCTACTTTGAGAATGCCGCCATATTCTCACAAATCTAGTCAAGTAGTTTCTTCTACTCGTTTACCTCCTCCGGGCTTATCTCTCCCTAGAAGAAGTCGCTTATTAGACCCCAGGTGTTGGGAATTTCCCAATCTACCGGTTCCTTGAAAAAGAAAAAGCGGTTCTTCCATTTTTTAACCGAGTCGGGGTTCATCCCCCGAAATTGGAAGCCAGCACATGGAGATAGCCATGCCCAGTCCTCTGACTCCAAAAGCCGGAAGATCACCCTCACTGAGCACGGTCAGGTCGAGCAATTGTTGAGGCAGGCGAAGATGCACATGGTAACCACATACTTGGGTGCATTGGGGTGAAGCCGAGCAACGGGAAGCTTGTTGACGACCCCATACAAATCGACCGGCATCGGGAAGCGAATCCCACCTTTCAGATGGTTCTCGTAAATGGTTATAAAACCCTCTGGGGGCGCATGAGCTCTCCTCCCATCCTTGCTGGGAGAACGGTAGGCCATTTCACCAAGGATACCGTACTCAACCATCAAAACCGCGATAGTGCTCGTCATCAGGACAGACTGGATGTCGCCAACCCTTTGGTGAATCGCGCTAGAAGAAGGAAAATAGACTCTCTTCTTAGTCATGGTTTTCCTAACTCAGAAAGATGCAAAGTTTGGGAAGCAGGAGAAGGCTTCGCTTAAATAGGCAACACCTGGGAACCAAAGGGCGTCGCGTGGGAAACGCAATGGCTACTCCAAATGATGGTCACGACACGTGCTGATTTAGCAGTGTGTTGCAAGTCCCCTGAAATGGCTCATCATGGCGCCTGACAGACTGCCATCCCACTATCGCTACAATCGTCTGCCAGAATCCCGGTAGTCATGCCAACATTTAATGTGGTGATCGTGGCGATCTGGAACGGTGGCGGCATTCTTTTCAGAATACGGAAATGGAAGGAAGAACGAGATATTCATGTGTTGCAAATGAAAATAGAAGCATTGCACAAAATGGACAATGAAGTTTTATTAAGTAATTTCACTATAAAAACCTTCGTTACAAGAGAAAGGCGACCAACCGTCGCCGGATACAACTACTCATATCCTTTGGACTCTGAGGGATTGGAAGCCTCAAACTCCGTCAGCTCCGAGCGCGTCTTGGCGCCTAAATTCTGGGGGTCGAGAAGGTCGACACGCAGAAGCCTTGTACTTCCAGTGAGGCTATCCTCCTGCTCAACCGGATGCCTTCCTAGAACCTTCCTTCCAGCAAAGGAGCCCACTCCCCCGGCCTAATACTTGACCGCAGCTCCGCCTCCTACCGCGAGTGAGCATTATGCGCCTCCTGAGCCCACTTGACTCAACTCGAGCACCTCCTAAAAAGCAACGATCTGGTTCCGGGCACCAATGTTAGCTTCAGCTGGCCGTGACACTCTCGCTTCGGACTCGAACCACGGTCGCTCAAAGCGAGCAACATGTGCCCAAAGTTGCTCGACCTCTTACGCAATGACCAGCGCCTTGGCTTCGATGTCTTCCACCACCCTGAGAATGTGACTAAGCGTCGAGTGAGCACCTCTAGGCCTCTGGTGCTGTGAGGAGGTGGATGCCCCGTCCAATTCGAAGCCTAGTGGAGCCCTCAGAAATTTCATCGACCCGATGACGGAGGCCTCTGAGTGACTACCTCCCACGGCTGCTGCAAGCGAAGTAGCCTTGTCATGAATCCTTGAGGACTGAGCGTCCCTCCCAGATTCATCAGAAAACGGTGCAGATTCAGAGGTGGAAGATGATCTCTCCATTAAAGTTGTCTTAGCAAAGGAAGTAAGAAAAGGGCAATTGCAGGAAGGTCTGGGCCTCTAGATAGGCAAGAGGAACGAAAATTGGAGGGATTCTTGGCATTTAAATAGCCCAAGACCCTCCATGAAATGACGACGTCAGAATAGGGGAGCACGCACAGGTGACCAGTAAGGTTTCACCACGTGGCAACACCCTAAAGCAGTGCTCCTTTTCTAGGGAAGCCATTATGACATGACGACTCTAGGCCTCCCTGCACAATAAATACGTCAGCAATCTAATTCGATGTGACAATCATCAACACTGTTCTGCCCCCAAAGCGGAACGGCTCAGAGATCGGTTCCGTTCTGGATCCTCCCGTCGACGGTCCGTTCCCGGACATGAGGGACGAACGCCAACTAGGACGACCGGTGGCCACCCGGCATTTGAAATGAGCTAAGGCTCAAATGTGTATGGCGACGGGTGGGCCTAGTGACCCTTGAGTCATACCGTGAAGAACAGAAAGAGAAGAGCTTGGCAACATAAAAATGGAAATAAAGGCTACTGCTTTTATTCATCAAAACTTCTTACAAAGTACAAGATTTGTTACAGAAAAAATGTAAAAAGCAAAAATACAGCGAGGAGCAAAATGCTCAAGCTGGCGGTGCTGCCGAAGGGACTAGGCTTGGGCAATATGATCACACAACGTTACCCCAAGTTCTATCCCGCTCCAGAGCTGGCGTCGCCGATGCCGATCCAACACTGCATGCGCACTTGAACCACCGCAGTAGAAGGACAAGCATTTGGCATCAAAGTCCCGACAAGGCTACGACGTACTCACATAATTCCTAGGAAGACTCCGAGTTCCGTCCCCTTTCCAGGCAGCACATACGGACTACCAGCCGCGGTCAAGGTCAGCGGCAATGCGTTCAAAAGGGC
Source organism: Nepenthes gracilis (assembly GCA_033239525.1). NCBI lineage: Eukaryota > Viridiplantae > Streptophyta > Magnoliopsida > Caryophyllales > Nepenthaceae > Nepenthes > Nepenthes gracilis. The sequence goes on from BSYO01000023.1 coordinate 9,973,927, forward strand.
AAAGCCCCATGAGAGAGCATGCGCCATCCTATCGACTGGAGCCAGTGCTGACCAAAAGGGAGGCACACAACAACTGCAGAGTGGTTGGACCACTCCCGTTATGGTGAAGAATTGCCCACAGGAAGGGTATGACAGCAGGTTTCAACATCAACGCCATTTCTCTTGCAGATCCATCCGATCCCTTCGCGGGTCCCCACAGGGAGTGGAGTGAGCCAAGTGCCTCACATCCCTTCTTCGAAGAGTGGCCAAGCACGGATCTCCCTACTGGGGAACCCCTCAATTTATGGTCGCACCAGTGCCTAACAATCTCCAAGTGGGATGCCACGATTGATGGCTATGTGTCACGGAATAGGGAAGTCATCAATGCCACGCCGGACTGCGGGATGCGGATCTTTCTCGACAGAGCTCCGAATCCCTATGACGCCTAAAAGAGTCGAATATTCACATGGGGAAGGGGCGACGCCTCAAGGAGATGAGAGCTAGCGCATCTCGAGAAGCGCCACGTAGATGAGCAGCTGGACTCACCATGGACATGCCCAACTCCGGCATTGGGTCATCCCCAGGTATGGGGGGTTAGTGTTAAGTCCAACTCATAAACAGGCCAGAAGAAGGCAAGCCTAGTCGAAGAGGCACCAACCCAGTTAAGCAGCGAACAAGGATCCCTCTGTAGCCCAGCAGGTGCAAGGACACGGCGCCTCAGAATAGCAGCCAATCAACACGTCGCAACAACCTGTTGTAGCAGCTGCAGGCAGCAAAAGTCTGCCCAAAGCATGACACCCAATAAGGAGAAGGTCAACGCTACAAATCGTCGAACACGCCGATTTGCCCAGCCACTCAGCCAATCCACACGCGAACACCAGATCAAGCGTGGTCAACAGCCGACGACGGTTTCCTCGCCACCACAAGGTGGCAACTGACACCACTGGCTGCCACCAGTGGTCAGCGGCCAGCGAATCCCACCTTGTCACATGTCGGGAATTTCTGCACCCAAAGTTCTTCACCATGGAGCTTATAAGTATCCATTCCTTCGATAGGAAAAAAATCCCTTTTTGGACTCTAATCGTAGTCGTCACCAGACATTCGGTCCTCCCGAATCCTTGTTCAGAAGAAAGCCTCTTTCGAGCAAACTTAGTGAGCCACTCACTGCAGTGTATCTTACGGAGCCTACCATCTAGAAACTGCTCAAACACCGCATTTGCGCGTACTTACATTCCCACCGCATCATACACACACTCCTACTTTTCTCTGTTTATTACGAAAGATAACTGACTTGAGCGTCGGAGTATTTTCGGTAATAAAACCTCCCGCCAACATCTGACCTCTGACCTCTTATTTATAGTTTGTATTGTGTAGGTTCTAGGTTATCACGACGGAGATCGGATCCGACCTAGATCGACCCACGGTGAAAATCCAAAACTCTCTAATCCGTATAATAACCGGGAACCCGGGACGCAACAAAACTCTACCATCCTACACTATATATGAGTATAGTATATCAATTATTGCTAATATTTAATTTTTTGTATTTTGTTACTTTATAATTTGGATTGTAATTTGGTTACAATTAACATTGATTAAGTTGTTTAACTAAATGAATAAGGTAAAATAATACAAATTTCTATAATATAATTTACCGAGGTGGGATTTTCAGAATTTTATTATCAGAAATAGTTAAGCTTCTGTAAGTTCAAATTTCAATAATTGCCTACTTTTTTGTAGGATCAGTTAGTATTTTTCAGTTGAAATTGCCCCTTAATTGGTGAAGATAATGAATATGATAATTTAATTGGACAAATTAATATCTAATTTTTTTAAAATTAATATTTAATATGAATTTAAAATACTGTACCCATCAAGTAAGACCCACGACAATCTCAGTCCCTTCTCTTCCCCACTCTAAAGTCTAGAGTACATATTCTATCTTTTTTAAAGAAATATAATAACTTATTTTTTATTTTAATTATTTATTTTTAAATAAATAAATAAAATTTATAAATAATTAACTTTAATTAATTTTAAAATGTTTTTAAAAATAATTAAATAATAATTATTTATTTAAAAATAAACCGTTTAGAAATAAGCTTTCCCGGATCCGAATTCTATTCGTCTGAGCTCACCCTGAACTGCAGAACCCTATCAATGGCTTCCACCAATTTCTACCCCGTCTCTTCCTCCTGTCCATCTTCTTTCCAAACTGCCAACTTTCTCTGCCCTCGTAATCCATCTATCAACTCCACCACGCCCCCTTTTCCCCCAACTCCTAAAACCCTTCTAAAACCCTCGCTTTCATTACTGTACTACCCGGCCCACAAATTATCATTAGCAGTATCGTCCAAAAACCCCATCTTCGACCTTATCGCTCCAAACGAAGGACGCCCAGATGCACCGTCTTCTGATTTTGATAAGCTCCGGGAAGAATGCGGCGTAGTTGGAATATACGGCGATCCAGAAGCCTCCCGTCTATGCTACCTCGCTCTTCACGCGCTTCAGCACCGCGGGCAAGAAGGCGCTGGTATAGTCTCCGTTAAGGATGGAGTTTTACAATCGATCACTGGAGTTGGCCTTGTCTCCGACGTATTCAACGAGGCGAAGCTCGATCACTTACCTGGCGATTCGGCGATCGGGCACGTCCGGTACTCCACCGCTGGTGCCTCCATGCTAAAAAATGTCCAGCCCTTCGTGGCTGGTTACCGGTTTGGATCGGTCGGAGTTGCCCACAATGGTAATTTAGTGAATTACAAAGCTCTTAGGGCCATGCTTGAGGATAATGGCTCAATTTTCAATACTAGCTCTGATACTGAGGTTGTTTTGCACCTTATTGCTACCTCAAAGAGAAGACCCTTCTTTTTGAGGATTGTTGATGCTTGTGAGAAGCTCGAAGGGGCCTATTCAATGGTGTTTTTGACAGAAGATAAGTTAGTTGCTGTAAGAGACCCCTTTGGTTTTAGGCCTTTGGTTATGGGCCGAAGGAGCAATGGGGCAATTGTTTTTGCCTCAGAGACATGCGCACTTGATTTGATTGAGGCCACAGTTGAAAGAGAAGTTTATCCAGGTGAAGTTTTGGTTGTGGACAAAGATGGTGTTCAATCATTGTGCTTAATGCCTCATCGTCAACCAAAACAATGTATCTTCGAACATATCTATTTTGCTTTACCGAATTCAGTTGTTTTTGGGAGGTCAGTGTATGAGTCTAGGCGAATTTTTGGGGAAATCTTGGCTACGGTGGCCCCTGTCGATTGTGATGTTGTTATAGCTGTGCCGGATTCGGGGGTTGTGGCTGCACTTGGCTATGCAGCCAAAGCTGGTGTGCCATTTCAGCAAGGGCTAATAAGGTCACACTATGTGGGCAGGACATTCATTGAGCCATCTCAAAAGATTAGGGACTTTGGAGTTAAGCTTAAGCTAGCCTCTGTTCGGGCAGTGTTGGAGGGTAAGAGGGTTGTGGTTGTGGATGATTCGATTGTAAGGGGCACGACTTCTTCGAAAATCGTTAGATTGATTAGGGAAGCAGGAGCAAAAGAGGTCCATATGAGAATCGCTAGTCCTCCTATTATTGGTTCTTGCTATTATGGAGTCGATACACCTAGTTCCGAGGAGCTGATATCGAATCGGATGAGTATAGAGGAGATTAAGGATTTTATTGGATCGGATTCCCTCGCTTTTCTGCCACTTGATAGTTTAAGGAAGTTAATGGGTGATGATTCTATGAACTTTTGTTATGCTTGTTTTTCTGGTAATTACCCAGTCGAACCTAGGGAGATTAAGGTGAAAAGGGTTGGTGATTTCATGGATGATGGGCTAAATGGGAGTATAGACTCCATTGATGGCGGGTGGGTTCAAGCTCCTAGAATTCAGAAAGTAGAGAAAGCCACTGGTTATTGATAGGTGCTGCACTCCACTTTAAACTTAGCAGTATAGAGGATATATTGGCATATAGTTTGCCTAACATGTTTTAGACGTGAATGATGATGATTCCTCTGTCCAGATGTTATGTAGTCTGTTTATTAAAGTGTGTTTGTTGGATGTTCTGATTTTCAAAGTATCAAACCCACAGAAGAAGGGATTTACTTAGCTGCAACTTGACATAGTATTTCTTTGATGCTCTATTATCTTGCTGTATATAAATTTGAAATATTATTGAAAATAGAGAAATGTTGGGAGACACCATTGAGGTTTTTTTGAATGATTTAACATCTATTTTTATATGAGCCTATAAGTGTGGATGAATGAATGAAATGCAATGTTATTTCAAAGTGGTGGGAACTGTCTAAGATTGGCTTGACTGACTGAAATATGGAACTCATAAATAGTATGTCTATGAAGAGGTATAAACTAGCTAAGTTGTTAGGGCTATAATAGCAAGAAACTTGATCAAATTATAGAATTACCGAATATTTGAATGACTAGGCTGTTGAAGATACTAAAGATCGAAGTATTGAATGGTTAGATCGTTAATTTTAAAGAATGGTTACATAAATAAAAGGATAAACGGTTGAATTTAGTAAGTTGATGATGCATTTAATGGACAAACATTAAATTTAAATCATATAAAATGATTGAATTATTTAATTACCACAGTTTCGATTCAAAATAATAATCAGTCATATTTCTTTAAAAAATTTACTTAATAATAATAATGTTATAAATATGCATATTATCCTTAAAATATAGAGAGAATCCAAACTACCAAAAAAAAAGCAAATATAAAGCTTTTGTCCTCTAATCACTTGCAAAATTCATAAATCACATAACCAAATTTTTTAATCTCTACTCCATTTTATCCTTGGTTTCCTATTTTCTTTCTATTTTTCAAGAAGAATTTCTGATTTAACCGTTGAATAATATATTAGGAAGTAAATTTTATATCATTTGATATCTTATTAAACTTGTGGTGTGTAGGATCTGGATATAAAGATTTAAAAATTTAATTCAATTCCATTTAGACAACTATTTAGATATGGGATACGCATTATTGGTATTATATGTGAGAATATAGTTAAGCCATTTTGTTCCTACTTGATCATGATCATATATATCCAAAAACCTCTCTCTTCTTTAACAAAGTCAAAATGGTGAATACTAAAGTATCAAGATAGTCAAGCCAACTGCCATAGGATGTCAAATCTCTTAGTTTCATCCAAAAGAAAGGTAGCTACAGGAGTGCTCACCAATTGGCCAATCTTGACATTGGAGTGTTGGTCGTCTAGATACAATACATATTGAAGATGTTGAAATTATTATGGGACAAAGTCGAGAGTCAAACTCATAAGTTAGATATTCTCCAATTGCACACACCGACTTTAAGGAGGCGGTTGAAGAAAAAGAATGTCGCCTTAAAGGGCGGCCACCTCTAACTAAAGATTCTAGTTGCTCTCAAGGATCCTATTTGCATAACTCCTTTCTAACTCGAAGGAAACTTAAACTGTGAGGCCAGGGTAGAAAGTTATGATCAACAAAATCCTCGATAAATTTGAGATCCCGAACACCCATTAGTCCAAGAGGAAGGGTCATGTAGCAGTATGCCTAGAAACTTTCCAATTAAATAGATATCGGATATATCTACTAATTTTTTGAAGTAGATGATATTTTTCTATGTAAAAAAATTGCCTCCACAATTGAAATAGATGAAAGAATAAAAAAGATCAAATAGTAGGTTTTTCGAAAAAATATTGCTTGGCAAACGATTGAATTAGGTAGTATAACTTTTACCTCAGAGATAAAAATGTATTAACTCTCCTATAAATTTAAAATGCCATTATTAGAGCCATATGATGGAAGTAATAATCCAATTGATCATCTCGACTACTTTCAAACATTATTGAGCTTTTAAAATTTGGAGGATGTTGTGCTTTGTTTCTACTTTCCTTAATGAAAATGTAAAAATTTGATTCTACAAGTTAAAACCAAATTTAATTCGATCTTTTCAAAAACTGTCAGACCAATTCCTATTCCAATTCATCTCTAATTGAAGAGATTAAAAGTAGCTCTAACACATTGTCAAGATCTGATAGATTCCTAACAAGAGCCTAAAGTGTTTTCTAGCCAAAATTAATGTTGAGGCTAGATATATTTTGAAAACTCATTGATAATGTGAAGTTGAATGTTTCTTTGATTAAAATACAATTGGGTGACTTTTTAAAATATTTAGTTCAAGAGAACTTTAATACATTCTTGGAGACAAATGTTATCACCAAGACTTACATTAAAACAGAAGAGGCCAATGAAATCAATCAAGTGGCTAGAGTGCTTGGATTATGAGTATCATTTAGGATCAAGTAGTGAAGGAAAGAAGAAAAACAGTGGTAATTCTTGCACTTGAAATCATGGAAAGCAACAAAGAACCAAGTCAAGTGTTCATATGGAGTATAAATTGATGAATCTTATGCCAATGAATGACATCTAGATAAATATTTTGATACATATTTAGAAAGAAAAAATTTTGAGGTGGCTTAAGCCATTCAAAAACTAGAAATGAGATGATCAATCTAAATATTATTTCTACTATAATAATAAAAACTGTCGAATGCTTCAAAAGGAGATTGAGGCTTTGATATAAAAAAGGATACCTTAAGAATTATTTATATAGTCTTGAGTTCACTCTAGGTAATGATAATGATGATGAGTATTTTAATCAACTACAAAATTGAGTAACGATAAGAGTTATTAACATGATGTTGATCAAACTTGCCGATAAAAAGACTCCATATCATCCAATGAATGCTTTCTCTAGCAAGAGACATATGTTTCCCGTAAAAAATGATACTATTAGTTTTAATAATGATAATAAGATTTATATAATCTTTTTCTATTCTAATTCTTTTGTTGTATTAATACTTAGTTTAGATGAAGTCCATAACTACCAATTGAAATGAATCTTTATTGATAATAAAAACTCGATAAATATTCTTCACTTTGATGTGTTCATAAAATTAGGGTCCAAAGCAATTAAATGGAACTATTAGAATGACCGTTATATAGACCTGATAATAAATTAATCCAACTAAAGGAAATAGGAGATCTATAGGTTACGATAGAAACATTTCTAAGGATGGCTTCCTACGGCTAACTTTTCTAATTATTGATCTTTCATTGGTTTATAACTCTATATTGTACATTATGCCTAATAACATTTGGAGCGTTACTTAAATCCAATATCTTAAAAAAAAGTTTCTAATTAAATATGATATTAGAAAAGTCAAGAGAGACCAAGTTATTGAACGAAATTACTACTTGACGCAAATTAAAAGCCTGACTCCTCTAAATTTGATCTTTGGGATGAGGCTTTTCTTCAACAAGGTCAACCTGGAGAATCACCTCTCCAAATTCCTCTAAATTTGAAAATTTTGAATAAGTATGCTTAGATCGCTTCTTCATTAAATTGAGATTTGAAACAGAGATTAACTAAGTTTTTATGGAATAATATTAACATCTTTGCTTGGACTCAAGTGGACATGTTAG